>VHKM01000618.1:0-315029 GCA_007210695.1 Neogobius melanostomus
CCGTTCGCCCAGATCATCTATTACAAGTGTGGGCAAAAAAGTATTAAAAACTTTCTAATAGGATTAACGGTTTGTCATGGCAACGCATTGAAGTCGGCGTCATTTTTCGGCTGCTCGCCTCACCTTTATAACAGTCATAACTCGCACAAATGTGGCCGATTTTGAGCCAAATTGATCGTTGTCAAGTCTCCGACCCCGGATGTTTGTGAATATAGGAAATTGAAAAATGGCGCGATAGCGCCCCTGCAGATTACCAAATAAAATGAGAATAAAATTGAACTTTGTCCGTAGACAAATGAAATTTGGCACAGACATCCGTCACGTGAACCGATCAAAAAAGTCATTGGCAGCCCTTTTCCCACCGTTTTTAGTGTTGCCATGGTAAGACCCGGTGTCACTTTGGGGCGCAGCAAACCAAAATTTAGTACACGCGTGCGTCATGACTTGTCTGAACAAAAAAGTACATTAATGGTTCTAGTAACCAACAGGAGGTCGGCCATTTTGGAAAATAGTAATCTGTCGCCGAAGGCCCATTCGTGCACTCGCATCTTGACGAACCGTCCTAGGGAGTTGGAACCGCAGCGACTCCGCCGTGCCAGATCATCTACAACAGTGGGAATTAAAAGTTATTAAAACTTCTAATAGGATAACGGGTTGTCATGGCAGGCGCCATGAATTCCGGGCGTCCGTTTTCAGGGCTCCGCTGCAAGGCGTTCAAAGCAGTCATAACTCGCAAAACGCAAAGCCGATTTGAGCGTAATTTAATCGTTGGTCGAGTTGGTCGACCCGGATGTTGTGATTAGGACATTTGAAAATGGCCGCGATGGCCCCTGCAGAGCCAAATAAATGATGCAGAATAAGATCAAACTTTGGTCGTAGACAAAAGAAATTTGGCAACAGACGTGCGTCACGTGATCCCGATAAACAAAAGTCAATCATGGCCACGGCCTCTTTCCATCGTGTTGCCATGCAACGCCCGGTTGTCAACTTTGGCCGCAGTCAACCATAAATTGTAACACAGTGCGTTAGGGTGCAATCAAACGCCCCATTTTTTTTTTAATTTCAGGATCCTTTTGTCCTGTCAGTTTTTTTATATATAAAAAAGAAAATTATGGCAAAGTTTGGTGAAGTTTAATAACATTTAAGTGGTCACACATTCAACTGAATTGTGTCTAAAATAATCGAAAATTTCGCATATTAGCAGTATTTTCCATATTCATTTTTAATGTCATTTGTAAATAATATTCGGCATACAAAGAGATTGTATATAGAGTGATTGCATGATAGTAAATCTCATTTTTATCTGATTAATTTGTTCATAGATGAGCGACATTATACACAACGGAGTGTAAGAAGTGTTCATTATATACATATACCATCGCTACATCTTTATTAAAATGTTTCACCATCGGAGACAATAGTTCACGCAAGAATTCAGATAGTTATATGTTTGTTCTCAACATTGTTCTAAATGATTTCTCAATGTTTAAAAAGTAAAATAGTTAAATTTATCTACATCAGCATGTTTTAAAGTCATGGTAGTTATTTGGTAATTCTTCAGTTAGTCGCTATGTCTTTGCCTTTCGCAAGTTGGGGCTGTTCTTTACGGTCTTCTCAACAACTGCAAGCACGTTCCTGGTCATGTCTTCCCCTTGCTGATGCCAAGAAATCTGAGCTAAGCTTAACACTTGTCTCAAGATTCAAGATTTTTTAATTTGTCAAACCATGTAAGATTGCAATTAGATTTCTCTCATTCTTGATTGTGGAGGCGGGGGTGGGGGAAGAGGGTGGGAGGGAGTTCACCTTCCAATGGCCTTGTGTATGAAACTGTTCTTAAGTACTGGACCTGGCCGCTAGATTCGCGTTCTCCTCTGAAGGTATTTACCTTGAGAGACTGTGTGATGAGGTGCATAGGGTCCTGGTGATTGACGGCTTTGCGGGTGAGACGGGTTGGAATACATGTCTTAATAGAGGGGAGAGGGGCTCCAGATATTCCGTGCTCTCAAACCATGTGCTTGGAGGCTCTTTCGGCAGGAGGCAGGTGCATGGCGCCCGTGCCACACAGTGATGGAGCTGGTCCAGGATGCTCTCTATAAGTCCCTCTGTGAAGTGCCACAAAGTGATGGGCTGGTCAGATGATGCCTCTATAGTCCGCCTCATGAGAAGAGCCACTACAGTGATTGGAGCTGGTCAGGATGCTCTCTAATAGAGTCCCACTGTAGAAAGTGCCACGAGTGATCGGAGCTGGTTCAGGATGCTCTCTATAGTCCCTACTGTAGAAGAGCACACAGTGATGGAGCTGGCTCATGATGCTCTCTAGTAGTCCTCTGTAGAAGAACTCACTAGTGATGGAGCCGGTCAGGATGACTCTCTATGCCTCTGTAGAGTGCCACACAGTGATGGAGCTGGTCAGGATCCTCTTATAGTCCCTCTGTAGAAGGCACACAGTTGGAGCTGGTCAGGATGCCCTCTATAGTCCTTGTTGAAGTTGCCATACAGAGCTCGGGACTTCTGGTCTCTTAACTTGCGTGACAAAGTAGAAGACCTGAATTACTTTCTGAACCAGTGAGTAGTGTGCATGGTCCAGGAAAAGGTCACTGTGGATATGGCCACTCTTAGGAGCATTAGTGCTGGTACCCCTTCACACTGCGCACCGGTTGATTATATTCAAGCATGCTCCTATAATAATTATTAGAGGAGCATGCTGCGACGCGCTCTTGCGACAAATCCATAAATCTCTTTTGTCTTCTCACATTTAGAGATAGTGTTCTGTGTGCACCAATGGCCAGACTGCTCACCTACTCCTGTAGTTTGACTCGTTCTGTTGCTGATGAGAACCCCACTGTTGTGTCGTCTCACTTGATGAAGGGTTTGAGTTGTACTTGGAGCGCAGTCATGGTCAGCAGAGTGAACAGGAGGGGGGCTCCAGCACACAGCCTGGGTAGCGCCCTGTTCAGTGTGATGGTTCTGGAGGATTCCGCCAACACGTAACAGCCCTGTGGTCTCCCCGTCAGAAGTCCAGCAGCCAGTTGCACAGGATGTGTTTGGATCCCCAGGTGGAGAAGTTTGTTGATATTAGCTGCTGTGCGGAATTATTGTGTGAATGCTGGCTAAAAGTCTAAAAACAGCCATTCTGAACTTTGATGAACTCGTCTATCAGATCATCAAAACATACACAGGACCATCTACCAACAGGTCGAAGACAGGCCTACCAAAAGGAACCTGTCCAAGACTGCTTCTGGACTGTCACAACAGGCTGCAGTTCACGTATGTATTTGGATTCTGTGGTCAATGAAAATGGTCTGGATTATTGGCACTCCTAACAGCTAAATCCAAAACGCGCGGACATACTGTGGTTAACAGTCAATGTGCTAAATCTAACAGCCCTGTAATGACTAATAACAGTTATGCATATATAATGTTTGAAACAGGCCTCGAATTGCACCAAGAAGTATAACAATATTAAGTTCAATAAATTAAATTAAAGGTTAATACAAAATGAGATAAATTGATATTTTAAAAACCACTTCAAGCAAAGATTGCAGACTTCACAAACAGCTGAATAAACAGCAAGAATAGTTATTTTATCAAAATTCAGTACCATTGTCAATATTACTAAGTAAAGAGAAATAACATTCAACTACATGAATATCGCTATAGAATCCCATATAACCCAGAAACTCTGCTTATTGAGGTGGACCCCTATAACAACTGTTGAATTACGAAAAATTGGATAGAAATTCTTTTTTATGACCAATAGGAATGCTTTTAAACTGGGAACAGAAAATTGTTTACATTGGGGCTACGCGTTTCGATGCACTCGCGGCGTCATGACTGTCGAGACAAAAAAAGTACTTACAATGTTTGCTGACGGCAACCAACAGGCGGTGGCTTTTTTGGGAAAAATCGAGTGATCTTGGGCGCCGAAACGGAGGCGCCATTTCTTGGCCTTTGCTCTTCGCCTAAGTGTGGCAGGTAGGGGCGGCGGCCTCGGTTATTGGGGCGGCATGCGGCCACGGCGTCAACCGCCAAACGAGACCCTCGAGGGCCTCTAATGCGCTTGCGGGCTTTAAATTCTATTAGGCCGAGAGCCTGACAGGGTCCGGGCCTGTTGGTTTTTGTACAGAAGGTGTCGCGGAGCGCATGAAGAAACGACCGTGCGCGTAGCGCACGTCCCAAAAGAGCGCGGAGCGCTTCAAGAAACACGAGGCGCGGACGCGTTCCCATGCATTACACATATAATACATCCGGCACCCCGACCTGTCCGTGAATATAAGCGTGGCGCGAAGGCGGCACAATTGTCGCTGCTCGAATAAAAAAAGGTGAAAAACCATACAGGCAAGGCCAACATAGACAGAAAGCAGTCGACTGACGAGCGCAACGCCTCGTCATCGACCATGGCCTCTCACCAGCACTCAAAACACTGTTAGAGTGACTCAGGGCATCGAGACTATCCGATAATATAGGTCTTTGCCGCGAAAGCCGGCATATTTGCTTCTCTGCTCGCACAAAATAGAAAAAAAAAACCCATTGGAATTTGAGAAGAAGAGGTATAAGAGGAGCGCAACGCGCTCGTATTTGACAATAAACCCAGGTTGGATACTGGACGGAGACCTTCCGAATATATAAATATGCGCCGCCGAAAGGCGGCGCATATTGTTATTGTATGTTTCGTTTATTCTTATTATCTTATTATTATTTTTTCTCTCCCCCTGGGAGCCAGTTTCGGCAAATTCCACTTGATGAAAAGTCCTGCCATTTTGCCAAAATCATTAGGTGAAAAAAAAAACCTTCAATCTCAAAATGTAACAATCAAAAAATGGGCGCGTCACGCCCCTCGGAAAACAGCGTTACATGCGCCCTAATGGCAGACCCCAAATCTCCGAATCCCGAAAATTTTAAGTTCGTCGTAGACAACAAAATTCGGCAACAGTGATTGGGGTCACGTGAAGCCAAACAAAAATCATATTACGGCGGTTGGCTAAGGCAACCATCCAGGAGGGCGGCCCAATATTGGCCAGAAGAGCGATCTGGCGCCAAAAGGCGCTATTTCATCAGCCCTCGCATTTGAACGAACTCCTCCAGGGCGTGAACGCACGACTCCCAGTTCGCTCCAGCTGCATCTACACAACGTGGGAACATCAAAATTTATTAAACTTCTAATAGGATTAAACGGTTTGTCATGGCAAACGCCATGAACTTGGCGTCATTTTCATCACGCTCGCACTGAGCTTCAAACAGTCAAACTCGCACATACTGTGGCCGATTTGAGAGCGAAACCTGAAAATCGTGGTAGAGTTCGTCGACCCCCGGATGTTTTGAATATATGAAATTTGAAAATGGGCCGCGATAGCGCCCCTGCAGAGCACCAAATAAAAAGAATGAGGAAAAATTTGAACTTGTGGTCGTAGAAAAGAAATTTGGCACAGACATACGTCACATGACCGAACAAAAAATCATTGAGGCCACGCCCCTTTTCCACCGGTGTTGCCATGGCTGACCCGATGTCAACTTTGGGGCGCAGCCAAACCAATTGGTACGTCGTGCGTCTGACTGTCCGATACAAAAAGTACCATTCATGTTGCTAGGCACGCACCGGAGGTCGGCCATTTTGGGAAAATCCGAGTGACTGGCGCGAAGGCGCCATTTTCCTGCTTTGCTCTTTTTAACATTATAACCAGGTAGGGCGCGGCAGCACCGCCGGTTAATTGGGGCGCGTGCGGCCAGCGGCGTCAACCGCCCCAAAACGAAACCCTCGAGGGCCTCTAATGCCGCTTGCGGCTTAATTATTATTTTCCTCTCCCCCTGGGAGCCAGTTTCGCAACTTTCCCATGATGAAAAGTCCTGAATTTTTGCGCAAAATTCAATTAGGTTGAAAAAAAAAACCTTTCAATTCCAAAATGTACAATAAAAAATGGCGCCAGCGCCCCTGGGAAAACAGCGTACATTGCGCCTATGGCCAGACCACCCAAAATCTCCGAATCCTCCGAAAATTTTAGTCGTCGGGTAGACGACAAAATTCGGCACAGTGATTGGTCACGTGAAGCAAACAAAAAATCATATTACGCGGTTGCTAGGCAACCATCAGGGAAGGGCGGCAATATTGGGCGAAGGCGTCCTGGTGGCGAAGGCGCATTTCGTGCCTCGCAATTTGAACGAAACTCCTCCTAGGGCCGTTGGAACGCAGGACCCCCGTCGCTCCAGATATCTACACAAGTGGGACATCAAAGTTATAAAACTTTCTAATAGGATTAAGGTGTTTGTCATGGCACGCCATGAATCGCGTCCATTTTTCAGTGCTCGCCGCCGCGTTCAAAGAAGTCCATAACTCGCACAAACTGTGCCGATTTGAGCGAACACTTGATCGTTGGTCAAGTTGCGACCCGGGATGTTTTGATATAGGAAATAGAAAATGGGCGCGATAGCGGCCCTGCAGAGCACCAAAATAAAAATGAATGGGAAAAATTGAACGTTGTCGTAGACAAAAGAAATTTGGCACAGACATCCCGTCACGTGACCGCCGAACAAAAAAGTCATTGAGGCCACGCCCTTTTCCACCGTGTTGCCATGGCAACGACCCGATGTCAAACTTTGGCGCACCAAACCAAAATTGGTACACGCGTGTCCATGACAGTCCGAACAAAAAAGTAATTACATGGGTTGCTAGGCAACCAACAGGAGGCGGCCATTTTTGGGAAAAATGTATAATTGGCGCCAAAGGCGTCATTTCGTGCACTCCCATTTGAACGAACTCGTCCTAGGCGTTGAAACGGCGCGACTCCGTTCGCTTCAGTCATCTATACAGTGTGGCATAAAAGTTATTAAAAACCTTTCTAATAGGATTAACGGTGTTGTCATGGGCACGCCATGAAAGTCGGCGTCAGTTTTCGTGCTCGCCGTCACTTTAACAGTCATAAACTGCACAACTGTGGCGTTTGAGCCAAACTTGAATCGTTGGTCAGTCTCGACCCCGGATGTTGTGATATAGAAATTTGAAAATGGGCGCGATAGCGCCCCTGCAGATTTATCCCAAATAAAAATGAAGAATAAAATTGAACTTTGTCGTAGACAAATGAAATTTGGCACAGACATCGTCACGTGATACCGATTCAAAAAATCAATGATGGCCAGAACGCCCCTTTCCCACGTGTTGCCATGGTAACGACCCGGTGTCAACTTTGGCGCAGCCACAAATTAGTATCACGCGTGCTCATGACTGGTCTGAACAAAAAAGTACATTACATGGTTGCTAGTCAACCAACAGGAGGTCGGCCATTTTGGGAAAAATTAGTAATCTGTCGCCGAAGCGCCATTTCGTGCACTCGCATTTGAACGAACTCCTCGTCTATGGCAGGCGTATGAAACGCAGCGACTCCCCGTTCGTCCAGATCATCTACACAAGGTGGGACATTAAAATTATTAAACTTTCTATAGGATTAACGGTGTTGTCATGGCAGCGCCAATGAATTCCGCGTCCTTTTCAGGGGCTCGCTGCAGCGTTCAAAGAGTCATAACTCGCACAAGGAAGCCGATTTGAGCGTAACTTTTAATCCGTTGGTCGAGTTGTCGACCCGGTGTTGTGAATTTAGGACATTTGAAATGGCCGCGATAGCGCCCCTGCAAGAGCACCAAATAAAAATGAATGCAGAATAAGAGTCAAACTTTGGTCGTACGACAAAGAATTGGCACAGACGTGCGTCACGTTGATCCGATAAAAAAGTAATATGGCCACGCCTTTTTCCCATGGGTGTTGCCAATGGCACGACCCGTGGTCAATTTGGCGCAGTCAACCAAATTGGTACACAGTGCGTTGGGTGCATCAACGCCCATTTTTTTTTTTAACTTCAATGGATCATTTTGTACTTGTCTAGTTTTTTTATATATAAAAAAAAGAAAATGTATGGCAAAGTTTGGTGAAGTTAGTACATTTAGGTGGTCACCATTCACTGAAATTGGTGTCTTAAATACGAAAATTCGCCATTGTGGCATATTTCCATTTCATTTTATGTCATTTTGTTAAATAATATTGCAACAGAGTTGTAAATATAGATATTGCAATAGTAAATTCTCAGTTTTTTATCTGATTAATATTCAATAGTATATGATGCTACATTTATACAACGGGTGTTAGAAGTGTTCCATTATATAACATAACATTCGCTGCATCTTAAAATGTTTATGTGTATAGTTCAACGCAATGAATTCAGATAGTAAAAATATGTTGTTTTCAACATTGTTCTAATGATTTATCCAATGTTTAAAAAGTTAAATATAGTTAAATTTTATTCTACATTCAGCAATGTTTTAAGTCATGGTAAGTTATTTGTAGATTCTTCAGTTAGTGGCTATGTCCTTTGCCTTTTCGCAAGTTGGGGCTGTTCTTTACGGTCCTTCTCACACTTGCAGCACGTTCTGTCCTGCCTTCACCCTTGCTGATGCCAAGAAATCTGAGCTAAGCTTAACACCTGTCTCAAGATTCAAGATTTTTTTTTAATTTGTCAAACCATGTGAATGATTTGCAATTAGATTTCTTCTCATTCTTGGATTGTGGAAGCAGGGGGTGGGGAAGAGGGGTGGGAGGGAGTTACCTTCCCAATTTGGGCTGTGTATGAAACTGTTCTTAAGTCGACTGGACCTGGCCCGTAGATTCCGCAGTCTCCTCCTGAGGTATACTTGAGAGATGTGTGATGGGTGCATAGGGCCCTGGTGATCTGACGGCTTGCGGGTGAGACGGGTGGAATACATGTCTAATAGAGGGGAGAGGGGCTCCACAGATCATCTCGCTGCTCTCACATGGATTGGAGGCCTTTTCGGCAGGAGGCAGTGCTGGCGCCGTGCACACAGTGATGGAGCTGGTCAGGGAGCTCTCTATAGTCCTCTGTAGAAGTGCACAAAGTGATGGAGCTGGTCAGATGCCTCTATAGTCCCTCCTGTAAGAAGAGCCACACAGTGATGGAGCTGGTCAGATCTCTCTATAGTCCTCTGTAGAAGTGGCCACACGTGATGGGAGCGGTCAAGGATGCTCTCTATAGTCCTTAAAAGAGCCACACAGGATGGAGCTGGTCAGGATGCTCTTATAGTCCCCTGTAGAAGAACCTCACAGTGATGGAGCCGGTCAGGATGCTCTCTATAGTCCTTCTTGTAGAAGTGCCCCCACACAAGTGATGGAGCTGGTCAGGATGCTCTCTATAGTCCTCTGTAGAAGAGAGCCACACAGTGGACGGAGCTGGTCAGGATGCTCTCTATAGTCCCTCTTAAGAATTGCCAACATAACAGAGGCTGGGACTGGCTCTTCTTAACTTGCGGACAAAGTAGAGACACTGATTACTTTTCTTGACCAGTGATGTAGTGTGCATGGTCCAGGAGAGGTTCACTGTGATATGCACACCCAGGAGCTTAGTGCTGGTCACCCTCTCCACTGCAGCACCGTTGATTATATTCAAGCATGCTCCTATAATATTATTAGAGGAGCATGCTGGACCCGCGCTCTTCGAAAATCATAACAATCTCTTTTGTCTTCTCCACATTTAGAGATAGATTGTTCTGTGTGCACCACATGGCCAGACTGCTCACCTCACTCTGTAGTTTGACTCGTCTCTGTTGCTGATGAGACCCACCACTGTTGTGTCGTCTGCAAACTTGATGAAGAGGTTTGAGTTGTACTTTGGAGCGCAGTCATGGTCAGCAGAGTGAACAGGAGGGGGCTCAGCACACAGCCTTGGGGAGCCCCCGTGTTCAGTGTGATGGTTCTGGAGGATTTCGCCAACACGTACAGCCTGTGGTCTCCCCGTCAGAAAGTCCAGCAGCCAGTTGCACAGTGATGTGTTGATCCCCAGGTGGAGAAGTTTGTGTAATTAGCTGCTGTGGGATTATTGTGTTGAATGCTGAGCTAAAGTCTAAAAACAGCATTCTGGAGACTTGGATGACTCAATCTTCAGATCATCAAAAACATGACACAGGATCATCTCACCAACATGGTGACGACAGGCTGACCAAAGGAGAACCTGTCCAAGCTGCTTCTGGACTGTCACACAGGCTGCAGTTACGTGACCTGTATTTGATTCTGTGGTCATGAAAAAATGGTCTGGATTATTGGCACTCTACAGCTAAATCCCCAAAACAGCGCGGCACTCAATGTGTTAACAGTCACATGTGCTAAATCTAACAGCCCTGTAATGACTAATAACAGTTTGCATATAACATTTGTGAAACAGGCTCTAGAATTGCGACAACATGAAAGTATAACATATTAAGTTCAATAAAAATTAAAATTAAAAGGTTTAATACAAAATGAGATAAAATTGAATATTTTGTAAAAACTCACTTTCAAGATTGCAGACTTCACAAACAGCTTGAATAAACAAGCAAGAATAGTTATTTTATCAAATTCAGTACCATTGTAAAATATTACATAAGTAAAGAGCAAATAACATTCAACTACATGAATATCGCTATAGAATGCCCATATAACCCAAGGCAAATCTTGCTTATTGAGGTGGACCCCCTAAACAATGTTGGAATTAGACAAAAATTGGTAGAAATTCTTTTTATGACCAAAGGAATGTTTTTAAACTGGGGACAGAATAATTGGTTGACATTGGGGCGTTTGATGCACCTAGCGTGCGTCATGACTGTCCGAACAAAAAAGTACATTACATGGTGCTAGGCAACCAACAGAGGTTGGCTATTTTGGGAAAAATCGAGTGATCTGGCGCCGGAGGCGCCATTTCTTGCTTTGCTCTTCGACCTAGTGTGGCAGGTAGGGCGCGGCAGCGCCTCCGGTTATTGGGGCGGCATGCGGCCACCGGGCGTCAACCGGCCAAACGAGACCCTCGAGGGCCTCTAAATGCCGCTTGCGGCTTTAATTATTATTATTTTTCTCTCCCCTGAAAGTCCACTTTCCCACTGACGAAAAGTCCTGATTTTTTGCACAAAATTCAAACACGTGAAAACAAAATTCTTCACATTTAAAAAATATAAAAATCCAAAAAATGGCGCGCCAGCGCCCCCTGGAAAATCAAAATTACATTGCGCCTATGGAGATGCCCGAAAACTTGACTTCGTCGTAGACGAAAAAAATTCGCACAGTGATTGTTCATGTGAAGCCAAACAAAAACACATATTACGCGGTTGCTAGGCAACCATCAGGAGGGCGGCCATATTGGCCAGAAGAGCGATCTGGCGCGAAGGCGCCATTTCGTGCCCTCGCATTTTAACGAACTCGTCCTAGGGCTTTTAACGCAGCGATCCCGTTCGCTCCAGATCATCTACACAAGTGGGACATCAAAAGTTATTAAAAACTTTCTAATAGGATTAACGGTGTTGTCATGGCAACGCCATGAATTCGGCGTCCATTTTCAGCGCTCGCCACCGACTTCAAACAGTCATAACTCGCACATACTGTGGCCGATTTGAGCGAAACTTGAATCGTTGGTCGAGTCCTCGACCCCGGATGTTTTGATATATGAAATTTGAAATGGGCGCGATAGCGCCCCTGCAGAGCACCAAATAAAAATTAATGAGGAAAAAATTTGAATTTTGTCGTAGAAAAAAGAAATTTGGCACAGACATACGTCACATGACCCCGAACAAAAAATGCATTGAGGCCACGCCCTTTCCCCACCGTGTTGCCATGGCAACGACCCGATGTCAACTTTGGCGCAGCCAAACCAAAATTGGTACACGCGTGCGTCATGACAGTCCGAACAAAAAAGTACATTACATGGTTGCTAGGCAACCAACAGGAGGGCGGCCATTTTGGGAAAAATGTAGTAATCTGGCGCCGAAGGCGCCATTTCATGCCCTCGCATTTGAACGAACTCGTCCTAGGGCGTTGAACGCAGCGACTCCCCGTTCGCTCCAGATCATCTACACAAGTGGGACATCAAAAGTTATTAAAAACTTTCTAATAGAATTAACGGTGTTGTCATAGCAACGCCATGAATTCGGCCGTCCATTTTCAGCGCTCGCCAACGCATTCGAAGTGTCATAACTCGCACATACTGTGGCCGATTTGAGTGAAACTTTAATTGTTGGTCGAGTCCTCGACCCCGTATGTTGTGATTTAGGACATTTGAAAATGGGCGCGATAGCGCCCCCTGCAGAGCACCAACAAAAATGAATGAGGAAAAAAATTGAACTTTGTCGTAGACAAAAGAAATTTGGCACAGACATCCGTCACGTGACCCCGAACAAAAAAGTCATTGAGGCCACGCCCCTTTTCCCACCGTGTTTCCATGGCAACGAACCGATGCCAACTTTGGCGCAGCCACACCAAAGTTGGTACACGCGTGCGTCATGACAGTCTGAACAAAAAAGTACATTAAATGGTTGCTAGGCAACCAACAGGAGGTCGGCCATTTTGGGAAAAATCGAGTGATCTGGCGCCGATGGCGCCATTTCTTGCCTTTGCTCTTTTACAATCTCGACCTAGTGTGGCAGGTAGGGCGCGGCAGCGCCTCCCGGTTATTGGGGCGGCGTGCGGCCACCGGCGTCAACCGCCAAACGAGACCCTCGAGGGCCTCTAAATGCCGCTTGCGGCTTTAATTATTATTATTAGGCCCGAGAGCCTGACAGGGTCCGGGCCTGTTGTTATTGTACAGACAGTGCGCGGAGCGCACTGAAGAAAGACGTGCGCGTAGCGCACGTCCCAAAAAGAGCGCGGAGCGCTCAAGAAACAGAGCGCGGAGCGCTCCCCATGCATTACACAGTAATAATGACACTCCCGGCACCCCGACCTGTCCGGTGATATAAGCGTGTGCCGCGAAAGCGGCACATTTGTTGCTGCTCGAATAAAAAAAGGTGAAAACCACAGGCAAGGCGCAACATAGACAGAAAGCAGTCGATGACGAGCGCAACGCGCTCGTCATCGACCATGGCCTCTCACCAGCACTCAAAACACTGTTAGAGTGACTCAGGGCATCGAGACCTATCCGATAATATAGGTCTTTGCCGCGAAAGCGGCATATTTGCTTCTGCTCGCACAAAAATACGAAAAAAAAAACCCATTGGGAAATATTGAGAAAGAAGAGGTATAAGAGGAGCGCAACGCGCTCGTATTGACAATAAACCCCACGGTTGGATTACTGGACGTGAGACCTTTCCGAATATATAAATATGCGCCGCCGAAGGCGGCGCTATATTGTTATTGTATGGGTTTTTCTTATTCTTATTATTCTTATTATTATTTTCCTCTCCCCCTGGGAGCCAGTTTCGGCAACTTCCCACTGATGAAAAGTCCTGCATTTTTGCCCAAAATTCAATTAGGTGAAAAAAAAACCCTTCACATCTCCAAAATGTAACAAATCAAAAAATGGCGCGTCAGCGCCCCTGGAAAAACAGCGTTAACATTGCGCCTATGGCCAGACCCCCCAAAATCTCCGAATCCCCGAAAATTTTAGTTCGTCGTAGACGAACAAAATTCGGCACAGTGATTGGTCACGTGAAGCCAAACAAAAAATCATATTACGCGGTTGCTAGGCAACCATCAGGAGGGCGGCCATATTGGCCAGAAGAGCGATCTGGCGCCAAAGGCGCTATTTCATGCCCTCGCATTTGAACGAACTCCTCCTAGGGCGTTGAACGCAGCGACTCCCAGTTCGCTCCAGATCATCTACACAAGTGGGACATCAAAAGTTATTAAAAACTTTCTAATAGGATTAACGGTGTTGTCATGGCAACGCCATGAATTCGGCGTCCATTTTCAGCGCTCGCCACCGACTTCAAACAGTCATAATCGCACATACTGTGGCCGATTTGAGCGAAACCTGAATCGTTGGTAGAGTCGTCGACCCCGGATGTTTTGATATATGAAATTTGAAAATGGGCGCGATAGCGCCCCCTGCAGAGCACCAAATAAAAATGAATGAGGAAAAAATTTGAACTTTGTCGTAGAAAAAAGAAATTTGGCACAGACATACGTCACATGACCCCGAACAAAAAGTCATTGAGGCCACGCCCCTTTTCCCACCGTGTTGCCATGGCAACGACCCGATGTCAACTTTGGCGCAGCCAAACCAAAATTGGTACACGCGTGCGTCATGACTGTCCGAACAAAAAAGTACATTACATGGTTGCTAGGCAACCAACAGGAGGTCGGCCATTTTGGGAAAAAATCGAGTGACCTGGCGCCGAAGGCGCCATTTCCTGCCTTTGCTCTTTTATAACATTATAACCAGGTAGGGCGCGGCAGCACCTCCGGTTATTGGGGCGGCGTGCGGCACCGGCGTCAACCGGCCAAACGAAACCCTCGAGGGCCTCTAAATGCCGCTTGCGGCTTTAATTATTATTATTATTTTTCTTCTCCCCCTCAAAGTCCACTTTCCCACTGACGAAAAGTCCTGATTTTTTGCACAAAATTCAAACACATGAAAACAAAATTCTTCACATTTAAAAATATAAAAATCCAAAAAATGGCGCGTCAGCGCCCCCTGGAAAATCAAAATTACATTGCGCCTATGGAGATGCCCGAAAACTTGACTTCGTCGTAGACGAAAAAATTCGGCACAGTGATTGTTCATGTGAAGCCAAACAAAAACACATATTACGCGGTTGCTAGGCAACCATCAGGAGGGCGGCCATATTGGCCAGAAGAGCGATCTGGCGCCGAAGGCGCCATTTCGTGCCCTCGCATTTTAACGAACTCGTCCTAGGGCTTTTAACGCAGCGACTCCCCGTTCGCTCCAGATCATCTACACAAGTGGGACATCAAAAGTTATTAAAAACTTTCTAATAGGATTAACGGTGTTGTCATGGCAACGCCATGAATTCGGCGTCCATTTTCAGCGCTCGCCACCGACTTCATACAGTCATAACTCGCACATACTCTGGCCGATTTGAGCGAAACTTGAATCGTTGGTCGAGTCCTCGACCCCGGATGTTTTGATATATGAAATTTGAAAATGGGCGCGATAGCGCCCCCTGCAGAGCACCAAATAAAAATTAATGAGGAAAAAATTTGAATTTTGTCGTAGAAAAAAGAAATTTGGCACAGACATACGTCACATGACCCCGAACAAAAAATGCATTGAGGCCACGCCCCTTTCCCCACCGTGTTGCCATGGCAACGACCCGATGTCAACTTTGGCGCAGCCAAACCAAAATTGGTACACGCGTGCGTCATGACAGTCTAAACAAAAAAGTACATTACATGGTTGCTAGGCAACCAACAGGAGGTCGGCCATTTTGGGAAAAATCGAGTGATCTGGCGCCGAAGGCGCCATTTCTTGCCTTTGCTCTTTTACAATCTCGACCTAGTGTGGCAGGTAGGGCGCGGCAGCGCCTCCCGGTTATTGGGGCGGTGTGCGGCCACCGGCGTCAACCGGCCAAACGAGACCCTCGAGGGCCTCTAAATGCCGCTTGCGGCTTTAATTATTATTATTATTTTTTTTCTTCTCCCCCTAAAAAGCCAGTTTCGGCAACTTCCCACCGACGAAAAGTCCTGAATTTTTGCCCAAAATTCAATTAGGTGAAAAAAAAAAACCCTTCACATCTCCAAAATGTAAAAAATGAAAAAATGGCGCGTCAGCGCCCCCTGGAAAAACAGCGTTAACATTGCACCCTATGGCTAGACCCCCCAAAATCCCCAAATCCCCGAAATTTTAGTTCGTCGTAGACGAAAAAAATTCGGCACAGTCATTGGTCACGTAAAGCCAAACAAAAAAACATATTACGCGGTTGCTAGGCAACCATCAGGAGGGCGGCCATATTGGCCAGAAGAGCGATCTGGCGCCGAAGGCGCCATTTCATGCGCTCGCATTTGAACGAACTCCTCCTAGGGCGTTGAACGCAGCGACTCCCGTTCGCTCCAGATCATCTACACAAGTGGGACATCAAAAGTTATTAAAAACTTTCTAATAGGATTAACGGTGTTGTCATGGCAACGCCATGAATTCGGCGTCCATTTTCAGCGCTCGCCGCCGCGTTCAAACAGTCATAACTCCCACATACTGTGGCCGATTTCAGCGAACTTGAATCGTTGGTCGAGTCGTCGACCCCGGATGTTTTGATATATGAAATTTGAAAATGGGCGCGATAGCGCCCCCTGCAGAGCACCAAATAAAAATGAATGAGGAAAAAAATTGAACTTTGTCATAGACAAACGAAATTTGGCACAGACATCTGTCACGTGACCCCGAACAAAAAACGTATGAGGCCACGCCCCTTTTCCCACCGTGTTGCCATGGCAACGACCCGATGTCAACTTTGTCGCAGCCAAACCAAAATTAGTACACGCGTGCGTCATGACTGTCTGAACAAAAAAGTACATTACATGGTTGCTAGGCAACCAACAGGAGGTCGGCCATTTTGGGAAAAATTGAGTAATCTGTCGCCGAAGGCACCATTTCATGCACTCGCATTTGAACGAACTCGTCCTAGGGCGTTGAACACAGCGACTCCCCGTTCGCTCCAGATCATCTACACAAGTGGGACATCAAAAGTTATTAAAAACTTTCTAATAGGATTAACGGTGTTGTCATGGCAACGCCATGAATTCGGCGTCCGTTTTCAGCGCTCGCTGCCGCGTTCAAAGAGTCATAACTCGCACAAACTGAAGCCGATTTGAGCGTAACTTGAATCGTTGGTCGAGTCGTCGACCCCAGATGTTGTGATATAGGAAATTTGAAAATGGGCGCGATAGCGCCCCCTGCAGACCACCAAATAAAAATGAATGAGGAAAAAAAATTAACTTTGTCGTAGACAAAAGAAATTTGGCACAAACATCCGACACGTGACCCCGAACAAAAATGTCATTGAGGCCACGCCCCTTTTCCCACTGTGTTGCCATGGCAACGACCCGGTGTCAACTTTGGCGTAGCTAAGCCAAAATTGGTACACGCATGCGTCACGACTGTCCGAACAAAAAAGTACATTACGTGGTTGCTAAGCAACCACCAGGAGGTCGGCCATTTTGGGAAAAATCAAGTGATCTGGCGCCGAAGGCGCCATTTCGTGCCCTCGCATTTGAACGAACTCGTCCTAGGGCGTTGAACGCAGCGACTCCCCGTTCGCTCCAGATCATCTACACAAGTGCGACATTAAAAGTTATTAAAAAACTTTCTAATAGGATTAACGGTGTTGTCATGGCAACGCCATGAGTTCGGCGTCCGTTTTCAACGCTTGCCGCCGTGTTCAAAGAGTTGTAACTCGCACAAACTGTGGCCGATTTGAGTGTAACATGAATCGTTGGTCGAGTCGTCGACTCCGGATGTTGTGATATATTAAATTTTAAAATGGGCGCGATAGCGCCCCCTGCAGAGCACCAAATAAAAATGAATGAAGAATAAGATCAAACTTTGTCGTAGACAAAAGAAATTTGGCACAGACGTGCGTCGCGTGATCCCGATAAAAAAAGTCAATCATGGCCACGCCTCTTTTCCCATCGTGTTGCCATGGCAACGAATCAAGTGATCTAGCGCCGAAGGCGCCATTTCTTCTCTTTGCTCTTTTATAATCTCGACCTAGTGCGGCAGGTAGGGCGCGGCAGCGCCTTCCGGTTATTGGGGCGGCGTGCGGCCACCGGCGTCAACCGGCCAAACGAGACCCTCGAGGGCCTCTAAATGCCGCTTGCGGCTTTAATTTTATTTGGAACTGTTCCTGTTTGAAACGATAAGTTGCATATGTAGGTTAATGGTTTCACGATACTATGTATAATTTGTTTAACTAGTGTCATATCTATATCAAAACAGTCTGTAGACGATTTGTTCTTACACCCGTTAATGACATCTATTATTTCTGTTTCAGTTACTCCAGACAAAAACAAAGTTTTTGAATTAATGTCTATCAATGACTCCATTTCGTTGTTACTACACTCCGGAATCTCTGCTGCCAGATCTGGTCCAACATTTACAAAAAAACTATTAAAACTTTCCACAATATCATTCATATTATGGTTGTCATTGATCCCATCAGTGAAATAGTTTGGATATGAATTATTTTTTGCATTACCCTTGATTATAGTGTTTAGTATTCCCCATACCCCTTTCATGTTGTTCTTGTTTGTATATAATAGATTGGTATAATATAGTTTCTTAGCCTTCCTTAATATATTGGTCAGTTTATTTTTATATGTTTTATATCTACTTTCAGAATCCTCTGTTCTTAGTCTAATGAATTGTCTATATAGAGTGTTTTTTTCTTACAAGCATTTTGTAAACCCTTGGTTAGCCACGGACATTTTGTCGTTTTTCTGTTTTTACAGAATTGCTGAATAGGACAGTTCTTATTGTATGCTACACTAAAGAATTCCATGAAAGTATCGTAAGCATTTTCTACGTCATTCTTGTTATATACCTCGTTCCAATCTTGTTTTATTAAGTCTAGTGACTTAAAGTGAGTAAATTGAATCCTCAGTTCTTGCGCGTTTATAAAAATATTTTTGAGGTGATTTTTGATCTAACTCATTATCATCATACACCGTGAATACGGGCAGATGATCCGTTATATCACAAACCATTAGACCGCTGACATTTGTGAACTGCATATTATTAGTGAAGATGTTGTCAATGAGGGTAGCACTGCTCGCTGTTATTCTGCTAGGTCTTGTGATAGTTGGGTATAAACTCATACTGTACATCCTATTAATATACTCATCAGTTGTCTTATGTTTATTTGGATTTATCAAATCGATGTTATAATCCCCACAGATAAATAATACCTTGTTACTCAGTTCTGAGAATGTTTTTTCTGCCCAATTCGTAAATATTTCCACGCATGAGCCTGGTGACCTGTATAAACAACTAACTATTATGTTTTTCTTTTTTTCATTGATAATTTCTATTGATAAGCATTCAAGCAAGTTGTTTATTGATGCTGTCATGTTTTTTAATATTTTGAATTTAAATTTGTTGATGACATACAGTATATAGCAACTCCTCCTCCCCCTTTATTGGTTCTGTTTACGTAGTTTAATGTATAATTGTTTAACTCAAATGCAATGCCTTTATCCTCATTAAACCATGTTTCTGATAATGCAATGATACTAAATGGATTCTCAAACTGTTTCAAGTATTCTTTGATTGCATCGAAATTCGCGTACATGCTTCTACTATTGAAATGAATAATTGAGAATTTCCCTTCTGTTTTAACAGAGATGTTAAATTCATTCTCAGTATAGTATTTGCAATTAATTGCGTTAGATGTTAAGAACAGGTTATCTGGGTCTAACTGATCTTCCCAGTCCAGTGCATTATGTTCAGTGTACTCTGAAGCTTTCAGCTCCAAGAGCTCGCAGTCCAAAATCCTTTGCTGTAATCCTAGGTCTCTGCCATCAGTAGCATATGAGGTATGATTGGACATCATTGTATGAGTATATATATTACAGGACATGTGAAATTATGTTTTTTACATACCAAAATCCATAAGTTTTCCCGGTGTTTAAACTTGATTTGGTGTACTGGTGCGCGGACGTACAATGAGTTTGTCATATCTCAAGAAGGCTATGTCCCCCTTTCCCTGGCAGCTCTCAGCTCCGGCATTAGATCTTTTCGTTTCCTTTTAATGGAGTCCGTGTAGTCCTCGTTTATGTAGATTTTCGTTCCTTTGAGTTGTTTATCGCGCTGCAGGATTGCTTCTCGATCCTTCCAACGCAGTAGTTTGGCGACGATAGGTCTCGGCCAGTCTCTCCCGCCAGGTTTCCCTACGCGATGGGCTCTCTCCATTTCCACCGGGTTTTGTAGTTGCAGTTTCTCCCTCAGCAGTTGTTTGATTTTTTCCTCTGCGTCAGCCCAGGTCTCCCCAGGCGTCTCCAACACTCCCTCAAAGACCAGGTTTTTTCTGCGGCTCTGTCCCTCCAGATACTCCAGTTTATCCGTGATGACGTGCAGATTGTCACATACTTTATAGAAATCATTATGTATTGTGTCCGTGCGCTCAGTGAGTTTCCTTTTCTCTTCTTTTATAGTGTCCACCTCATCTTGCGTGTATTGCAGGCTAGTTTTTAGCTCTTGAATGTCCTTTAACTGTGAATCCATGCGGGTGTTTGTTGATTCCATGATGAGTTTTATGAATCCTTTGAAGTTTTCCTGCTGTTGTTGAATTAATTCCTTAAACATGTCCCTTTGCTGCTCCATGAGTTGCGTGACTCGACTGAGGCTCACGTAATCCTCATCAGCCGGCGTTTCTGGCAGTTGGACTGTTTTGGTCGGCTTAGGCATTTTGGTCTCCCTCAACCGGACTCCGCAAAAATGTTAGCTTCCACACTGCTCTCACACTGCTGCTCACAGCCACACTTCCGGGTACGTGATTGGTTGATTAGATAATTGCATTAATGTGAAATTGAACAGGCGTTCCTAATAATCCTTTAGGTGAGTGCTCACCTAAAGGATTATTAGGAACACCATACTAATACTGTGTTTGACCCCTTTTCGCCTTCAGAACTGCCTTAATTCTACGTGGCATTGATTCAACAAGGTGCTGAAAGCATTCTTTAGAAATGTTGGCCCATATTGATAGGATAGCATCTTGCAGTTGATGGAGATTTGTGGGATGCACATCCAGGGCATGAAGCTCCCGTTCCACCACATCCCAAAGATGCTCTATTGGGTTGAGATCTGGTGACTGTGGGGGCCATTGTAGTACAGTGAACTCATTGTCATGTTCAAGAAAACAATTTGAAATGATTGGAGCTTTGTGACATGGTGCATTATCCTGCTGGAAGTAGCCATCAGAGGATGGGTACATGGTGGTCATAAAGGGATGGACATGGTCAGAAACAATGCTCAGGTAGTCCGTGGCATTTAAACGATGCCCAATTGGCACTAAGGGGCCTAAAGTGTGCCAAGAAAACATCCCCCACACCTTTACACCACCACCACCAGCCTGCACAGTGGTAACAAGGCATGATAGATCCATGTTCTCATTCGGTTTACGCCAAATTCTGACTCTACCATCTGAATGTCTCAACAGAAATCGAGACTCATCAGACCAGGCAACATTTTTCCAGTCTTCAACTGTCCAATTTTGGTGAGCTCTTGCAAATTGTAGCCTCTTTTTCCTATTTGTAGTGGAGATGAGTGGTACCCGGTGGGGTCTTCTGCTGTTGTAGCCCATCCGCCTCAAGGTTGTGCGTGTTGTGGCTTCACAAATGCTTTGCTCCATACCTCTGACCTCTAGCATCAACAAGGCATTTTCGCCCACAGGACTGCCGCATACTGGATGTTTTTCCCTTTTCACACCATTCTTTGTAAACCCTAGAAATGGTTGTGCGTGAAAATCCCAGTAACTGAGCAGATTGTGAAATACTCAGACCGGCCCGTCTGGCACCAACAACCATGCCACGCTCAAAATTGCTTAAATCACCTTTCTTTCCCATTCTGACATTCAGTTTGGAGTTCAGGAGATTGTCTTGACCAGGACCACACCCCTAAATGCACTGAAGCAACTGCCATGTGATTGGTTGTTTAGATAATTGCATTAATGTGAAATTGAACAGGCGTTCCTAATAATCCTTTAGGTGAGTGTATAACAGATGTAGAAAGGTGCAGGTTCTCTATAAGCCTGAGTGTTGATTTTGTTATAGTGTTATAGTTAAAATTATTGTTTTTCATATTAGATGACAGTGAATTAAATCAAGGGTGTGCCTCCTGAACCAATTGTACTATTTGTAACTTTACTCCTGTGAGTAAGATTATATGCAATTCTTATTTTGATCCACTTTTTCTTTTTGTATATTTGGTCATGAGCATCCGTTGTATCTGCATTGTGAATGTACAAAAAAAAGAACGGCAGTAGTGAAAGAAAAGACAACAGTATGAAATGTAAAGTGTGAAGTAACTAAAGGGGCAGATATTATAAGACATGTTCTTCTCTGCTCCGTTTCATTCATACTGTATTGGCTTGGCGGATTTGTTGTGATTGTATGATGTCACTTTTGAATGAAATAAATAAGAAAATGAAAAGCTAGGAGTCATGGGTGCGTTTACACAATCAGGAAATTGAATAACCTTTGATGCAAGTTAATATATGTTTTCATGGCGTGGCTGTGTCGTGCCATTCCTCTTACATTAAACAGAAATATTGTGACCCTCAGGTGAATAATGGTGTCAGAGGAGAAGGAGCGAGAGGTGGCGTGGAGGGAGCTGCACAGGAGGAAGAGGATGGAGGAGGTGGAGGAGCTGACCACTGCGGGACACAACGCTCTGTAATCGGGACAAACCCAGGAGGCGCTACCGTTTCAGAGGATCAAAGGAGACTGAAAGCAGCCCGCCAGGTTTCCTCGCAGCGGCTTAGGACTAATTCTACATCTGGTACGTGTCATTTTGTTGTACAGTTGTATAATGACAAATAATACTATGTGAGTATTACTCTATCCATTTAATAATAATGTTAATATGGCATTGTTTTAAACTCTGTGGTTGATCATTTTTACTGATGTTGATGTGTTGTGTATGTTGCAGGACCTTAAGGACGGCTCTGAAGGACCATGTGCACGGTGGGAATGGAGGTGAGAGTCCTTCATAGTTGTCTTTTAGTTGCTTCTTTGTTGTATTATTTGTCTTGGCACCTCTGAAAAAACCTGCCGTTCTGTTGTTCCTTCACTAATGTGTATTCCCGTGTCCACATCTGTGCGAATGCCGCCCACAACAACTGCAGTCCTTTATTAAGTAAAAACCCTTGCATGTACGATGTAGAGTAGACAAATGAGAAGCAGAGTACTTTGTTCACTGAATAGAAGTGCACTACAGTACATAGCGTTTCCATAGATATGGAATTTAAAATCTATATTTAAAAATCAAAAGTATAATAATAGTTTAACCACCCTAGTTTTCATTTAAATCCATTATTATAGAAGACAGTATATTTTCTGTTGTACAGAACCTGAATGGAACCTTTTTCACCATGTTTGTGTTGGCATGTCTGTATCAGGGTTGACCTGGCACTGGGCTTAATAGAAACACAACATTAGTGTCCTTACTGAAAAGTCCTGATTTATACTTTCATGGAGATTAGAGCTAGCATGCTTAAATAATTGTTTGTTCCCCAGAAATGCAATAAACATTGTTTGCTTCTACAGACCTTTGCCAATCAAAGGAAACAGGTGGAGAGGGGTCACCTGCCAGCCCCAAGTATTGGAGACAGTGATGGCAGCCAAGGACTAATGCCTCCTCTATGAGGAGGTAATCTACCTGCTTCGGACATTCCTACAGAAGGGTGTGTATGGCATCACCACACCATATGACTGCAAGGGTGAAAGAACTCCTGGGACTTATCAAAGCAATTTAAAAAAAAAAGGGGATTGCCTGATATGTAAATGAACTGTGGAAGTTGTTGAGATTGTTTAAATCACATTGTGGCATTGGAGTTTATGCTGTGGCAATAAGTACCAAAACAGTCCAAAAGTTGGATACAGGCAACATGTTTGCATTAACTTTTCCACAAGTTTAGGTTTTGACCAGATTCTGGACTCTCTCGTATTCAGACACTAAAACAATAAAATATTTTTGCAGAAGATCAATATGCACTTCCAGTGATGCAGAAGTGACATTCACCTCCGGGTTAATGTAATCTTTATACAATGTTTTACGTGATAGCGTTTCAACCAATGAGCATCCAGATTGACAAATCAAGTAATAATACATTTTATTGTCACTGCATACATGTAAGATGTTTGCTTTAAATTGTTCAGAGGTTGTTTTGACTGCTTAAAGCCAAACTATGACGAGTCTATTGAAACAACTGTTTGTGATACTGCCTTTTGTGTTATAACCAACAAACAACCCTAACTACACTTATAAATTGTTTTACATATGTGTACTATTGTTGAATTGCAGTCGTAAGACAAACGGCACTGGAGGTATAACCTTGGTTGGTACATTATTTGATTTGGGTACTAGAATTAAATTCACAGAAGTATTAACCAATATTAATGGTTCTATTTGTTTGGTTAAAATTAACCAATCTGGTTGGTGTCCAACCGATCTATTGGTTAAAACAACCAATCTTAAAAATGGTAGTGTTTTAACTAATCTTGGTTAAAACACTACCATTTTAGATATTGTTTTTCTATTCAGTTTTTTCTTATTTTTGTTCTTGTACTATTTGATTGTAAATAAATAATGTAAATGTGTACATGTTGGGCTTTTATTTATGTTGCCTAGTAACTATGGATTTTAATCATTTTACATTTTTTTTTATATAGGTGCATATATGTACACATATTTATGTGACATATATAAAATTGGCCGTTTTCCTATATGTCATGTACATATATGTGTGCATATATGTGTGCATATACTGTATGTGTGCATATACAAGCCTCTGGAGGCACCAGCACCAGCCTCTGGAGGCACCAGCAGCTTCAAATACCTGTTTACCGCTTTGTAGCAGCTGTTCTATTAATCTGATGCATTTGTCTGGCAGAAACTGTCCTCACTGTGCCTTTATCTGGTCAAACCCGTGTGTGCTCTGAGTCAGCCACAAATCTCTTAACAGTACGATGACTACGCTTAATCTTTTGTGAAATATGAAAGGTTTCATACCTAGTCCAAGGCATTCAACTATTTCACGCTTTTCATCAGCAAAGAGATTCATTTTTTTTCCCATTGAAAATGGTGGTCTGCATAATAACGTGGAACGTCCTTTTTCAGTAGTAATAATAATAATAATAATTCATTTTATTTGATGGCGCCTTTCAAGTCACCCAAGGACACCTTACAATTAAGAACACAAAATAAAAATTTATATAAAATCACTGATAAAATCACAATGCATGTGCAGATTTAAAAAGGAAAGTCTTGAGTTGGGTTTTGAAAGTAATTAAAGAGTCCAGTTGACGGAGGGGCTGAGGTAAAGTGTTCCAGAGCTTTGGAGCAGAGTAGCTGAATGCTCTGGCACCCATAGTGACCATTCGTACTGTGGGGATGGAGAGGAGACCAGCAGAGGATGAGCGGAGGGAACGGGATGGAGTGTAAAGGTGAAGCAGGTCAGACAGGTATGGAGGAGCTAGATTATGGAGTGCCTTAAATGTGAGCAGGAGGAGTTTGTACTGGATTCTGTGGGTTACGGGGAGCCAGTGGAGTTGGATGAGGACCGGTGTGATGTGCTCTATGGATTTGGTAGTTTTCCCTAAACTGGACTTACCTGACAACTACTTATTACAGGCGTCTGAGACTGATGTCAGTGATTCATAGAGTCCTGAGACACCATACCGTCCAAACCTTTTTTTTTTTTTACCTTTATGACACTGAAATAATATTTGCATAATAATTTGGAACATAGTGTACTACCAGCAAGGCCATAAGCTCAAGATTATGAGCCACAATAAGCTTCTTTTTCTTCTTTCTTTCTTTTTGTCTTCCTTAATATCACTAGCCTGGCCTTAGCCATCCGTAAACTCCGGTCAATTATAATTTCCCTACATGTACGTCTGGGTCTGATCCAGTGGTGAAAGTAGCTTTTTTTCTTGCCGGTACTATGTCATTATATATATACACCTAAAGGATTATTAGGAACACCATACTAATACTGTGTTTGACCCCCTTTCGCCTTCAGAACTGCCTTAATTCTATGTGGCATTGATTCAACAAGGTGATGAAAGCATTCTTTAGAAATGTTGGCCCATATTGATAGGATAGCATCTTGCAGTTGATGGAGATTTGTGGGATGCACATCCAGGGCACGAAGCTCCCGTTCCACCACATCCCAAAGATGCTCTATTGGGTTGAGATCTGGTGACTGTGGGGCCATTGTAGTACAGTGAACTCATTGTCATGTTCAAGAAACCAATTTTGAAATGATTCGAGCTTTGTGACATGGTGCATTATCCTGCTGGAAGTAGCCATCAGAGGATGGGTACATGGTGGTCATAAAGGGATGGACATGGTCAGAAACAATCCTCAGGCATTTAAACGATGCCCAATTGGCACTAAGGGGCCTAAAGTGTGCCAAGAAAACATCCCCCACACCATTACACCACCACCACCAGCCTGCACAGTGGTAACAAGGCATGATGGATCCATGTTCTCATTATGTTTATGCCAAATTCTGACTCCACCATCTGAATGTCTCAACAGAAATCGAGACTCATCAGACCAGGCAACATTTTTCTTCAACTGTCCAATTTTGGTGAGCTCGTGCAAATTGTAGCCTCTTTGTCCTATTTGTAGTGCAGATGAGTGGTACCCGGTGGGGTCTTCTGCTGTTGTAGCCCATCCGCCTCAAGGTTGTGCGTGTTGTGGCTTCACAAATGCTGTGCTCCATACCTCGTTTGTAACGAGTGGTTATTTCAGTCAAAGTTGCTCTTCTATCAGCTTGAATCAGTCGGCCCATTCTCCTCTGACCTCTAGCATCAACAAGGCATTTTCTCCCACAGGACTGCCGCATACTGGATGTTTTTCCCTTTTCACACCATTCTTTGTAAACCCTAGAAATGGTTGTGCGTGAAATCCCAGTAACTGAGCAGATTGTGAAATACTCAGAACGGCCCGACTGACACCAACAACCATGCCACGCTCAAAATTGCTTAAATCACCTTTCTTTCCCATTCTGACATTCAGTTTGGAGTTCAGGAGATTGTCTTGACCAGGACCACACCCCTAAATGCATTGACGCAACTGCCATGTGATTGGTTGTTTAGATAATTGCATTAATGTGAAATTGAACAGGCGTTCCTAATAATCCTTTAGGTGAGTGTATAAATAAATAATATAGCCAGTTTTGGGAGAATACTTTAGTAACGTATTCCACTGCTTAGTCCAAACAGAGTACTGTATTCTGAATACGTACAGTACTTTCACGTTGATTTTCATAATGTTAATGCATAAATGCGGCATATGAAGATGTTTAGGCTATTGTTACATGCCTGTTACCAACTTATTTACCACTAATGTGGAAATGCAAAAAAAGCACTTTGCAAATGCCCAGAGCCCAAAAGGACAGAGCTAAACTTTCCCCGGCCATTTTGACCCTTTTGTCTTTTTAATGTTATGATTATGAAACTGAAATTTAATGAACAAGTACTTTGATGCATTCCTTTAATATTACTGTATTCAGTAACTGTACCTGAATATAGTTACTCAAAATGAGTATTTTAAATATTCTAAATACATGTATTCAGTTACTATCAACACTGAATATAGCAGTGTTTTCATAACCAGGTCTGTTTCAGTGGCAAAAACATATGCATTTGTTCTTAATTAAATTCCCACAACTTTACTTTCACACGTGTCATCTGTGGACTAGTAACAAATATCCAAAACGATTTTGAAAGAAATCAGTAGGGTCTTCAACTCCCACCTCCGGAAGAGCTTCACCCAGATTCCGAGGGAGGTTGGAGACATGGAGTCCGAGTGGACCATGTTCTCCTCCTCCATTGTCGATGCGGCTGCTCGCAGTTGTGGCCGAAAGGTCTCTGGTGCCTGTCGCGGCGGCAATCCCCGAACCCGGTGGTGGCGCCCGGAAGTAAGGGATGCCGTCAAGCTGAAGAAGGAGTCCTACCTGGCCTTGTTGGCTTGTGGGACTCCGGAGGCAGCTGAGAGGTACCGACAGGCCAAGCGTGCTGCAGCTCGTGCAGTCACAGAGGCAAAAACTCGGGTCTGGGAGGAGTTCGGAGAAGCCATGGAGGAGGACTATCGGTCGGCCTCGAAGAGATTCTGGCAAACCATCCGGCGCCTCAGGAGGGGGAAGCAGTGCTTCACCAACACTGTTTACAGTGCGGGCGGGGAGCTGTTGACCTCGACTGGGGATGTGGTCGGGCGGTGGAAGGAGTACTTCGAGGATCTCCTCAATCCCACTGTCACGTCTTTCGATGAGGAGGCAGAGGCTGGGGACTCGGAGGGGGGTTCGTCCATCACCCAGGCTGAAGTCACTGAGGTGGTTAGAAAGCTCCTCGGTGGCAAGGCCCCGGGGGTGGATGAGATTCGTCCCGAGTACCTTAAGTCTCTGGATGTTGTAGGGCTGTCTTGGATGACACGTCTCTGCAACATCGCGTGGCGGTCGGGGACAGTGCCTCTGGATTGGCAGACCGGGTGGTGGTCCCTCTCTTTAAGAAGGGGGATCGGAGGGTGTGCTCCAATTACAGAGGGATCACACTTCTCAGCCTCCCCGGTAAGGTCTACTCCAGGGTGCTGGAGAGGAGGAGCCGGCCGATAGTCGAACCTCGGATTCAGGAGGAACAATGCGGTTTTCGTCCCGGTCGTGGCACACTGGACCAGCTCTATACCCTACATCGGGTGCTCAAGGGTTCGTGGGAGTTCGCCCAACCAGTCCACATGTGCTTTGTGGATTTGGAGAAAGCGTTCGACCGTGTCCCTCGTGGTGCCCTGTGGGGGGTGCTCCGGGAGTATGGGGTCCGGGGCCCTCTGCTAAGGGCTGTCCGTTCCCTGTATGACCGCAGCAGGAGCTTGGTTCGCATTGCCGGCAGTAAGTCAGACTTGTTTCCGGTGCGTGTTGGTCTCCGCCAGGGTTGCCCTATGTCACCGGTTCTGTTCATTACCTTTATGGACAGAATTTCTAGGTGCAGCCAGGGGCCGGAGGGTGTCCGGTTTGGGAACCTCAGGATCTCATCTCTGCTGTTTGCAGATGATGTTGTTCTGTTGGCTTCATCAAATCAGGACCTCCAGCTGCTCTGGGGCGGTTTGCAGCCGAGTGTGAGCGGCCGGGATGAGGATCAGCACCTCCAAATCTGAGGCCATGGTTCTCCACCGGAAAAAGGTGGTTTCCCCGCTTCAGGTCGGTGGGGAGTCCTTACCTCAAGTGGAGGAGTTCAAGTATCTCGGGGTCTTGTTCACGAGTGAGGGACGGATGGAGCGTGAGATCGATAGACGGATCGGTGCAGCGTCAGCAGTGATGCGGTCGCTGTATCGGACTGTTGTGGTGAAGAGAGAGCTGAGTCAGGGGGCAAAGCTCTCGATTTACCGATCGATCTACGTTCCCACCCTCACCTATGGTCATGAGATCTGGGTAATGACCGAAAGGACAGATCGCGAATACAAGCGGCTGAAATGAGTTTCCTTCGCAGGGTGGCTGGGCGCCCCTCCGAGATCGGGTGAGGAGCTCAGTTACCCGGGAGGAGCTCGGGGTAGAGTCGCTGCTCCTTCACGTCGAAGGAGCCAGCTGAGGTGGCTAGGGCATCTGTTCCGGATGCCTCCTGGTCGCCTCCCTCGGGAGGTGTTCCAGGCATGTCCTATTGGGAGGAGGCCTCGTGGAAGGCCCAGGACACGCTGGTGGGACTATGTCTCCGAGCTGGCCTGGTGTCGCCTCGGGGTTCCCCCAGAACAGCTGGAGGAGGTGTGCGTGGATCAGGAAGTCTGGGCATCTCTGCTGAGACTGCTGCCTCCGCGACCCGGCCCCGGATAAAGCGGAAGAAAATGGATGGATGGATGGATTTTGAAAGAAAATCAAAACGGAGATAGGGGAGTATTTGCATCTATCTTTAGATCCTCATGTATGTCATGCCTTTCACAACAAAGGCTTTGCTTTTATTTTGTAAGGCCAACAGGAAGCGCTCAGTTCTTATTATGCTACTTGACAGACAGGGAACTTAAAAAATATTGACCGTTGTTTTGGTAAAGGATTTAACATTTCCAAGACATGGATAAAAAGGACATTTGTGACGCGTTCCACAACAGAGAGATTCGAGAGCGAGAGGCGGCGGACCCAGCGCGGATTTGTTCGCTCCTCCTTTTTGCACAGGTAAACAGAGTCTACACGCTGTGAAAGTGTCCCGCGAAGGAAAACCAGAAAAGCCAAAGAGCCCGTATAAGGGGACTCTCATTCTACTGTGACAGCTTTAGGTGGAGGAGTGCATGTGAGCCGTGGCGCTGACGGCTCTGTCGTGTGTTGCGTAAAGACGCACGCGGGGCCTGCAGCCAAATTGGCAAAACTGCGCCGTTACCGCGTGTGCAGAAAGTTCAGGGACAGAGCAGATGAGATCCAGTCTGCCGAGTCTCTATATTGCATTTACGTGGCTGAACTTCAACGCGTTTGAGCTCACGGTGTAATATTATTGGCAGATACTGTTTTGTGCGTAAGGTGAGAGAGCGCACCTCTTCTCCTTCCTGGTATGGCGTACCACCGGCAAATCTTTTAACGGAACGCAGTACCGGACCGTACCGGCTTAAGGCCAATTTATACTTCAGCGTCAGCTCCGCGTTTACGTGCTGGGCGCACGTGGGAGCCAATCAGGGAGTTCGCGACAGCTGCACCTGCCGCTGACGTGCACCTGCTGCACAAGGTGACACCGCGGCAAGTGCTGCAGAACGCAAGTGAGGTGATTGGTTGATCCTTTCGCAAAACAAGGAAACACACAACAAACTCCTTCAGTCTCCCTCTTTGAAGTTATTTTCAATGAATATATTGTTCCTATAATTTAGTGCTTTTGTGTTTTCACTTTTTATGTTATTAAAAAGAATGTTTAAAATATACATCACAACGTGAAGGCAGAGGAGCTATGCAGAAGTTCGAACGATTCTGGCTTGCGTCAAGCGGACGGGGCTGCGGTGGGCGGGACCGGACGCTCGACTATAAATCAGCCTTTACTTTCACCCCTGGTCTGATCTCAGTGGCTGCGTTTCAGGTTGAATTTCAACCTACCATTCAGCGAGCACGGGAGGCGGGTGTTGTAGGTGACGCATTTGCTGGTTGTAGTTCGGTAATGGCGGCGGATACAAAAGTAATGGAAGCTCTTCAATCCGTTCTGGCTCGGCTCCCAAATATCCAGAAATTAAAATGTGCAAGGAATGCTCCCAAGAGTTATGATAGCTGCTTCACTCACTCAGGCGCATTACATACGTCACAACCAAACGCTAGTGAAAATCAGATCCAATCGTTTCAAAGGAGTTCACGCCTCCCACCTGTTAACGGAGCTCAATTGAGAAAGTCCAGACCCTCTGTACGAAACGAAATGAGTACGAGGGTATGGTAAAACCAGGCTATTATCACAGCAGTGTGGGCCCAGACCTGCAGCAGACGACCAGCTGACTGTCAGGCTCACCACAGACCTCTGTGAACCTGGCCCCTCATCATGCCCAATTTATATAGAAAATATGTCAATCATTTGTGCTACTTTGTGCTGTTTTGTGCTTTAAAAATATTTGTATGGGCTGTTATCGTTCTTGAGATATTAATGATAGTTTTATTGGTTAGCTCTGAGGTCACCCTGTACTTTATAAAGCTCCAAAACGAATAAAAATGGTGTCAACCCCTTGATTTGTTTAAACTATTACAAACTTTAGAGCCTTGAGGCGTTCATGCTTGTCCTCCTGAAGTGTGTGAACGTGCCAAAGGCGCACGGCAACACACACTGCATGCACAAAAGAATAATGGATATCTCAAAAACAGCACAAACGTAGCAGAAATGATTGACATATTTTGTACATACATTTAGCTGAGCTTCACTCAGCTTCACCACAGAGGCCCCTGCTCTGACCGGGCCCCGGCGCACGTGTTCATGAGCGTGTGCACGTACAGAGATTGTCTGTATAAATAGTAAATGGAGTCTTTGGGGCTAAACGGGGCCCGGGGCCATGGCTGGTCCGTTTATTGAGCGTGTGCTGCAGACGTGTGAATGAATACTGGAGGCAGATCACCACAGAGACCCCCTCCCCCTCAGCCCCCCCTCCCTCACTCGCACCATCCACTGCCACAGTCCAGACTATGTTAAAACAAAAAACCTTCAATCCGTGTCTCTCCTTACATTACAACATCAGCCAGTGTTTGGAGCAGCTCTGAATGTCCTGTCTCGGGGCGGTGGAGCTGAGAGCTGATTGGTCCCTGGATGGTGACCTGCTCCCTCTCAGCTGTGCCGTGATAATCGCTCCCTCATTAGCATGGAAATTGTTTGATTAATATTATTACAGAGAAGCACATAATGTGGCTGTTATTGAGGTACTCCCTAATTCAGCTCAGCTTTACAGTCTACTGTGTAACGCACACGAAGGGAACCCAAACTCTGTTTCTCGCAATAGTTCACAAATGCATTATGTAGACAACAGGGGGCAGGAGGGAGAGGGGAGAGTTCAGCTTCCGAGCAGCCTGTCACTCTCTCTCTCCTCCTTCCCCCTTTCTCTCTCTCTTCCCTCCCCTGTCTATCCTGCCTCCCAACCTCTCTCTCCTCCTTCCCTCTCTCTCCTCCTTCCCTCTCTCTCCTCCTTCCCTCCTCTCTCTCTCTCCTCCTTCCCTCTCTCTCCTCCTTCCCTCTCTCTCCTCCTTCCCTCTCTCTCCTCCTTCCCTCTCTCTCCTCCTTCCCTCCTCTCTCTCTCTCTCTCTCCTCCTTCCCTCTCTCCTCCTTCCCTCCTCTCTCTCTCCCTCAGCCCTCTGACATGTGTTCCTGTGACAGCCCAGGCGCCTCCCCCTCTGCTCCCTGGTTGGGCGGAGCGGGAGGCGCACACTGTCAGATGCTAGCTTTAATTAAGCCGATAATGTGACGTGTGGCTGGCACGGGCTGCTCTGTGTGTGCGTGTGTCAGGGAGCCGGGCTCTCGGGGGCCCTGCTCAGACAAAGGCCCGCCCACACACACACACACACACACACATCAGTGACAAAACATGGACAACACATGTCCCCGATAGAGCTGCGTCCACAAACATGGAGGGGCTTTTGTCTGAATGAGCCTGTGCTTCAGTTAAAAGTCAAAGTTTTACAAAGAAAAAATAGAGGAAAAATGCAAATAATTGTACAGAAAATAAACATTGGGCATACAAATGTATTGTTTATCTGTTATTTATTGACTGACATAGTCTCTATAGTTAGTAATAATTGTGACAGCTTTATGTGAATCATTTGTTAAAGAGGGGTATCATATGTTTTGCAGGTGTTTGGTAATAATGTCAAACACATCTTTATCACTATCTTACACTTTATTCCTGATTGTCCCAGCTGATCTCATTATAAGCTCCTCCTGCTCCCTTCGCTGTGCAGCCGTGTCAATAAAAGGGAAACAAGTAAATGAGGATAACATTGAATGAATCAGAATATAGTGTAGACTTTGTTAATGTGGTAAATTATTGTTCGAGCTGGAAGCTGGTGTTTTTTAATGGAATACAAAAGGTGACAGAGGCGCAACACTCATAGTGTAAAAACTGTAAAACAGTTATGTTAACACAGCTGAAACGTTATAAAACTGTCATTCCGTTAAACAAGTGGAGGCGCTGGAGAATCAGCATCAGCATTTGGGAGCTCCATTATAATCCCAAAATTGGCAGAAAAAGGAAACTTTCTTCTGAAACATCTCAGTTTGTTCTTGTTCTTGGCGTCCATCTCTCTGAGGACCTGACACGGAGGACAAACACCTCCTCATTAACTTCTACTGTAGCACTATCAAAAAAAACATGGTGTGGTTCTGCAGCTGCTCCTCGGAGGGCAAGAAGGACCTGCAACGAGTAGTCAAGTCTGCAGAGAGGCTTCTATCGAGCAGGTTTATTCCACCCGCCTCAAGAACAGGGCTCAGAATATCTGCTCTGACAGCACTCACCCAGGTCAGTGTTATTCTGAAACACTTCCCTCAGGCCCAGAAAGAAAGACAAGGAGCCTCCTCCACAGGGCGGTGAAGTTTAGCTCTTGAACGTGTCATGAGGCCAGCCCATAAATCACTGGTCAGCACTTGGAATGGCATTTAATAAAGAAGACAAAAACGGGACACATGAGGAGAAGACTGTAAAAGACTGTTGTGGAGCGGAGGGAGCTATGCAGGAGGAAGTACTGTAGGAGGTGGAGAAGCTGACCAGTGCAGGACACCACGCTCTGAAACAGGGACTAACCCAGCAGGCCCTGCATCATTTCAGAGGAGACTGAAGGCAGTACTACGGTTTACCCTAAGCGGCTCAGGACTAACCATAGACATATTATTAATACACCGTCTTTCCTTCCTCCTCGATTGCCACAATGACCACGTTCGAGGGGAAATCATGGTGGATTTACAGGCTCCTCCTCCCCAGCTCTGACGAAGCATGTTCCTAATAAGGGCATAAGGGCGGGATCTTCACTGTAGACTCGGCCTTTGCATGACGTGTAGTTTGCGCAGCTCCAATGCTAACAGTCCGCCCCTCATTAGTACGAGATTTCTAACGAAAACCAGCCTGGTTTCTTTCATTGTAACTAACCGTTATCACAGGATGAATATCTAGCTGTAGAAAGTTTAAGAAAATTAGAAACCAGGCTTTAAAGTTTATTTTTTTCATTTTTCAAAAATAGACAATATACCATAACCAATATACAAAAACATACACACAAACATAAAAGAGAAACAAACACATACACACATAGGCCTGCCGCGATAATTACTATATCGACTTATCGCTCGATAAGTAAAATGAAGGACGATAACATTTTTAGTCTCGATTAATGCACGTGCTGCGTGTGCTTAAAAATACAGAAGAATGAACGCTATCACAACGCTGAGTGAGCGGAGCGTCCAGCCAACCCGTCTGCAAGTGCGTAAAGACAGCACTGAAGCACATCAGCCGTATCCCCGCATGTATCCAGATCATTTATAGATCAGCGCTGCTTTTGGAAAGAGGCGGGGTGTAAACAAAGTGCCGTGCTTACTACGGAGAAGCTGATTCCGACACTTTCTGTGAACTTTATCACGGAGCAAGAGGGGCTCGTGTGAAAACACTTTGAGTTCCAGCCAAAAGAAGCATCACGGAGAGAATAACAACATTAATGTGACTGCAGGTTTGTCCAACTGAGAACGAAACCCCCGCCCAGTCAGTGTATCAAAGCTAATCAGTGCTACTGTTAGCGAGAGGAACCCGAGCGCTTTAGCCACTATCCAAATACAAGCGTGATAGTCCTGAGAACATATTACTGGTCCACACTTTTCAAAAGCCAGAGAAACGCTGCAGCAGTTTGACAAACAGTCACTAAGTTCCCCCACCCCCAAAAAAGCTGCTTTACTCCGACAGCCGTGTGTACAGGAGGTGAGATTTGAAAAGAAAAGGAAAAAACAAAACATATAGCTACTCTATTTTTGCAGTAATACAGTATTATCTGAATCCATACATTTAATATACATTTTAGTCTAACCAGGTTTAATTCAACATAGAAGTGACTTTTGTCGGGGAATATTTAACCAGACTAATGTAGATGAAATATCAATATTGTTATTGGGATATTTTTAAAGAGGACACTTTATATTGGCTATTTAAAAAAAATGTCATGACAGACCTAGTTCAAACACAGAACCTGGTGAGAGAGTAAGTTATGTTAAAAGGTTGAGAAGCACAGATGGATACCGTGTCCTAGAATATGTCGACCCTTCTAGTTTGCACTTGGTTTGGTATAAGGTGTTAATATTGAATGCCAAAAGTTCAATACATTTCAATTAAAATAGTTGCTTACAGTTTTCTTTTTATTGCCTACAGTATTTGCATTATACTCAATATTATCGTTTATCGCGATATTTTCTGAGACGATATATCGTCCTCAAAAAAAATTTATCGTGGCATGCCTATACACACAAAAAACATACAAAAAAAAAAACTAATAAAATAACGAGGAAAAAGTTCAGTCTGTCAAAAGATAAGACAACACAAATAATGTAAATGACATAAATGGCCTTTACATCAGATTGGCCCCAATTCCACAGCGTACCATACCTGTCTGTCTATTTGGTTGGGACAGTGCATGCCTATGCACTAACATGGGACTCACACATGCAAATACACCACGCCAGACACAAACGTATCGATCGTCCCTCACCAGCACCCCAAAACACACTCCCACTCCTCCCGGCCCAATGCACATGCCCCACCCGCATATACATGCACACACTTCATTACTATTATCTATTTTCCATTTGTTTAAATCCATTATCACTTCAATCCAACAAAAAATCTGCAGACTATACACCTACAACCCTTTCCTAGGTTCAGCGACAGTTTAAAAAAAAAAGATTTAATTGGACCCCCTTAACAGAAATTAGTCCCAATGTACAATCAACCGCCGCTGCACTATATTCATGTACTGTCCATTTCTTTTATAAACCATTTTTTGTCAAACTCATGGTCCATGTTCCTTATTTTGTGAGTTAACTTCTCATTCAAATTTTACTTCTTGTATAATATTAATCCATCCATCCATCCATCCATTTTCTTCCACTTGTCCGTTGCCGGGTCGTGGGGGCAGCCGCCGAGCTGCCCAAGTCACATAGCACCAGCCCCCATGGCTCCTTCTGCAGGTGGTGGGTCCACGGAAGGACGGCCTCTCGGTTCAAACCGGGCCTGTTGGTCTCTCCTAGGGGGCTACCAGTGTAGGCAGACACTGGAGGCAATGTGGGTGAAGTGCCTTGCCCAAGGACACAACGACAATGTGCACCTTCCGGAGGCGGGATTCGAACCCACGACCTTCCGATCATGAGACGACCCGCTCTAATATTAATCCATTTTTTTTAATATCCAGTGGATTACTTTTTGTCCACTCCTTTGTTATGATCTTTAAAGCTGTGATTCTAAGGATTTGAAAAATATACTTTTCATCTGAGTTTATATTCATTGGGATTTTTCCTAAAATAATATTTTGATTTTAAATCAAGTTTCTTTCCCAGTGTCGCTTCAACAATTTGAAATACTTCTTTCCAGTAAGGTTGTATTATTTTAAAGTTATAGAAAATATGTGTGTAATTTGCATTTTCCTCTCCACAATTCTTCCAACATTGGCAATTTCCCCCTTTATATTTACTCATACTTTCTGGAGTCAAGAAGTACAGTATCTCATAATTATTTTCCAAGCGAACTCTCCAAAATAAGGAACCCATGGTTTTATGGACTCCAGCACAAATCTGTTCCCACTCGTTTTCAGTTATTTGTATATGAAACTCTTCTTCCCATTTTACCTTAACATTGGTTGCCCTTTTCCCTTTTTATTGCAGAAAAATTTGGTATAGACTCATAGCATTTTTAAATTTCTTATTACGGTTATTTGCCATATACGTTATCAGGGGGTTTAGGTCACATTTAATCTTTCCTAATTTACTGTTCAAATAACTTCTGACTTTCAGATATTTATAAAATTGGTTTCTTATGAGTCCATTCTCTGCCCACTTATTGAATAGTTGATCTGTTGCGTTTTCCTTAAATTCAGGATCTCTAGATATTTCCCTCAAATAAAACCATTTCTTCATCCTTTATCGTCATACATCTAATAACTCTTTTCCACACCTTAATGGTGTTTTCTATACAGTAGTTATTCTTTATATCTTATTCGAGTTCTTTATCTTTAGTTATAAATATAGCAGATGTAATTAAATATAACTTATGTGTTTCCATTTCTTTCCATCTTGGATTATTAGAATCACCTATCCAAGTTATTATTGAGTTCACCTGGGCTACTTCAGCCGTCATTCCACATAGCACGCACGCCACGATCTACGTGCACGTATCGACACTAGCCCACAGACCTTTCTGTTTCCACCACACACACACACATGCATTTGTTGTAGGCGGGGCCCATACAGAGCAGCACCTGTACAGATCATCATTAAAAGTTTTTAGAGCCGCGATGAGAACAAATGTGGACAAATGCTGTCATCTGGTGGGAGTTATGGAATCTTTCAGGAGGTGCCAAGCTGTATTAAAACAGAAAATAAAACAGCTAAACTACGAACTATGAAGGTAAGCTACATGCAAATGTTATGCTAACACCAGCTAAAGCTGCGCTAACAGCGGCTAAATGTTATCATCGGCAAAATCCCTTTTTAGCACAGCCGTATAATGCTGTGAAATATTAAATCCGTATGACCTGCGTGTCAATAGTGAGGGCTGTCCACTCTCTCGTTGCCAATCAGAGGCCAGAGTCTGTTCACGTCACATCAGACACGGGGTAGCCCGCTTTGGCCACAGCCAGAGGCCGGTCCCAAAACCTACAGTATACCTGGTCAGACCGGTTTGGCCCTGGCCTTTGTTATGGAAAAGGTCGACAAAGCGGGTGAAAGTGCCATTCGGCTGACACGCGCCTGCATGTGGAAAAGAGCCTTTTGTAATACGTCTCTAGATCTGGTAATGCTAACCCTCCCCCTGATTTTGGCAGTTTTAAATTTTTAAGCTTCACCCATGGTTTTTTATCATCCCAGATAAATTTCTCATCAAGTTATCCCATTCTTTTTTCACTGTTTTAAGGGGACCCAAAAACAGAACACCGCAGGTAAGCGAGTTGTGATTTATTTACACAAAAGGTAGGTGTAAATCTTTGAGATAGCAGGTAAGTAGGCAGGCAGGCAGGTAGGCTAGCAGGCACCTGGATAAATAATGTAAGTGTAAGTATCAACGAACAATCCACAAAACTAGTGCTGAGTCAAAGTTACTAACTAGAATGTGGTAACAACGAACTGGCGCCGAGGGATTGAAGACTCAGGCTTATATACACTGCAGGTTGATGAGGTCTGGATGAGAATCAGGTGTGCCAGCAGCCAAGCCAGGAAGGCCACGCCCAGGTACGGAGGACAGACAAACACACACAAACACACAGAGGGAGGGGGAGAGGCAAGGTATGGATCCTGATATCTTTAAAGTACCTGGGTGGTATGTAGCTCGGCAAAGTTTGAAACATAAACAAGAATCTGGGCAGTAATCATTTTGATAGATTGAATTTTCTCAAATGCGTAAACTGGTTAAATTCCATAAAGTGGTTAATTTGCATAAATTGTTTATATTGCATAAACGTTTTAAATTCCATAAACTGGTCAAACTGTTGAAATCGCCTAAATGCTGAAATTGCAGAAGCTGCACAAATGGCTGAAACACATGGAGTGCCAGAAATCTTATTAAAATGCATTGGCTGGATTCACCATACACACTAATGGGGCAGAGACCACATACACACCAATGCAAAATTTTCAAATTCTCGTAGAAAAAAACTGGAAAACTGCAGAAGGCCAATTTTTTCTCAAAACCCACAAGTTGCGGAAGCTGAACATGCACAAATTGCAGAAATTGCAGAAAAAAATGCTGAAAAGCATGAATTTGCGGGAGCCCCATTATAAGTCAATGGGAAAAATGTGCGGTATTTCGTCCGATTGCGGAAAAAACGTAAATTGCAGAAGTCCCAAAAGTAATAGCAATAATCTCCTCAATATGCGGAACATTTTGATGCATAACTTTCAGAAATTGCACAAAGCATGAAAGTGCTGAAAGCTGCAGAAAATCAGGAAAAAGATGGAATAATATTAAAGAACATGAAAACCAATAATTGACTGTGGAAAGTTCCGCAGTCAATTATTGGTATCAATAATTATCCACCTCTCCTATCACCATAGCCTCTGGTTTATGTGCGTTTAACTTGTACCTGGAGTGTTGACTATATATTTGTATTTCTTCCATTAGATTATCCAAGGATTTCCCAACCTCCGATATTGTCACCATCAGATCGTCCTCATACATCGCTAATTTGTTTTCATAACCCCCCAGACTAATCCCACTTATGTTCTTATTTTGTCTTGTGCTCTCTGCTAAAGGCTCTATACACAGTACATAAACCAGCGGTGAGAGACAGTTGCCCTGCCTTACACCACGGTGCAGGCTAAACGTCCTCAACAATGCTCCATTTACATTTATAAAATAATCATGGAAACCAAAAGCTTTACAAGTGTCAAAAATAAAATCCCAAGATAGGCGATTGAAGGCTTTTTCGGCATCTAATGTCAACATTAAAGCCTGCTGCCTATGTTTCTCTGCCCAATCTATCAAATTCAGAATCCTTCTCACATTATCTGACAACAGTCTTCCCTGCACAAAACCGGTTTGGTCTTAATTTATTAAATGCAGAACTATTATTGATAGTCTGTTAGCCATAATAGATGTAAATATTGTTCTGGTCCACATTTAATAAAGACACTCTGTCTGTATGAACTGCATTTAGTTAGGTCTTTGCCTTCTTTGGAAGAACACTATTGAATCATTCCATATGGGGGGCCAAACAGCTATTGCTATTATCCAGTTGAACAGCCTACATAAATTGGTACTAGTAATTGGTTAAAATATGTATCAAATTCATTAGTGTATCCGTCACTTCCTGGACTCTTATCCACCTTGCTCTTCTGTATGGCAGCCAGGACATCTTGTTCAGTCACTGGTTTTATAAGTTCTCCGTTTTGTTCTGAAGTTACATGCTGTAGATTTAGTGAATTCAGATATTGACTGCTTTCACTTCTACATCCTGTTTCTTCATATAGCTCGTTGTAGTACTAAGGAAACATTCTGTGATTTTATTTTCTATGTATGATAGTTAGAAGCATTCCCTTGAATTTTTGAAATAATCGCCTGCTCTCTTTGTTTTTCAATTTCAATTTAAAAGCTAAGAGTTTTAAAGCTTTAGGACTGTTATCGTAAAATTGTTGTTTGGTAAATGCAAGAGATTTGACTATTTCTTCTGTCAAAATTTCATTCAATTTATTTTCTTTTTCAATTAACTTTTTCTTGATTTGATAGTTTCCTGTCTGTTCATGCTCCTGTTGCAATTGTTCTATTTAACTTTTTATAGCATTCATCTCATGCATATACATTTTCTTTCTGCAAGAAGTGAGGATATTATTTCACCACGTATGGTAACTTTTGCGGCTTCCCACAGTATAACTGGTGTTATCTCCTCTTTGTCATTATTTGAAAGAATATAATTTGTTTAATTCTGTCTTTAAAATGTTCAACCTGGAGTAAAGAATTATTCAATCTCCATAGTGTTCTTTCTTTCCAGTGTTATGGGTCTTATTTCACACTTATTAATTTTTGTGATGTCTTCGTTAAACATAAACAAAGAATCCAACCGGGAATAAATCTTATGTGCGTCTGAGTAGAAGGTATATTTTCTTTCATGAGGTTAAGATGCCTCCATATATTGGTCAAACCCAATTCCTTTTCTATCTTTTTTAATAATGTAGCAGTTTTTTCAGCTTTATGTTTCCCTTTACTTTGAGTATCTTTAGTAGACATTGCCACATTAAAATCCCCTCCCATGATTGCTAACCCTTTTGCTTCTGTAATTAGTAATGAGACCATTCTCCTCATGAACTCAGAATCTTGTCCAGGTGGATTATAAATATTTAACAAAGACATCGCCTTACCATCTACCTTTCCCACTACTAACACATATCTGCCCTCTTTATCTTTAACACATTTTTTCAAGTTCAAATGGGATAACTTTGGTATTATAATAGCTACTCCTCTTCTGGCTGTGCCATAAGAAGACGCAAAGACAAAGGGCTGATGCCAATTATTACCAAGTTTTGTTTAAATGCGTTTCTTGCCAAAAATATTATATCCCCTCTCGTTTCAAAGTTTGTAAAACTCTTTTCCTTTTAATACGGTTATTAAGGCCATATATATTTTGTGATACAATTTTTGTATCATTCATTCATAATCACTTATATTGTCTTTTCTATGAGACAAAACTAAAATACTACACAACCATAAAATACAACTTAATTATATTCCTCCTCAGAAAAAAAGTAAAATAAAAAAACAAAAACTACTTCCAATTGGTCCATCATTCTTAATGATGGTCTTTGTGGATTTTCATGCATTACTTTTTGCATGATTTCGTGTTCATTCTTGAACACTTTCACTCAAACTGCTGGCAGCCCCTAAATCCCTCGCAAACTCCGAACCTTTTACTTATATCATGTCTTAATTCAAAAGATATTTAGAGAAAGGCTATATGCCTTGAGAATAAATAGGCCTAGGCTACAGAAAAAGTAAGAAAAAATAGCAGCTAGGAGAGAGAAATGGAAAGAAGAAGAGAGAAGAAAGGGGGAAAAATAAATAAAAAAGAAGTCTCGTTCTAAAATAATAATACTAATAATAATACTAATAATACTAATACTAATAATAATAATAATAATAAAATATTTTCACAAAAAGAGCCTTGAACTAAATTAAATTAGGAAAGTGGTTCCTCTTCTGTCTTTCTTTTAATTAGTGCTTCAATAATATACAGTAATTCCCGATTGGGCACCCATACTGCTCCATACTAGTCACAAAGTCCAACTCAATTTTTGAGTTGAGTTCCTCACCCTCTCCCATCCCAAGAGTTTCAGCTGGTGCATCCATTCTCCTCGTTCCTTAGACCTAGCGCTTGGGGTGAGGCCGTAGGCCTGCTCTGCGTCCTGTGGAGTGTTGTAGAGCACTGCTTTCTTTCCCCATGCCGCCTTCAGCACCTGTTGCTTGGCCTCCCAGGTCGGGAAGCGAGCGATGATACTTCTTGGCTTGTTCCATGATGCGTCTGCCTTTTGGTTGCCACAGAACAGTGCGCTGCCACAATTCCCAGTTGTTCTTTCGGGATTTGCAGAGTTTCATGTAGAAGTGTTTCTATGAAATTTATCATATTAGCAGGGTCATTATTCTCCTTCACATTGTAGATGCGCACGTTCATCTGCCTCGATTTATTTTCTAGGTACTCTACCCACTTCTGCATCTCGTCCATATCTTTTGTGAGCGCTTCTATCACTTCCACAAGTATAGTTTCTCTTTCTTCGGCGCAGTTAACCCTTTCCTCCACTGCGGTCGTGCGTTCTTCCATGCCTTTCATTTCGGACTTATGCTGTCCAATTTCTTTCTTTATTTCGTCCATTTCCCCTTTTTGTTTCTTCTCGGAATTGTCTAAATTCTCCACGGAACTCACGCAGCTCTTGAATGATTTCAGCTTCATCTTTAAACACCTCCTTCAAGCGCTGCTCGTCCATATTCGCCGTGCTTTTGTCCTTCTTCTTTCACTTTCTCTCTTTTCCCGTTTTTTTCCGATACTTTACCAGAGCGAAGATACCTTCCTTGTCACATTCAAGCGTAAGTCTCTTTCATGATTTTTTACTTTAAACCATTATTTCTTCAAATTGGTTCAAAGTTTGAGAGGAGCTGCACACTCACGCGTCCATGCTCTCGTCACCGGAAGTTCATAAAGTTATTTTTAACGTGTCTAAAGTGTAATGCATTCCAATGTGGGACTAGCGGCTATATGAGAGGTACTAGTGTCGTCGTCACAAACCAGAGCAGCCAGCGGCCATTGGGACTAACCCACCTGACCTACGCAATTTTAACATACAATTGCACAATAACAAATAAAGTACTTACTTACTTACTTATATATTTATACAGATTTGGATTTTTGTTTTATGTCTTTCATGCTGCTATAGAAGGAAGTGCTCTCAAAGAGAATTCCACTGTGATTTGACTGAAGACCTGTCCTACGAATTTTAACTTAACAATGGGTACTGTAATGAAGAAAAAATAAAATAAAATACATTAATACATACATTTTACGAAAGCATTTATACTTTGGAACACTATTCCTAGTTAGAGGTGGGAGATATATCGTTTAGACGATAATATCGAAATTGTTGTCGAGATATCGAGATATTTCATAATTTGTACAATCCGACCCCCCAAGCATGTTTTTTTTTCGGACTTTGTCTCGTTGTCCTTGTGGGTTACCGTAGCGCGCCAGCCGCCCCCTCCGCTGCGTAACACATTCAAAACAACAACATGGCAGCGTGGAGCGATTACAGAGATGAAGAATCTAATGATATGAATGAAGTTTGTCACTTGAGTCGCTCATATTTGCGAGGAAAGGGCTCAGGACAAGTTGTAGCACGGCCTTGCTAGCTAGCTAACTTTCCTAACTTTTAGCCTCGCGCTAACTAACAACACGGTGAAGAAAACCACAATTCAAACGCGGTTAAAGGCTAATAATATACTCCTCACCCGTTTTCTTCAGATCACGTAAGTTCCAGGACAAACGTGTCTCTCTGTCTCTTTCCCTCCTGTGTGTCTGTGCGTCTGCCCCCCCCCCCCGCGTGCATCGGGAGAGACGCGAAAAGGAGAAATAGGGAAAAACTGGATCCTTTGAAAAACGCGTTAATACTCACAGATCTATCCCCAGTCTCCTGACAATAAAACACAAGTAAACTGCCCAGAGGCAGGTGAACTTACAGGAGCATTTCACTGTGATGGAGATGAAGTTGCAAATATTGTAGCAAAATTATTTTATCTTATCTTCCGTGTTCTTCCCATTGACAGTATGGTTCTTCCAGATGAAGGTAGAGCTTTAGATGAATAAATAGAATAAAATAGCTTTAAATTTGCCCTATTGTCTAAAGGGTTTGATTTTGAAGTATTTTGTCAGGTGTAAATTATATCGCCAAATACATCGTTATTGTGATATTTCTTTTTCATACCGTGATATACATTTTTGTTCCCCTTGCCCTAATGTTTAAATCAATAATGTGTCACATCTTTATGTACTAGTAATTATATATAATAATAGGTCAGATACAGCAAGTCAAAAGACCAACTGAACCTTCTTTGCACACATTTCTGTGAAGGATTGCAAAAATATCGTCTGAATATCGATATCGAGATATTGAATTTTTTTCCGAGATATTCATTTTTGTCAATATCGCCCACCCCTATTCCTAGTCACAAGTATCCTCAGCATTTAGGGCGTTGTGACAGTTACTCCCATAGCATCCACATCCAGCTGTGCATTTCAAATTATTTGCACGACATTTGCATTTCGCTGCGCACTTACAATGGCATTGTGTTATTTCAAGATATCTTTTTGGAATTACATTATCATGAAACAAACAGGGTACTATATTCCCATTTGTGTCCACTTGCCATCCGTTTTCAATTAGAGAATCAATGGTGGGTTGAGGCTTCAATGATGAAAACCACACTGGCTCTCTGGTGATGTGCTCTCTTAATATGTAGTTGGAGACACTGTTTTGTTGGTGGTAATCTTTCAAGCTCACTAGTTCCTTTGAGAAACATTTTGTAACGGACATCGTTGATCTGTGTGTCACTTTCATTTTAGCAATAGAGCCTACAAATGAACTCCTCATTCTCCTCCTACATTCTTTTCAACTGAGTCAGTAAGAGTACCTTGTCCTAGGAGGTGTTTGAGAAGTTTACCATATCTTTGGTAAACCTTCCAAGCTGTTTGTTTCCCAGCTCCATACAGTTGACTGACAGTGTCGCAACCTGTAACGGAATAAAAGGCTGGCAGATGTTTGCGGAAGCATCTATCCAGCAATATTATGAATAGCAATGTAAGTTTGATTTGCAGCCGTTTCAGTTCGTACCCAAACTTCTTTACTGAAGCGTTTGATAAAGTGTAACAGTAGGACTAGTACATCTGTGTCTTGTGAGTGTACAATAGTTCGGTTGAATCCTTTCTGAGCCAATATGTTGGCATGCAAAATTATCCTTGTGTCAGCTTCATCATGAGATGACATAAGAGGTGTGACATCTCTATCAAGAGATGATTCTGCCTTAGTCCTTTCATAAAATCCTCCTGCTGTTACAATTTCACAACTCTTCATTGATTTTACTTGAGCAATCAAATGTGTGCTTAAAAAATTCTCAAGGTCTTGTTTATTTTCAGGAAAATCTTAAGTCACTTAAGTGACTGAATACTGAAGTTGTAAAAAAAACATTGGCCAGGTCACAAAATGTTTTAGCATTTTCAGGTTTTCCATTGGCTTGCACTAGGGCTTGGCCATCAATGATTACACAAGTCTTCATTTTGATGACTTGGAGCTTGTTTACTGTAGCTGTGATTGGCTTAAGAATTTTTCCCAGAACTGCTCTGTTTGTTGGTCTGAGGGCTCCTGATGTACAGTATCTGCAAGAAAAAGAGGCACTGGTGACAATTCATGAGAAAGGATTTTTTTAGATTCACTTGACGTCCAATATCCTTGGAGATGAGTATCAAATAATTTACCTTGCTGATGCAAGCAAGGTAAATTATTCCCCAACGTGTGTAGTCGGTGTGATCATACAGGGCAAACCATTGAAGCATTGAAGCAAATGCTGATTTGTGCAGTTTCCAGTACGCTCAGCACGTATAAAATGTAGGAGTGTGGACACCATCTTAATGTAAGTAATCCAAAATTGTGTTGTAGAAGACTGTGTCGCTGCAAATTTGTCCAAGAGCTCAATAATGTTTAGGTGACACAGACATCTTCATGTTCTTCCAACAACCAAATAATGGATCGAGCTAGTTTTGTTTTGTTGTGAGCCGGGCCATTGATAAGTGGTAAGTAGCCAATACTACATTGATCATTCTGATCTACTACTGGTAGATGATCTACTACTACTACTGGTTCTTTGGTTGAATCCAGTCCATGCAGGTACTGAATCACTTTCAGTGTTATATAATTGGCTCAGAATCCAAGAGATGTCTTTGGCAATTTTGACAATTAAACATGTCTGTGGATATGTCCTGATGAAATGTGGGGATTTCTCGAGCAGGGAAGTGTGGGACACTTTCAAGTTGGTGAAGTTCAGGTGGAACTTTAAAAGCTGTAATTTTTCCTAGAGGAACCTCTTCCATTTGATGTCGGTGTAATCCCCTCTGAAGTGCCACCATCTGAGTGGCGTGAAAGTGACACAATTGCCCTCTCATAATATTAGAAGGTATAGATGTGTTGTCATGTCTGGAATATAATTCCAAATTCTCAGTCTCTCAGGGTCATCCATGTCTTTACTTTACTTTATTTGTCTCCCTTGGGAGAAATTTGGTTCGGACAGAGTCCCGCCACACATCAAAAACACCACAAGTACAATACACAAATACATTGACAAAATAACAAAAGACTCCAGTGAGCAGTACATTTGCTTTGTACATTCTCCCCTCCCTCTTCGCACCCCCCGCAGGCACACACGCACATACTCAGTCACCCAAGTCACCACTTCTTGTCATTTAACCGCAACACTGAAACAGGGATAAAATAATGTTTGTACCGGTTATGATTACATAGAGGCACCTGGTACCTCTATGTCACGTCTGAGAAGGATGCTGAGTAGCATGAAAAGACTCTTTGGGATGACCTTTCTTAAATTTCTTTGTTTATTGTTGCATAGTTGTTATGGCCTGGTGATGACGTCATGTCTTTATAGATATGCAAGGCTAAATTGTATAGTGCCAGTCCTTCAGGGTCAGAGTAAACATTCTGGCTGGATTTAATTTCATTTGATTGTTCATCACACGGTTTGTTGGTCGGTTCTTTCAAGTTCTGGACCAGGATGTTGGATTGTACTTTTGGAAACAGAAGAAGTGGCACTTTGGGGTCTTCTTGTGGTACAAAGTCAATATGTCCATGAAGTCGTTTTTGAAGACTGCTTTTAAGCCCCTTTCTGTGTTGGTGGTATGTTCCAGGGTCAATACTGAACTCTTCAAGTCAGTTTTTATATCTATCCCATACATCTGTCATTGTGTAAATGTCTCTTGTTGAACTCCTGATAATACTTTTGTGGACAATTTGTCCATATATACATCTTTTGGATCTGGCTCCTGGTTTGGCAATCTTGAAGTATTGCGAATAAATGTTACATACCATTGCAAATAATATTTCGCATTGGCTGCGACAAGGTCATTTATCCCAGCCAGCTGACATTTTATTGTACAGTCCATTTCAGATGCATTATTTATTTTATTCGACATGTCCAGGTTTGCTACAAAAAAAATTTTTTTCTTGTGGCAATTTGGCAAAATATGCACAAATTTGAATCTATAATGGATACTTTGCTTCGTAGTTGGGGTGTTGAAAATGCGATTGTTGTCTCTACATCACAATGTTTATGTTAATGATTTGAGCTGGTGAAGGAGGCATAGCAGTTTTTGTGGTGATGGATTTCATTGTTATCAAATGAGAGATTTAGAGAGTCTGTCAATTATGTCGCAGTTAGTATGGTCAGCATATTTTTGCCAGTGCTTCCTGGACCGTAAGCCACTCCAGTGTGTCCCAGGAGAAATGTCTTCTAACAATCATCGACTTGGCAAAAATGCACAAATCCAAGTTAGTTACAGAATTACTGTGTCTTCTTTTTGTAGCAATCTTTTTCACACCTTCCATCTTCTATTCTAACCACATGAACATCATTGTGGGACAATCACCTGTAAAATAAAAAAAAATAAAAAACTATTGGTAGTGGTATAGTAGTAGTAGTAGTAGTAGTAGTAGTAGTAGTAGTAGTAGTAGTAGTAGTAGTAGTAGTAGTAGTAGTAGTAGTAGTAGTAGTAGTAGTAGTAGTAGTGGTGGTGGTGGTGGTGGTGGTGGTGGTGGTGGTAGTAGTAGTAGTATGATCGGGTTGCTTCTCTCCATCTGGGTTACTTGCCTAGAAACTCACGCTTGTGTTCACCATCACTAAAGTAAGCGAGGTGGGATTTACCGCCTTTGCTATGCCCAATCCCGTCAGATCTTGGAAGCTAAGCAGGGTAGGGCCTGGTTAGTACTTGGATGGGAGACCGTTTGGTAACACCAGGAAGCCTGGCGAATGTAGTGAGTGAGTGGTTGGTGGTGGTCGGAGGGGCCGATGGCGCAGACTGGTTGCCTCGCTTCCGTCAGTCTACCCCAGGGCAGCTGTGGCTACAATAGTAGCTTACCACCACCAAGTATGGAGTGAATGAATAATCAGCTGTGAAGCGCTTTGGGTGTCTTGAAAAGCGCTATACAAATCCAAGAGATTATTATTATTATTATTATTATTTACTGGCAAACAACAGCCTGCTGGTGTCAACCGTAAAGAGGCAACGCTTTTGTTCTCACTGGGATACACCAGGCTAGGATCCTAAAAACAAACATGAAAATGTAACAGCAAAAGTAGTGATATGTATGAAATACTTGGCCTATAGTTAATTTCATCCAGTATTACACATCATTTTAGAACAGATTTAATTAGCCATGCATACATAGGGTGACCAGATTTTCCAACTAAAAAACTGGGACAATATTCGGGAATCGGCCGCAGGGGTTCCAAATCTAAACTGTCTTTGCCCACGATGAATGGTAAAACTGTCAACGACTTATGACATGCACCAATCCGCATCCTGAATTGAGATTTTGAATTGGTTTACACTTGGTAATTGATACTCCCATGGGCCAAGGGCATTTTTAAGCGAAGTATGCTATTTTGGGGACTACATTGGCCAAAACCGGGACAACTGGGACAGATTACGAGTAAAACTGGGACAAATCAATGGTTTTGGAGAAATCTATTGGGACGTGGGACAAAGAACTCAAAACTGGGACTGTCCTGGGTAAACTGGGACATCTGGTCACCCTATGCATACATCATAAAAATAGCCAAAGTAGGCCATTCATAAACATAATACTCCGTTTGTGTTGTTATTCATAAATGCCAACTTAGATCACTGTAACTTCAGAGCTAGAGTTTTGTGTAACATCAACTGTTTGCTACATTAGCATGCTTATTATAATAATATAACAGTTCTTACCATTAAAGGTGCCGTTTGTATGATGGCCTCTCAATGGGTTAGAATTAAAACATTAAAAATGTATGTTCTGTACCAATGTATAAAATAAACAAGAATACATTAGTAAATGTTTTGCCTTTGAGTAAACGCAGTTACAGCGTTGCCATACAATGTAACTGACATCTTAACTGCTCAGAACATATAGCTTGGCAACCAGGAAGGACACATGGAGCCATATATGGAGATTTGCCAAAAAATATAGATGCCAATATAGAATATATCTGCCAATAGAATGTCCGGGGATTGTATTTGATAGTGTAGCTTTGTAGCCAAGTTGGTGACCACAATCCTGGGAGGACACTGTACAATGCAAATTCACATATTTTGCTTATTTATAATTCTATAGGACTAACATTTTTACCCACATTAAACTTTAAATACAGTGCGAATTCTCTCGAAACAATCTTTCATCATTTTGAAGATTGACTGAATACGAGCCAAAAAAAAAAAAAAGTTTATTTTCAAACCTATGAGGCCAACATTTTCTGTGTGGGGATAACACTGCCCTGCCAAATTACGCATCCAGACTAAATTCCATGATAAAATCTCATTTTATATTGTAGATATTTCATTTTATGATAGACAGCACATGACTGAAAATGAGCCATTTCGGTTAACATTTACCAATTAAAATTCCAAATAAATGTTGTTTTTTAACATTATCGTATAAAGATCAAATTTGGTACTCTGCACTAGGTCAGTGAGGTCTATATACAGTGTAAATTATTTCAGAAAATCTTGTATAATTTAGAAGATATAACAACTGTTAGGGCGGCCATCTTGTCTTATCAATAAAAAATAAAAATAAAAAATAAATATATATATATATATTTATTTATTTTAAACCTATGAGGCCAACATTTTCTGTGTGGTGATATACTCCCAAACTACACATGCAGTGCAAATTTCATGACAATACCTTGTACTATACTGAAGATATTTCATTTTATATAACAGAAAGTACATGGCTGAAGATATGACTTTTTGGTAAACATTCTTCTCTTACTTCCTCAATAAAAAAGCAAACAAAGGCGATATGTGATTGGCATATTCATGAAATATGTTCCCAACATCTTACTTATAACATAAAAACATGGTTGCCAACTCCTAACATTCCGGAACCGCAAAAGTTACAATTTCAGATTTTTGTACTAAAGTAAATATGTGGTCCTCGGTGAAAAACGACACCGCTCCCTTAGATGTTCATACAGTCACTGAGAGGGCTGTGCCTTTACATTTTATTTGATACTGGTACTTTAACGATACTTGGTTTATGAAACCAATACCCAGGCTGGTATTACTCAGTTACATTTACAAGTACACGTCCTTGAAGAACCTGGACTTATTAAAGTAGTTATATCATTATATCATGTTTTACTTCTATTCGAGTAATATTGTAATGAAGAATCTTAACTCTTACATGAGTAAAACAAAATTGTTACTTGTGCCACTGTGAGTATGTTAATTATGACCTAAAATATGAGTAGTTTGTGTCTCGTGGCTTTTTTCTTTAGAAATATATGTTTTTAATACATTTAATGGTATTTTCTTTGGAAATATGAGGATTTTCACACTAATACAAGTTTTGTTTCTCATCATTCATGTCACTACTTGAATCGGACTTTAACACTCAAACAGTTACTCACATATGTAGACCCCTGTCTACATATGTTCATCAAAACCATTTGAAAGGAATAACTATTGGAGATAAAGAAATTAAATGTAGCCAGCTGGCAGACGATACAACATTATTCTGGAGTAGCAGAGAGGATATTCAAAAAGCTATAGAATGCCTTGAAGTATTCTCCCAAGCCTCAGGGTTGAAGGTCAACATTAATAAGTGTAAGTTAATCAGTCAATCAAACTTTATTTATAAAGCGCTTTTCATACCGAAAGGTATCACAAAGAGCTTTACAGAGTCCAACATTTAAAACAATACGCCCCGCATCATATATATATACAGTATATATATATGACATATACATACACATAAGTAAATAGATGTCAGTTAAAAGCTAAGCTAACAGGTGGGTCTTGAGCCTGCTCTTAAAAACATGAACGTTCTCTGCGGTCCTGAGCTTGTCCTCAGGTCGTTCCAGAGGCGAGGGCCATAATACTGGAAAGACGCCTCGCCATGAGTCTTTTTGTTGACTTCAGGAATAACTAGGAGACCCCTGCTGGAGGAGCGAAGGGGCCGTGAAGGTTCATAAGGTAAAAGCAGTTCTGAAACTGAGTTGTTCTCTGTAAGAGAAGGGGGACTTCCTGACGAGGTCATTTGTGGTATACCGGTAAAGAAAGTTATATCCTATCTCGGAGTCAAAATATACCGTAATCAAAAATTAAGAACAAATGATAACTTTAAGCCCCTCCTCCAAAAAGTAAAAAGCAGGTTCAACTTATGGTTGTCAAGGGATCTTCAATGTATGGATGAGTACTTTTATCAAAACGTGAAGGTTTACCAAGGCTGACTTACCCAGTGATGGTTCTGGATGTGCCAAAAAACATGATTAGATGTATAGATAAAGACCACCTGAAAAAAGGATGTACTCAATTACTGATGGGGGATTAAATATGATTGATTGTGGTGCATCCAGTCTTAAAGGTGCTATGCGCAACTGTAAATGTTTAAAATAACTGTTTTCTAACCCATACATGCTTAAACAATTGCCTGATGTGCTGAATGAGTTCCTGTCTGATCGCTGCCATTGCCCCTATAATCCTGTGCAGTCAAGTAAATAAGAGGGATTCGGGTCGCAATCTTAAGGTTTGAGCCTGGGCGTGACGTCATGCGCGTTCACGCGCACCTGGCTAGCTCAGTCTGGGGAGTTTGTGTATTCGACGCCATTATCCGCACCAGCAAAGACTCCAGCGACTTTTGCCAAAGTAGAGGATGGATTGTAAGAGAAGATGAACTCCAGTTCATCCCAAACAGCAATACAAACTCCACGTAAGATAAAGAAGATAAAACGTTTGTCTAGTTCAACCAAAAGGGGCAAATTGGAGTGAGACAGGCGTCGGAGTAAGACAAGAGTCAACATCGGAAAGGCATTCATCAACAAATGGGGAGACCTCAGCTCCGCTCTCGGGCTCAAACGGACCCTCTGTTGGGTTTCTTCTTGCTAAAATGGTAAGATACAGTCTGTAATGTCTGATACGGTAAATCTATGTGAACAAATGACGATGCGTAATAGTTGTAATGCTATGTGTTTAGCGTGTAGTGTAGCGTTAGCTAAATGTAGAATCAGAATTGGTTTTATTGTCATGGTCAGTGAACAGGTTCACAAACTAGGAATTTTCTTCGGAGCAATCGTGCAACATAAAACATATAACATAAAAGATGCTAACTATGTTTTTGTGTATGGTCTACCGGTAGCCTTTTGTGTTTGGCTAACGTCTTCAAAATGATGCAAAATGCTAAAAAGTGCTCATGTCCTTGACCAACACGGCTGAATTTTCAACGCCGTTGTGTATATATTTTTTCTTTTTCGGCAAAATCAGTGAAATGTTCCCGGGAATGTGGTACATTTTGCATGTAGTTTATGAGGGGAGAAAACATGTTACTTGATAGGCTAACGTTGCTGTTACTGTGTACTCTATTCTAATCAATTGTTATTTTTGAAGAGCGCATATAAATTTGTAGTCATTGTTTAGTCCTACTTTAGACCTGGTTTATTCATAGTCTGACCTAGTTCAGAGCTGGTGTAGTCCTGGTTGTGTTCTGAGTTAGTCCTCCTGAGTTGGTCCTGGTTTAGATGGTGTGTAAATTGTAGGGGTGTCACGATTTCAATTTTTTGAGTCACGATTATTGTGTGAGAAAATATTGCGATTTTACGATTATTCACGATTATCGACCGGATGAAAGGAAAGAACTGATATTTTTAGGTTTTGTCTTTAAAAAGCTTTTTAATACTTGTAAACTTGTAAACATTCACCATTTCTAAAAATGAAAAATGCTTTAAGATTGTTTTGCATTAAAATAAATAGGCCTACATTGAATAATATAAAACAATGTCAACTTTACTTCTTTATAATGACCATAATTATCATAATTATTTTACTATACATTATTAGGCCACAAGCTAGGCTAGGTTTCCTGTTCTCAAAAGTTATGCTGTTGCTTAATTATTTGTCAGATGTTTTGATGAACAGAGAATGAAACGTGTTTACAAAATGACTAAGGAGACTCTTTTGAACAGCTGATTTCCACATGTGCGCGGTTTCACTTTCTTACTGTTATGCTGAAACAGAGCGGAGCGCGTTAGCTTTTTCTTTACATCCTGAGCCAGTTGTGGCTATTTCCGAACATTTGGACAACTTTTTTGGAATTATGCAGTTCGTTACCTTGACCTGGACATTTACAGCGAAGGATTATCTCCAAGATGTTGTTCATATTCGACGTAGCCGATATCAGCGCCTTTTGCTGCAACTTTCTGACGACAGGGTTTGCATAACGAATGTCCATCGACAACAACAACGCCTTGGTCATGTTTTGGATACTAAAGAGGTCCCACTCTGCTGACTTCAATCGTTTTTGGGTGGATACAACACTGGAGGAGAGCGTCCTTCTGCCTTGCTTAACTACCGGTGAGTTTACGCGCTGTTTATGGTGAGCAGCGGCTCGTACGTCAGCGTGAAAAATTTCCGCGGTAAACCGTGGCTTCTGAAATTCTTACGGATAACCTACCGCGTCCTTTTATAATCGTGGTAATCGTAAAACCGGTTAATCTTGACAATCCCTAGTAAATTGCAAATAAATAATAATAATAATCTCTTTTTACTTCGTCTGAGGTCAATAATGTATTCATGTGCATTTTTTCAAACATTATTGGCTAAGATACTGTATGTTTCTTTTGTACAGGATAGAGTTTGAGCAAGAACAGGCCACAGACCCATACGACTCCGATTATGTCGCCCCTATATCTTTGTGGTATGTTTTGTCATAATGCAATTCCTACAGTCTTTTCCTTGTAAAGGTGTGAGTGGTCCAATGCAGAATCAAATGGATGAACTTCTCATCATTGGGTTTGAAGAAGCTGTCATGGACATTTGTGACCGGGTCTGCAGTTATAGTGGAGTGGGTGAGTACTGCATGGCTATGTAGTGTTTTATAAAAAGTCATGAACAACAATATCAAATGGAAAATAATGTAGGTGCATTTGTAATGCTTATTCTTTATCTGCATAGTTTTGCCCACATGGACACAAGTTGTGGATGTGAAACAGCCAGCCGTTGCTCAAACATGGGACGCAAGGACTTTATGCTTGCAGCAAACGGGCTATTGTCTGGGAATAATTACACCAAGATCGCCCTCTTCTTCAAATACATGAACATGAGAATGGTGACATCTTCTACTGTGGGATACAGCATTTCTACTGCGTACCAGCTGTAAGGGAGTTTTGGACAGAAAAGAGGGCTGCCATTATCAACCGATTACAGACTAAAAACAGTGTTGTTGCCCTTGGTAAGTAATAAACTGCATGTATTTGCAAATCCTAAAATAGCTAACATGCATCTGTATTTCTGTTTTAGCTGACGAATGGAGTCCTCAGGTAATTCAGTGGTTTATGTGCTTTGTCTCTGGACTTTTTTTTCCGTAAGTAAATCTGAATAATTTTTGTATTTGAGATGATGATCCTTACCTCAAGTGGAGGAGTTCAAGTATCTCGGGGTCTTGTTCACGAGTAAGGGACGGATGGAGCGTGAGATCGATAGACGGATCGGTGCAGCGTCAGCAGTGATGCGGTCGCTGTATCGGACTGTTGTGGTGAAGAAGAGCTGAGTCAGGGGGCAAAGCTCTCGATTTACCGATCGATCTACGTTCCCACCCTCACCTATGGTCATGAGATCTGGGTAATGACCGAAAGGACAAGATCGCGAATACAAGCGGCCGAAATGAGTTTCCTTCGCAGGGTGGCTGGGCGCACCCTCCGAGATCGGGTGAGGAGCTCAGTTACCCGGGAGGAGCTCGGGGTAGAGTCGCTGCTCCTTCACGTCAAAAGGAGCCAGCTGAGGTGGCTAGGGCATCTGTTCCGGATGCCTCCTGGTCGCCTCCCTCGGGAGGTGTTCCAGGCATGTCCTATTGGGAGGAGGCCTCGTGGAAGGCCCAGGACACGCTGGTGGGACTATGTCTCCGAGCTGGCCTGGTGTCGCCTCGGGGTCCCCCAGAACAGCTGGAGGAGGTGTGCGTGGATCGGGAAGTCTGGGCATCTCTGCTGAGACTACTGCCTCCGCGACCCGGCCCCGGATAAAGCGGAAGAAAATGGATGGATGGATGGATGGAGATGATGATATAGGCATTTTCTAATGTAATGTTTGTGTTTTATAACAAGGAGAGATTAATGGAGAGGGGCGTTTTCCATTCCCTACGCCCCGGATCTACCTTTGCCTTTTCATATGAAGCCAGGACATTTCTTGCAGCGTTGGACTACAACCACCACAACCACAAAGGCCAAGTGTTGTAAGTGATTACTTTATGACTTTCCTATATAATGCATGTTTTGGGAACTAATGTCATAATTTGTTCTGCAGGCAAGAACGACTGTACAGCAAGAAGTCACAGACCGGATACAAAGAGGCAAAAGACTACAGTTACATCCCTGACCTGCAGACACAAATTCTAGGAATACAACTTCAGTCTGCAAGGGAACTCTCAAGAAAACGAAGCTTGAGACCAGGTGAACCTTGGTTTCTGGGACCTCTGTTTGGCATTGTGCCCCCTCCTACAGCTGATCTGGTGCAGTCACAAGTCCACAGAGGGCAGGTATGTTGTGTTAGTTTTTCATTGTTTTACAATGAACATTTGTTTTTTCTTTAGTGTGTGTGTATTTATGCAAGATTCCTGTTTTCATTAATATTTTTGCCACATCACTTCAATGTCCTTTTCCATAATAAAATAACTGTTCTAATGGCAAAAAAATTATGTTTTGTTTTTCTAGGAGATGCCATCAGCTCCCTGAACAGACTCCAAGTCAAACATAAGCAGTGCATATTTATTTATTTTTACAAACATGGAATTATTTACAATAAAGCCGTTTCTTCCCTAATTCATAGCCATATTTTCTGATGTGCTCACTACTTGTTTATTGCCTGAATGGTGCTTCTTTATACCCAACATAAATGCCAAAAGGGTCAAGATAATTGTCTGTCCTCCTCACTGATCAGTCTATAGATGTTGATTGTCCTCTGCACCTTCCCTGCCACTGCTGTCCTCAGTGCTTCCCTCCACAGGAACATCAAATTGATTCGAGCTGTAATTCTAAAGGAAAAAATAAAATATGTTGTTATTGTGATCAAATACATGCTGTATTATTCTACACATCACAGGAAAGAAAATACAATGATAAAGGGATACTTATTTTACTTCCCTCATATTGTACAGCAGGCCTTCTATTTACTATAGCAAATAACTGCATTTTGATCTGTTCTGAACTGCATAACTACCGGCCCATGCACGGTCTCTTTCCCTGACCTTGTACTGAGTGAGCTAATTCCATGTTATGTGTACAGGTAACCTTTTTTTCCCCCTTCTAAATGTCTAAACTAGTGAAACTTGTTGGGGGCACTACACACCTTGCTCAGGGACAGTAGTTGAAAAGTATTGGCACAATTCACAGAAATGTTTATCAATGTGTACTGTCCCTGTCAAAATACCTAATAAATAAATCAGCACTGTTGTAGGCTATTTAGGTAAATCAGTTCAGCTTTGTGGAGTGTGATGTAAAATGCTGGTATGTAAGCTTCATAATTAGAAAACAATGTTGAGCAAATTAGTCTCTAATAATGATATACTGCTATTGGAATATGCTACTTAGCAGATTAATAAAACAGGCTAAACCCCAGTAAATATTCGGTGGATTAGGCTGTTTTAGTTAGAAGGTAATGTCAGAGCCATTTGATTATTAGTTTATTAGCTTGAGACATTTTAGTACTTTTTTGACCAACTAATAGGGTGTTTGGTGTGATTCTTATATTTTTTAGCTTATACAAAGTAATAACTTATTCATGAACGCATTTCCATTATAATCCAATCATAACACAAAACAGGTAGAAATGGTGAAAAACGTTTTCTCCTATACTACCCCCGTTTTTCCTCTCAAACATTAATATGTAGTTTACTCAAATGCAAATTCCATTCACATATTCAAAATAACTTACAGATTTATAACTTTCTTACCTCTGTAGACATTACGAGTCTAAACAAAAGATTTGTGCAATCGCTGTCGCTGTTGTGTTCTGAACTGCTCGTGCTCGTGCAAGCGTGCGTGTGTTCCATGAGCGTGCGCAACTCTGGATGCAATTCCGCTTGTCGTCAAAGGGGTCATAGTTCTGCAAGAACTCATAAACTTGCGTTGTGCACTTTTAAAGGTTAAATACCTTAAAATCTATATACAAAACAAAAATAAATTGTGGTACCATATCCCCAACATAATATTTGAAAAAGTTGGTGGAATTAAATTCTTGATGAAGTGTAACTTCGATCCCGCTAAGCTTCCCCTCAGGTTGTCTACCACAAACAAACCTTGTTGGCATGGATAGACATATATACAAACAGAATTTCTCCCCTGGGCGTTCCTTTATATGGAACAACAAATATGTTAAATGTAAAAATAAACGTTTATTTCTTCATAAGTGGGTTAAGTGGGTTTTAATTGGACAACTCTTGAATACAGATAAAAACCTTTATAGCTATCCTGATTTCAAGCAAAAATATATTTTTTCAATAACAGAGAGAATATCTTCAGGTAAAAAACTCGATTCCAATAGAAACTTTAAGTCTGTATCAAGGAACTCATGTTGACCTTTGCTTAATGATAAATGGAATTAACATTCTGGACAAAAATGCAATTACAAACATTTGCAAAATGCATGCCAGACCAGAACCTATAGTACTTGCCAGTACAAATGGAACACAATGTTTCAAAAATATTAATTGGAGAAATATTATAAACCAAACCAATAAGCACTGCGTGTTTAACAAAACTAAAGAGGTGTTTAAAATAATGCATAAAATTTATCATACTAATACGTACTTAAAAAGGTTCTTGAATGAAATCGATGTTAATTGCACTTTTTGTGCAATACAGCCCGAGTCTATACCTCATCTTTTCTATGAATGCCTCCCAGTGATGGTGTTTTGGGTCGAGTTGGAGGTCCATATTAACACTAATCTAAATTCACATATTCAAAAATTATGATTAGGAAAAAGATATGTTCTGTTGTGCTACTTGCAGAATGATGTGGACAGCAACATAAAACATGTGGTAAACCTATTCATATTGTTAGGTAAATATTACATCCATAAGTGCAAATGGGCAAAGAAACCGCCACAAAATCTTGAATTTATAATTGAGACAGAACATTACTTTCAATCATTGAAATAATAAATATAAAAAAGTTGTGAAAACATTAGATACCCTTACCAACTTTATTTGTATTGACCACTATTAGCATTGTCCTCATCTCTCTGTGAATATAGCATATCTGTGTCCATGTGTTTTGATGCGAACAGTGGCTCCAGTTCTGTTGCCCTTTGAGGTCTCCATAGATCCGTGGTTGCTGACGTTGAGACATCATAGTCCTGAACTCTATAGAGTTTCAGAGTTTTCAGAGGATCAGAGGAGACAGAGGGCAGCCAGCCCGTTTTCTTCCGAGTGCTACAGTTTCCCCGACCTCCAATGTCATGCGGGTCAGGTTGACCCACAGTGGCAGCGCGGCTCAGCCACAGCAGCTCAGGACTAACACCTGAACACTAGTTCGTTGTACAGTTGTACAATGACAATAAAGCACTTACTTACTTACTTACTTATTGTCTGTCCCTGTACTTTCACGCTTGACTATAAAATAAGCATAATAAAGCGGAGAAAAAAACGATCAAACCTTTCCTATATTCCCTCCAAGAGCACCAGGGTTCACCAAAAATCACGTTTGCATCACCAATGAAAAGTGGAAATACTGCAGCCTTTGTGATGTGAACCCTCCAGCATGCGATTTCCACACAGCGATCAGAATGTGCACGAGCGAGGGGGAGGGGCCTCAGGAGGGAAACAATCACGTCTCAATCCCTTTTAATTAAAGCCAGTTAAACAGAGCACACTTAATTAGGCACTTGGAGCCGCGTGATGGAATGAAAGGGCCATTACTGGTAATTAGAAACCAATCAACGCCAATGAGAGCCGAGCACCGCCTAAACCTGCGATATGTGACTGCAATTAGCACCAGGCAATTAGTGCGGCGCTCTCACTTCTCTATGCACTGCACAGGGCTTTATATGGACACATTCTTCTCATCGTCTGACATGGAATTAGTTAAATAAAAATCGTATGCATTTGGTTAGAAATATCGACTTTCCCTGAAGCGCGTCAACCATATGTAAATATTTCATGATCATGACCCAACATCTGACGTCAGTAAATTCAGACCTGTAGCCTACTTTTTTACTAACTGCGTTTCCATTACTGGATTTTAAAGCGCATTTTTAAGTTTCACATTATGAAGTGATGGAAGCGCCACATTTCGCATTTAAAACCCTTAACTTGCATAAAAAGTTTATCTGCTCGCTTTTTTGTTTTGTTTTTGCGAATTAGCGTTTATGCGCATTTTGGAAGATGGAAACAGATTTTTTGCATAAAGTTTGACGTAGTGGATAAAAAGTGACTGTTGGCGTAGCTGACCTGTAGCTGACCTGCGTCCGGAGTGGGCAGAAATGGAGAAGAAAAGTAATCCATCCATCATCGCAGGTCGTCTCTAGTCCAAAAGTATTTCCCAGATGCAGAGGCTCAAACATGGCTGTCTTTGCCACAGCATTTATGCTAACAACAGTGCACTGCAACTATGGACCAAGTTAGCAAACAAAAACGTTGCCCAGTGACACAGACGTCACCTGATCTTCATTAGAAAACGTAGTAAACTCACTCTGGGAGAGTTTTTGTTTGTCCTGCCTTTACAGGGCATGCGAGACTTCAGAGTAGTAGTAGCGAGTTAGATACTTTTCCTTCGCTTTAGCATGTGCCGCCTAAATAGCATTAGACTACAAGTAAAACCAAGCAACTCATTCGGATAAGGTCAATTCATTTGGCCAAAAACAATACAAAAAAGCATGCACTTCAAGTTAAATCAAAAATGCACAGTATGCGATTTTAGACCGTTGCACATTTTCTCTGATGGAAACGCAATTAGCGATAATGTAGATTTATTAACAACTACAAACACACTTGACACGATGGAAAAAGTTATTTTTGTTTCCATTGGTTTTGTCAGGATCTGCTTGTGTGTGTGTGTTCTCCCCCTGCTGGCACACCTAGCTTCAATCTCCGATCAGCCTTCAGAATAAGAAGCCTGGGGATCATCCACTCCTTGCCAGTTCGTTGTTGCTACCAGTTAGTTCAAAGTTTGTGGCTCCTAGTTTGCTTTTGTATTTTTGCTAATACTTACCTCCTGTGTTCAGATCCTGCCTGCCAGCTAGCTCCGTGTCCGCCTCTGCCTGTTTGCCTGTTTGCCTCTCTGCCAACTCACCACGCCCATGTCTGCCTCAGCCTACCTGCTCCGAGATCTGCTCTTGCCTACATCATTCTTCCCTGTTCATCAATACACCGTTAAACCTTCGTACTGTGTTCTGCTTTTGGGTCCTGTGAAACCGTGACAGTTTTGTTTTGTTTGTTTTTTGCGTAATGAGCTCTATAGGGTTGCCAGATCCTGATGCTAAAACCAGTTTGGATGTACATATAAAGTCACTCTCTCCAGCTTTCCCAATACAACTATAGTCATTTACAAACAGTACACCATTGTAGGCGTTCAGTGAAAGCACACAGTAGGCTACTTCAGGACAAACACTGAGCAGGGGGCTTAGGGGAGCAGGGGGCTGTAAAGTAAAGTACTCTGGAAATGTGGAAAATACTGTAGATTCTGTAATAATGTCCTGGCATAACACCTCCTTTAGTCACATTTGATGTTCAGCACTGGCTTTTGTAGAAAGTGGGGCTTTACTTTGGGAAAACTGGGAGGTTTGGTTCCTTGGTATTTTGACGATGAAGAAAATCGGCCCTCCTCCTATAGCAAACATTCCTGGGGGTGGCAGTGGCGCAGATGGTAGAGTGGGTCGTCTCATGATAGGAAAGTCGTGGGTTCGAATCCCAGCTCCTGAAAGTGAACACTGTTGTTGTGTCCTCTCCTCCAGTGTCTGTGTACACTGGTGTATGAATGAGAGCATGAATGTCTGACTGGTTCCTTGCTGTAAAGCGCTTTGGGCCTGATAAAGGTAGAAAAGCGCTGTATAGGTTGAGACCATTTACCTCTGATATCAATGCTGATATTTTCACCAAACATTCCAGATGTATCACACCAAAACCACACAGATAAAAGTGGAGCACAAACATATGGAGGAGGGACAGGGTTTTTCAGAGGAGCTCATTTCTCTTGGAGAAGAGAGGCGCACGGTCACCAGCTGAATATGGACCATCACTTTTTCTGGGCAAACATTCTGAAAGAAATCTCCATGTTGAACCTGGTTATTATTTGGAAGTGATTGCGTTCAGAAACCTGTCATATAAATATTATGACCAATGTCAAGCACATGTTTTTGAATATTGTCACCATTTTGAGAAAATTATTGGAGCCTGGTTTAAACATGCCAACAGAGAAAAGGTTTAACTTGAGCGTGTTTGTTTCATATGGATTGTACCAGAGTTTACAGGAATATTAACCATAAATAAAACCATGGTAAAATGGTAAATGGACTCAACTTATATAGCGCTTTTCCACTTACGTTAGGCACTCAAAGCACTTTACAGCAAGGGTCCACTCACCCATTCACACTCTCATTCATACACCAGTGTATGCAGACACTGGAGGCAAGTAGGGTGAAGTGTCTTGCCCAAGGACACAACGACAATGTGCATTTTGCGGGAGCTGGGATTCGAACCCATGACCTTCCGATCACGAGACGACCCGCTCTACCACCTACCACCTGCGCCACCGTCGCCACCATGACAAACAAAATCAGCATTTCGAAGGTTACCATAGTTACCACTCTGGATTTCGTAGCTGCTCACCGCCTCATTTTTAAACTATAGGCTCTGTATGATGTGATGACTCTTAGCTTTCAAATGTGTGATGGTACTGTATGTTCATGTATACACTGCCTCTCGAAAGTACTAATACACCTTGAACCTTTGCACATTATGTCATGTTTACAACCCTAAACTTAAAGATTTTATTTTGATTTTTTTACTGAAAGTTCACACACAGACAAGTGTGAAGTGAAAGCAAAATGATACATGATTCTGTTATTTTAGAAAAAATAGAAAAGTGGGGCGTGCATAAGTATTCATACAGCATATTCTGAGTGCATTAAATTGCCTTTATAACATTCCTAATGACTGCAGAATGTTCACACCTTGCCCTAACCATTAAATAGAGGCCACCTGTGTGTAATCTACTCTCAGTATAATTCCAGCTGTTCTGTGAGGGCCTCAGAGCTATGGTCAGAGTGTATTGGTCACTAAACAACATCATGAAGGCCAAGGAGCACACCAGAGAGGTCAGGGATAAAGCTGTGGAGAGGTTTAAAGCAGCGTTAAGTTATACAAAGATTTCCCAAGATTTGAACATCTCACGGAGCACTGTTCAATCCATCATTCAGAAATGGAAAGAGTATAGCACCACTGCCAACTTACCAAGACACGGCCGTCCACCTAAACTAACAGACCGAACAAGGAGAGCACTGGTCAGAAATGTAACCAAGTGCCCTAAGATAACTCTGGAGGAGCTGTGACGTACTGCCGCTGAGCTGGGGGAATCTGTACATGGGACAACTATAAGTCGTACTCTACACAAATCTGGCCTTCATGGACGAGTGGCAAGAAGAAAGCCATTATTGAAAGGAGGCCATAAGAAATCCTGTTTGAAGTTTGCTAGAAGTCATATGGAGGACACAGCTACCATGTGGAAGAAGGTGCTTTGGTCAGATGAGACAAAAATTTAACTTTTGTGCCCAAATGCAAAACGTTATGTATGGCACAAACCTAACACTGCTCATCGTCCTGAGTGCACCATCCCCAGTGTCAAATAGGAGGAGTCAGCAAGAGAATTGAGGCTGGGGCGGAGATTCACCTTCCAGCAGGACAATGACCCTAAACACAAAGCTAAATCTACAATGGAATGGTTTAAAAACAACCATATTAATGTGTTAGAATGGCCCAGTCAAAGTCCTGACCTAAATCCTATTGAAAATCTGTGGAAAGACCTGAAAACTGCTGTTCACAAACGCTCTCCGTCTAATTTGACAGAGCTTGAGTTGTTTTGTAAAGAGGAATGGGCTAAAATGTCTCTACATGTGCAAACCTTGTAGTCAAACCCCAGAAGACTTGCTGCTGTTATTGCAGCAAAAGGGGGTTCCACAAAGTATTAAGTCATGCTGTATGAATACTTATGCACGCCCCACTTTTCACTTTTCTATTTTTTGTAAAATAACAGAATCATGTATCATTTTGCTTTCATTTCACAGTTGTCTGTTACTTGTGTGTGAACTTTCAGTAAAAAAATTAAAAAATAAAAACTTTATGTTTATGGTTGTAAACATGACAAAATGTGCAATGCAGGTTCAAGGTTTAATAGTACTTTTGACAGGGACTGTAGTGAACCTTGTGTCTCATCTGCATCTTAAGGTCTCTGTAGGCTTATTGCAGTGCCTATTGTAGACCACTAAGAATGTATCCTACTGACATGCGGGGCAGGTGCTGAGATGGACACAGATGTGTCATGTTTATCAAAATAATAAGTCTACCTTAAACCATAGAACAGGCCACTGTTAGAGTAAATTATATACACACAATTCAGACCTGTCTGTGTCCACAATATCAAAGTACAGTCAGTGGTGTAATGTCACTCATCTCGTGCATAGTCCGGTGTTGCCCTCTACTGTCACGGCGAAGTCTTGCAGCTTCACTGTTTCTCTTTCCCCTAGTTATGAGTCTGCAGCGTCCTCTGGTGGCAGACACTGGTGTGGCATAGTAAAATGTAGAAGTGCTCAGCTCTAAGAAAGCTCTATGGCAGTGGTAGGCAAGTTTCCTCGGGGGAGGGCCGATTTTCTTCGTCAAAAGACCAAGGGCCAGACCTTCCCATTGTAGTCCGAAGTAAAGCATCACTTTCTACAAATGCCAGTGTTGTACATCATATATGGCCTAAATGGTTGTTCTGCTAATACATTTTAAAGGAATTGACAGCATTCTTCACATTTCTAGAGTACTTTAACATGCATTTGATCTCTGATATGTGTAATTATGTTCCTCAAAATCATCTCGAGGGCCAGAGTTTCTATAATGGAGGGCCGGTTTTGGCCCCCGGGCCTGACGTTGCCTACCCCTGCTCTTTGGTCTACGCAATTATATTAGTCCATGTGCCACCCTTAAAATGTGACAAATCAGTACCACCAAAGGTGGCAATGGCTATGAGGGTTTTTTGAATAAGTTCACATCCGAGCTTTATTTTTGTGTATGATAGCCTCTCTGATTTTTAATTACAGATGAACATTTTTGGAGATGGCAACACACAATTGAAAAAAGCAGCCCCATAAAAACATCAGCTACCTGAGAGTGCGATGCTACTTTTATTTTTTTATTTGGAAGAATATCCTCACCATCTGCACAGATGATCTGATCACAGGCCATGCAACAGCCCAGTGTTGAAACAGCCTCAGATGGATGCATAATCCACTGCACCAGTGATGAAGGACGACTGGTTTCTGAACAGAGCTTGGACTCCTGGAGTCGAAAGAAAAGGAAAATTATAAGCGAATGTGTTGAAAGTTTAAAAGAATAGCACGTCAAACTTCAAGTACTTCTAAACACCTGTGGTGAAGTCTGCATATTCTGCCAGAAAAAAATAAATGTCTGAAGGGCAGCAAAGAAGAAAATGGACGGAAGAATTCTTGCTATTATGAGCAGCCGAAGAACACTATCACAGATCATGCTATAGAATGCACACAGAGGAGGACCTGTATATCCCAATATGAAGCTGCATTTTATTTTTTATTTTCTCAGCTCATTCCACATTTGCAGTATTATAAATATAAATATCGCTGCAAAAAGTGAAGTTACTTCACATAATGCAGTTATAAGGAGTTGACATGTGCAACACAGTTTCATAAATGGCTAACACACACGCTAACACGCGTTTTGATTGACTTACCGCTCAGCCTGGCCTCCCGTCATCGGGTGTTTATGTTATGGCACTTGCGTTTGTTATAAAAGTTAATCCACTTTGATTCTGGCCAAGATTCACCAAGCATCCATCAGGTTGGTTGATAAAGTCGCTGAATCCCGGAAAGAAATTCCAACTTCTGGCGAGTGCACTCTTTTTAGGAAGGTTGAATAGTCTGTTCCTCTCGTAGCCAAACGCGCATCCGTGACATTATCGTTGGGTAAGAAAAAGAACAGGCGTGTCCAGAGTAGGTTAGAAAGAGCTCCGTGTTCACAAACATGACTTCTGTTTGGATCTTCCGAGGGTGCGTTTGTTTACTCTCCCGGGACAGCACAGACTTCCTTTTTATTTTTATTTTATTTCTTACAACAGAAATAATGAAAAAGCTGTTTTATAAATTAAAATCAGGCCGTAAGGCATTACATTACAGAGGTCTGGCCCTTCCTGTTTGACACTATGATGTAAAATGCGTCAGAGTGTCACAACTCAGTGGTTTTGCAGGAGAGGGCGGAGCAGCTGCTCAGAGAGCAGGATTCAGAAGGATTACTTAAAACTGCGTGAATGAAGCCAAAAAACACTCTGGGGTGTTTTTGATAAGGAAATAGCATAACAACTTTTGTTAAAAACTCCAAAAAGTCGATTTTGCATGATATAGGACCTTTAAAAGATCCATAAAATGTTTTAAATAACGGTGTTGGGACCGGGTCTAAAAGACATGTGGTGGGCCTCACTGAGGAGAAAACTTTATCAAGCATCTCAGCATTAACCTGGACAAAACTGTCCAATGTTTCCTCTGGAACAAATAGACAACCAGATGTATTTAAAACCATGTTACTTTGGGTAGATAAAATATTACATCTGATAGTGTCTATCTTTCCCCTGAAGTGGTCTGCAAACGCCTCACAGAGAGCGTCTGCACAACATTTTCTATTGTTGTGAAGAGTCTCTTGGATTGTTTTTATGGTTTCTGATTATTGAAGAAAAGTAGTTATTTCTAGCGTCTCTAATTGCGTTATTGTAGATTTTTTGTTGAGCACAGAAAATTTGACGGTTTATTGTAATTTTATCTTTCCTCCATTTCGGCCTTCCTGCAATTTCTTTTTAACTGTTTTAGCTCCTCGTTTCTCCATGGAGGTAGGGGTTTTGTTTGTGTATTTTTTTGTTTTTAGTGAAGCGAGATGTTGAGAGCCGACTGTAGTTTACTGTTAAAATTGTCAAAAATAAAATCGCAGTTAGCCAGTAAAACCACAGGAGGAAACTGTTCTAAAACCTGTATGAAATTTGCAGCCTCTTCAGGGGTAAGATGACGTTTCCTCACAGTTCTCACCGAAGTCTCTCGCTGGATAAAACTGGTGACATTAAAAAACACACAGTAATGGTCAGAGACAGCCAAGTCAACGACAGAGGACACAGTAGTGGACAGGCCATACGTGATGACCAGGTCCAGACTGTGTCCTCTGTCGTGAGATGGCTGTGTGACATGTTGGGTAACATCCATATACAGTGGGGGAAAAAAGTATTTAGTCAACCAACAATTGTGCAAGTTCTCCCACTTAAAAAGATGAGAGGCCTGTAATTTTCATCATAGGTAAACCTCAACTATGAGAGACAAAATGAGAAAAAAAATCCAGAAAATCACATTGTCTGATTTTTTTATGAATTCATTTGCAAATTATGGTGGAAAATAAGTATTTGGTCAATAACAAACAAACAAGATTTGTGTCTCTCACAGACCTGTAACTTCTTCTTTAAGAGGCTCCTCTGTCCTCCACTCGTTACCTGTATTAATGGGCCCTGTTTGAACTTGTTATCAGTATAAAGACACATGTCCACAACCTCAAACTGTCACACTCCAAACTCCACTATGGTCAAGACCAAAGAGCTGTCCAAAGACACCAGAAACAAAACTGTAGACCTGCCCCAGGCTGGGAGGACTGAATCTGCAATTGGTAAGCAGCTTGGTGTGAAGAAATCAACTGTGGAAGCAATTATTAGAAAATGGAAGACATACAAGACCACTGATAATCTCCATCGATCTGGAGCTCCACGCAAGATCTCACCCCGTGGGGTCAAAATGATCACAAGAACGGTGAGCAAAAATCCCAGAACCACACGGGGGGACCTAGTGAATGACCTGCAGAGAGCTGGGACCAAAGTAACAAAGGCTACCGTCAGTAACACACTACGCCGCAGGGACTCAGACGTGTCCCCCTGCTTAAGCCAGTACATGTCCGTGCCCGTCTGAAGTTTGCTAGAGAGCATCTGGATGATCCAGAAGAGGACTGGGAGAATGTCATATGGTCAGATCAAACCAAAATGGAACTTTTTGGTAAAAACCCAACTTGTCGTGTTTGGAGGAGAAAGAAAGAACACCCTACCTACTGTGAAGCATGGGGGTGGAAACATCATGCTTTGGGGCTGTTTTTCTGCAAAGGGACCAGGACGACTGATCCGTGTAAAGGAAAGAATGAATGGAGCCATGCATCGTGAGATTTTGAGTGAAAACCTCCTTCCATCAGCAAGGGCATTGAAAATGAAACGTGGCTGGGTCTTTCAGCATGACAATGATCCCAAACAAACGAAGGAGTGGCTTCGTAAGAAGCATTTCAAGGTCCTGGAGTGGCCTAGCCAGTCTCCAGATCTCAACCCCATAGAAAATCTTTGGAGGGAGTTGAAAGTCCGTGTTGCCCAGCGCCTGCCCCAAAACATCACTGCTCTAGAGGAGATCTGCATGGAGGAATGGGCCAAAATACCAGCAACAGTGTGAAAACCTTGTGAAGACTTACAGAAAACGTTTGACCTCCGTCATTGCCAACAAAGGATATATAACAAAGTATTGAGATGAACTTTTGTTATTGACCAAATACTTATTTTCCACCATAATTTGCAAATGAATTCATAAAATATCAGACTGTGATTTTCTGGATTTTTTTTTCTCATTTTGTCTCTCATAGTTGAGGTTTACCTATGATGAAAATTACAGGCCTCTCTCATCTTTTTAAGTGGGAGAACTTGCACAATTGTTGGTTGACTAAATACTTTTCCCCCACTGTAGTTAAGAACTAGGGTTGGGCGATGTTCCCTTAATTGGCAGTTGACGATGTTTATTGTTTACAGTGAACTATCGTGATTATAAGCATTTTTTAAAGACATTAAAAGCCTATATAAAGATAAATGGATCTAAACTAAACATGATCTGAACAGAATCCTGGAACATGAATTCTGCAACAGAAATGTGTTAAAACTCGTGCGTAAAAGTCTCAGAGGAGAACGACTTATTCAGAGCGTCATCTGCTCCTCAATACCAAGGCTCTTATCACACTAATATCAAATGTAAATCGGAGCTTATTATTTGCATTTGCTCAATTTTAACGTAATGTTTAAGAAACTGTGGGTGAACGGGACCATATTTAGAAGTTTGCGTCGGAGCCTATGTTTTTGAAGCTGCTCCACGCGCCGCTCGTAGCCTCGTACCTCCTGCACCGCCTCTTTCTCTCCTCTCTCGGCCCTTCGTTAGAATATCCAAACCCATGCACTCTCAGCTATGTGATATCCATTTTAAAACTGATTAGTTTACGTACGAAAAGCAAGCGAACCACGCGGTAAACAGTAAGCTGCTATAGGGTTACGTCACAAATCAAGCGGAGGTGAATACAGCACACTCGCTTCATTGAAAACAATGGGAGATCGCTGATATTTGGTGGTTGTTTGAGAGGATTTATTAAGGTGAATAATTGTCGGATTGTGATGAAATGTGATTTGATTACCATGATAACCTGCCTATTGAGCCAAAAGTCTGATATAAACAGAAATTGGACTTCATTGGTCTCGATTAATGTTTGTACAAACTGCCAAGAGAGGTTGCCTAGTACGCGTCGCTAATCCATCGTAACTTTGTGTTGAATTTACTGTATGTTTCGTCTTACAGGAAATAATCATGATCTAAGTATAAACGTAATGCTGACGAGAACATGTTTTAGAAGCTTTTAGGTGACGTTCTGTCTAGTTTATTCCGCTTTAGATTTAGCTAAAGCATAGCTAACACATGTCATGACATTAAACATTTGATTAACAATTTATTTTATGTTTAATGCAAAGTAAATCATAGAATTTAGAGCCTGATGTGTCCGACACAGTTACGTTAAACTTTAAAACATAATCCACACAATGTGTTTAGATCTGCAGACGTCGATTCTAATCATAAAACTTACTCAGTTTACAAGATTGTAGTAGTTCTGACAAAATGGAACATCCAACCGCACAACAGCTTTTAAGTCGGATTTACTGAGAAAATCTAAATTTATCGAACACAATCTGTCACTCACAGGCAAAAACGCTGTTTAATACTGCCATTGTTTTCACTTTCACATCTGCGGCGTTCTGAAAGTACCCGGATGGTAGAAGAGCCCTATAGAGAGAGCCCCACGCGTCAGAAATAGAGCAGCGCTGCGTCTTTTCTTTAATAATTACGGCTAACACAACATGTCTTCTGGCAGGCTACTTAAACTATGCATATTAGTTATATTCATGATATAATTTACAGTGCAATCCCTGCAAAGTTTGTAGGTTTACAAGGCCCACAGAAGATCAGTGCGTGTTTCTGACAGGAGGGGGGCGTGGCATCACGATGGTGGCTCTCCGATGGTGGCTCTCCGATCGTCCATCGTGATGGATGACGAACATCACGATGGACGATCGGAACAACCCTATTTATTGTCCATTGTCCATGTGTAGATTAAAATCACCTGTTAAAATAATCATCTCGTATGAGTTATGAATAATGGATACAAACTCTGCAAAATCAGTGTTAAAAGCTGTGCATTGCTTTGGTGGTCTATAAATAGTGACGGCTAGAATTGGAGGATTACTAAAAACAATAGCATGATATTCGAAAGTGTTAAAATGCTCAAATAAAACCGGTTTGGTGGCAAGTGTATTAGAAGTTATTGATGCAGTGCCACCTCCCCTTTTGCCATGTCTAATTGAAAATGCACTGCTAAAATTAGGTGGAGAGGCCTCCGTGAAAACAGCGTTCGCATCCGCACCCAGCCAGGTCTCAGTTAAAAACAAACAAGCTTCTTGTCTAAACTCCAATCATTTACAATAAAAGACTTGTTCAGCAGAGAGCGGACATTTAAAAGAGCAAAGCTTATTGTGGTGGGGGACTGAGTATTCCCCCACCACAATATACTGTAGTAAGCAAAAACAATAAAAATGTCAAACTCAACTCAAGCAAATGTGATCTAATTATGTTACAATCTTATCTTCTTTATACCTGGTTCTTGTTCCACCTCTGTTCTCATTCTTTCTTCTCTCATCTTTCCCTGGTTGTTGTGCTACCATGCAAATATGAACCAAAACCACACAAATAAATATTGTTCAAAAATCAAATCGAATCACCAGGTATAATGTGTAGATATTTTACATGGCCTCTTAGCATGAATATGTTATCAAGTTATTTGCTCTATTTTGTATTATTTTGTACTCTGCTTTGCTCTGGAGTGAGTACAGCGAATACAGAATTTGATCTCAGATTTATTCTTGATGGGGTAGATAATTATTTTCTCAGAGAGCCACATTTGAATCTGTGCATGTTGTGGAGGGCTGAAACAACAATATCAACAGGTAAGCTAGATTTTTGGATGAGGTAAACTTATGTTGTTTTAGTTGTAATTATGTCAACATCTGAATATATTTGAAAATGATAAATTATCAATTTGAACCCTGCCCTGCAGTTAGAGAACCACCACCAATTCACTGACTACTTTTAGGTTGTCAGAACCATTAACCTAGGCCAGTACACCAGATACTTAAATACTTCCAATTTATAGACACTTCATAGATACTTTCCCTTTTGACAATTGAACCCACTTTATACTTATTTATTTGACAGGGACATTGCACGACAAATGTGTTGCAGACAAGAGATAGCTACAAGCTCATTTTCATCTGTATTCCCTGGGCAGAGGCAAAGTGACAGCAGGTTTATACAGTGGCCAATGAGCATTCTTAAGTCCATTCACAATATAAAATACAGATAAAGCACCGGCAAAATGATCACTTCAACATTCAGATGCAATATTTACAGTATTTACACTTGCGATTACAAATATTGAGTTAAAAAAAAAAAATTGTACCTTCTTACATTCTTAACAATCCCCCGCTTAACCAGTTTATGCTAATGATCACAAATCTGACTGTCTTTCAACCATTTCTTCAGGTTAAGTTTAAACTGTTGCACGGTGCTACTCTCTCCAACAGTTAATGGCAATGAGTTCCACGTCCCTGCAGCTTCACAGAGAAGCTTCTGTCCAAAGGTGGAGGATCTAAAGTTCACAGAACAGTCTCCTCTGGAGGAGCTCGCGTTGTTCTACGTCCTGCCTCGTCACAAGATTTCACAAACATCCTCAGGGGCTGTGGGGCCACATCATGAAGAATTTTAAACACTAAACTGACATTCAAAAACAAAATGAAAATGTTAAAGAGGGGGTATTATGCTTTTTTCAATCACATAGCACCAGTCTATAGCATACTACAATGATGACGTAACCTTCTGTTGGTCTGTATATGCAGTAAATTAAAATAACTGCCTTGAATAAAATTGCTCTCTCAAAATGGCTGTACTGAACGTCTTGAAATAGGCCTCTGTCTCTTTAAGAAGCTTTCCGATACGCCCCCTTCAGCACACTGCTGTGGCATCTAAACAACACTACTGTGCGGGGAGGGGGCTCTGCTGAGCTGAGGAGCAGTGGTTGGTGGCTTGGCTGGTGACAAAAGGTCCAGAGGCGTCTCCAGGAGGTGGGGGCGTTCCTAGGAGGACTGAGGCATAGCTACACCTAAAATGGCTGCCGTCTAAGTTTTTACTGATTAATCAAAAATATGTGAATGAGCCAAGGCAACACTCCAGGCATGTGTTTAATGAGGGAATGACATAATAACATGATATAAAGCTTGAAAAAGTCGATTTTACATAATACCCCCCCCCTTTAACATTAATGATTTATATTTCTTCACAGTGTTACAGTAGCGGTACGAAACAGATTTTATATCTAATATTTTGAGTGCCTGTTTGTACAAGCTCTGGAGCGGCTGTAACGCAGAGTTGGTTGATAGAGACCAAGTTGTAATGCAATATGTAAAATGTGAAAATATCCTCGCATGCATATAAAGCTTGGCTGCATCTGTGCTCATTTGGGGCCATGCATGGACATATATCATGGCGTCATCGGTGTACATTTGTACGTGAACTTTAGGACAAATAGTTGGAAAATCATTTATATATACACTGAACAAGAGAGGACCCAAAATAGAGCCTTGTGGCACCCCGACTGAGCTGTTTAAAAAAAAAGACATGGAGCTCTTGTGCAGTGCTTCCTATTCTCTAAATATGATTTAAACCATTGTAATGTCTCATCATTAATATTGTGAGTGGACAATTTGGATGTTATGGTTTACCGTGTCGAATGCTCCTTTCCTTATCCAACATGGCCTTGAGTTGTTCAGCAAAATAAAAAAGTGTCGTTTCAGTTGAATGGTGTTATCTAAAACCAAACTGAAGAGGATTCAGGGGGTGCTCTCCATAATTCAAATGATCCATCAGTTGCATGGCCACTACTTTCTCGACTACCTTAGATATTATAGGTAAGATACTCACTGGTCTAGAGGTGGCCAGCTCAGCTTTATCTCCTCCCTTTCCACTGTTACTGAACAAACTGAAGGGCCATTGAAGCTGCAGGCACTTTTTGCAGTGTACTGTACTAAAAACAAGCACTGAGCTGAACTATTTCTTACCTGTTTCTTGCTCCAATTCTGTGCGGTCCTCATTCTGGCGTCTGTGCCTATCTCTGCCATCACTCGCTCTTTGTGCTATAAATCCACCAGAGCAATTTTAATAATTGCTCTGGTGGATTTATAGCACAAAGAGGGAGAGATGGCAGACCCAAAGTTATGACATATAATGTAGTATTATCAATATGTGAAATTGTACTTTGTTGTTCTCTCTCACCTGGGTTGCCTTCCTGTCTTTAAAAAAAAAAAGCCCCTGATGTCCATGGCAAGTCACTAAAAATATGCATTATGATGTTATAAAATGAAACCAGAGAGTAATTAATTACAATAGATTTGTGGAAACATATGGGGCTTCACTTATTTATTGTCCATAAAACAAGGCTAATTAGTTTACTCAAGAACGAAACACAACTAGTGGCACCTTATGATCGCAGCATTAGGAAAACTAATGCTAATGTCAGGATCCATACCTTGTTCCTCCCTACCTGGGCGTGGCCTTCCTGGCTTGGCTGCTGGCACACCTGATTCACATCCAGACCTCGTCAACCTGCAGTATATAAGCCTGGATCTTCAATCCCTCGGCGCCAGTTCGTTGTTAACACGTCCCCGTTAGTGACTTTGGCTTAACTATAGTTTCATGTGTCATTCGTGGTACTTATGTTTGCATTGTCTGTTCAGGTGCCTGTCTACCTTCCTGCCTGCCAGCCTACTTACCTGCCTGCCTGTCTGCTCACCAGCCTGCCTGCCTACCTACCTGCCAGCCAACTTACCTGCCTGCCTGCCGACCTACCTGCCTGCCTGCCAGCCACAATTTACCATCAATCTCAAGGAATTATACCTATCCTTTGTGTGAATAAATCACTAGTCACTCACCTGCTGTGTTCTGCTTTTGGGTCCTGGTATAACCGTGACAGTTAATGCTGTGAGGGTAAACACTAGGGATGGGCAACATGAAGCTTCATGAAACACCAAAGCATTTGAAGCGATTGTGCCGAAGCTTCGAAACACAGTTCGAAACCGACTCCACAGTGACATCAAGAGGCAATGTTTCAGTACTACAAGATTCACAATGGTTCAGCTGAGGGATGAAACACTACATCAGTGGGTGCTACGGGGTTCAAGCCATGGATGTATTATAAGGTTCAAGCATACACCCGCATCTTTGGCTGTTTTTGTTTTGTTGTTGTATCTTTTGCTTTCTTTGTTGTTGTCGTTTTTGTTTTTCACAAGGCTTATGTGTGAGTTAATGTTGTTGCCCTGTGCCCTTTGGCTATTTCAGTTATTCTTCATTCAGTGTAAGCTTTAAATCAACGTAAACAAACATTCAAAAAGAAAAAAAAGACACCCACGTCTTTGGGAGAAGTTACCTTGTCAACAATATGATTTAATAGATATAACCCGTAAATCACGAGTGTCCTTTGATTCTCTTCTCACATACGAGCATGGTCGACCAATAGCGTGCTGGGACCATTTCGGACCGACAATTTAGAGAAGACCGGCCCACTTTTCTGTGGGTTTATAGCTCAGTGATAAAGCGCTAGTCTCTGGTGCATGAGGTCCCCGGTTCTAGTATGACTTTGTCATTTTCTAACGCTCTTTTTACATGGGCCGCTTTCAAATATTTTTTTTCAGAAATATAATGTTCTATGCTGTGGAAGGACTTAGTCTATTTCTTTTCTTACTAATAACTTCTGCTTTAGAAAACACTCTCACACAAGGTACACTTGTCGCTGGCATACACAAGTATTTTTTTGAGAGAATGAACAAATGTGGGAATCTCTCTCGTCTCTCACAAAACCCACAAGAGACAGATGTGCTGACGTCTTTTAAACTTTATGGGAGATAGGTTGAGACAGGTGCGCTGTTCTGTGGTTCATTGAAACTCCTGTCAATCAAATGCGTGTTCGGCACGGGTGCCCCCTAGTGAAACACTTGCCAAACAGCGGCGTTTCATGAAACGTTTCTCAGATCCAGTCACGTGACATGCGCGGTTTGAACCTTGTTTTGAAGCAGTGTATCACACGCATGCGCCATGAGACTTCGACACAGTGTCGAATCCCGTGGTTCAAGACGGCCATCCCTAGTAAACACTAGTTATGAATGAGGGGAAAGTTAGCCTTTGTAGCTTTCGGGGGATGCAGGTATCGTTCGTGACAGATTTATGATTGATTACACACAAATGATGCGTGGCCACCACTACCTACGATTTGAGAATCTAATGAGATTGAGCAGACCTCCGCCTCTCTGCTTCTGCTACCACTCTGGACAGGGCATGCACGGCTGGGATTAAACACAAGCATACGGCTAAGGTCCGACTGACAGAAGTTCAGGGAAGGGTAATAATTACGGCGTTACGTTGCTCCTTTCGTTTCTTTTTTCTCATATTGAGCGGATAGGAATGCTTTTACAGATTGCAAAAAAAAAAAAATAATAAAATAAAAACTGTCAAAAGATCTGGGGCTTGTGAAATATATAAATGCATTACTACTTGCTTCGACCTTATCTAATACTAGTTAGGAGGAGAACAATGTAGTCTTTGTCTTATGATTCTGTTTTGCTATTGTTTCTATAAATGTCCTACCTTGAAAAAGTACTGGCAGATCCATTTTGGCCGAGATACAATGTTAGTGATAAGAACAGACTTGTTTTTCTCAAGCTTGCACGTAATGTCTGAGATGATTTAACCAATCAAAACATTTGATTGGTTAAAAATGCTTTCAGTCACTACATTTGTGACATTTCAGGGTTCTCCAAATGCAATAAGTTTCTCTTTGCGACATTTCAGGGGTCTCCAAAATCATACGTTCTCCATGACAAAACCGGAGTTAAATGATGGGCAGCAGTTAAACTAAAAATAGAACAGAAAAGTAATAAAACTGTTGGAGAATCTAACAAACGATGATCGAGAGATTGATGAAGAATAGGCAGCAATCAGGATGTCTTATGCAGGAGAAGTTTATTTTGCCATCGTTGCGGGACCCGGAGACATGAACTCAAGACATTGTGCTAGTCCTAACATTCAAGTCTGTCTATGCTCCCACAGAAGACACGTAAATACCCTCTAAGCGCGTCACACTCACACGCAAGCCAAGCAGTCAGTCGCTGATAGCCGGTGCCTGAGCACCCCAGTCAAGGCTATAACAGAGATAGTACGACTGCACGGCCTGACCCACGGGTAGTGCGACATTACAGTTTGACCCAGTATGATAAATAGCGATTTAATGTTATCTCTAACAAAAACAACAGAAAAATAATAGTACAACAGAACAACAGTTGGTTAGTGACTCTGGGCTCCAAATAGCCGGGGCGTACCTATGAATGAAAGTAAGGATGTGGTTAGCAAAAAGGCTGCAGCTGTAGGGCTTGGCTACACCTGAAAAGCGGATGGCTGGGAGCAACATACCGTTGCCTGCCTCGGTAAACCAGAGCTTGACGCTTTTAGGTGGTCGGAGGCCCACACGGCGAGTCCGACCGGACGAAACTGGGCACGCGAGATCCACGGCAGCTACAAACAAGCACCAAATTAGCTTCGGCCAGCTAACAGAAGCAAAGCTTGTACTACTACTATTATTCAGCCTACCTTCACACAGCCAGGCGGACACACAAGGGGGGGGGGGGGGGGACTTGATAAAAAATGAAGGTATGAAAAACAAAAGATGGTAAAATTGAGTGTCATAAAATCCCACATGTGATTAAAATTGCCTCTGTGAAAACGTTATTTTGTGAATTTGGATGTCAATAAAATGATAACATAGTTAATTTTACTGTGCATAAAATGTAACGTTTGCTTGTTTTCATTCACTTTCTTGTTTCTAGCACCTCCACTTTCACCACTTCAGATTCATCATTAAGAGTGTCAGATTTAACGTTGCCCGCAGGGTTGCCAGGTCTGGGCAGCCAAACCCGCCCAAAAATATCTGAAAAACCGTGGAAGACCCGTGGACATACAGCGCGGCTGGAATGTTCAATATTGTTTACCAGTAAACAGAGCCCATGTGCTCCCGCGATGATGAGAAACCGCCCCTCTCTTATTGAAAAAGCAGCTCAAAGAGCCTTGGATTTGAGATTTTGTCATTCGAAAGAGATAGAAAGATAGAAATAGCCAATTTTACATTGAAACAGCAATGCAAAAAAACACAGACAGTTTTTTTCACCCGCGGAATGGCTTAAAAAAACGCCCAATTCTGCGGTTCCGCCTTGACTTTTACCACCTCCACTTTTACCGCTTCAGTTGTAACTTACAAGTCGACTGTACTTTCAAAGCGCTGATTGGCATGTCCCCCCATGGAGCACTGACATTTGTGTCAGCACCTTTTGAAGGCTCCATCAGTGACAAGGAGATTTTCCATCACTCGGGCATCACCTCCCTCCTAACGCCTGAGATGGATATAATGGTGGACAAAGGGTTTCTGGTAGATGAGCTGGTGTCCGGGAAAGTCCATCGCCCAGCCTTTTTGTCCAAGCAAGTGTAACAGGGTTGAATTGGACCGGTGGTAAATCCCTGCTATTGGGTGTGTGGTGCTACCGCTGCGCCGCCAGGGGTCGCTGGCTCGCGGCGACGCACATGGTGTCTTCAGACGGGCTCAGGAGGTCGAGCGAGACAGCCGCGTCTGGAGGAACGGAGGAAAGCTACCACCAGGAGCAGGGACTGAGCCTCTTAAAACTGTTTTTATGGTGAATAAATGGAGTGTGATCGTCTCCAAAGATACCCTGAGTCCTAGAGTTAATTTGATAGAAACACAACGCAGAGCCGAACACCACTGTAACACAGCTCAAATGTGATGTCCTCAGGAGGGTTAAAGAAAACAAACTTTTTGACACTGTCATCCCTCTCTCCATTTCTGGGAAACAAATAAACCAAATTTTTACTGTTGCGTGTCTCCTCACAAACTATCAATACGGACCACTGGTCAAAAAATGGGTGGTTGATTAAAAGCTTGAAATGTGTGTAGTCTGTGTAGTAGTATGTGGGAGAAGTAGCCAGTGTTGGGAGAATAATTTTGATATTGTATGTAGTTCCTACACACTGAATACTTGCCTTTAAATGTATTTTCCGTAACTTTGTCTAATCAGAGTTCTGTATTCTGAATAGTTTGAGACTTTTAGATCACATTCATTATATTTATGTATAAATATGGCGTATAATTACAAAATGAAGACGGAACACGTGTTACAAACTCGCTTACCATTTATTAGGAACTCTCTCTCAACTCTATTGGCAAATTCACAGGAGCAGCAGATCACAGCATCACGTGACACATATTTTAGGAGGACAAACAGGTGAACATTAAAAGTTCTTATGGAGCTAAAATTTAATGATTGAGTACTGGGATGTATTCCCTTGATATTTGGAAAGTAACTGTATTCTAACTGTATTCTTTACCAGAATATAAATGTTACTCAAAATTAGTATTCTAAATACATGTATTAAGTTATTCCCCAACACTGGAAGTAGCCAATTTTGTTACTTAAGTAAAATTGATGAAGAGCTAACATTCTATAATAAATCACTGGGCATTTAACTGTTACTCTGCAAATAAAACTGCCTTACTTTAACAGCATTGTCTATTGCTGTTCTGTGTGCTTCTTATTGACTGCAATAGATTTTGTAAAGATGCTAAATACTGTTTCCCTGGAAGTCCAGTATTTTAACTTTTAAAATCTCCATTAGTTTATAATTGCTGCTAATCCCATGATGTTTAGCAATATGACATCACATTGTCTCGTGATCGGAAGGTCGTGGGTTCGAATCCCAGCTCCCGCAAAAGCACACTGTCGTTGTGTCCTTGGGCCAGACACTTCACCCTACTTGCCTCCAGTGTCTGCGTACATTGGTGAATGAAAGAGAGTTCCTTACTGTAAAGCCCTTTGGGCCTGATAAAGGTAGAAAAGCGCTTTATAAGTTGAGTCCATTTAACTGCTACCTTCAGTTTAACCTATAAGTAACATTCCATATTACCAAATGGTATCTTTAAATGCAAAACATAACCTAAAGCTAGTTTAGTTTTCTTTTGGAAATACTGCGGTTTTTACATCATTTCATGTTTTGTTTCTCATGATTTATGTCACTACTGAACATTTACACTAGAACAGTTACTCTACTCAGAGTAACATTTCCCCAGGTAGCCTATACTTTTTTTTTACTTTTACTTGAGTAATTATTTTGGTCACTGCTTTTTTACTTCTTCTTGAGTGAAATTATTTCAAAGTAGCCTAAAGTTACTCTTACCAGAGTAAATATGTTAGCTACTCTACCCGCCTCTGTGAATGAATGAAGTAACGTTAGTCCGCCATGTTTGTGAAGGGTAATTGGTGAAGCGCACCTGCCTCTACCTCGCCTTGATGAGCCGCACTTCGCTCGTCCTTGTGCTGTTCTTCTGCCCGGGTGCTACCAGCTGCCGTACCTATCCCCCCGCTGCTGAGATGAGCGAACCCGGAGAGTCCAACTGACCACCCTGAGCTCCCCCGCGGGGCCTGATCTCGCCTCCCCGGCCCCGGTGCTACAGCCGGCTCCACCCGCCGGCCACAGCGGCTCTCCCGCGGACACCGTCCGCCTGTTCCTCACGCTGTTCGAGCCTGGCGAGCGGAACTTTCCAGAGTTCAGCTACACCGAGCTCCTGGAGGGCCAGGTGGGTCCGACTCACATGTGTCAGTTTTAATGTAACGTTAGGCTAACGGAAGCTTTTCAGTTTAGTGACAGGTGTACACGAATAGATTTATAAATATAACCGCAAGACCTTTGTCCAAAACGAACAGTTGAGATGATTAGCCTAAATTAAGTTTACACCCATTTTATTCATAATAATAGCCTCATTTAGTCCAATGAAGATCTATTTTTTATCCTTAACCTGATTTGATCTTGTTCTAGTCCAATTTGAAAGGAATCCTGGTCATATCTGTTACGGGCAGGTCTGCGTTGAAGTGACTCCTTTTCTGAGCAACAGAGTCGAGTATTACTCAGTTACATTTACTCAAGTAAATGTAGTTTTACCAAATGGTACTTCCCAGATAGCAAAATGTTGTTGAATCAACGTTGATCTAGCGTCAGGCTTTTTCGTTGAATCAACATTGATTTCTGACGTTGAAATGGTTAAAGTTGCTTGTTATGTTGAATGTTGATCCAACGTTGATCTTTCATTGATTATGACATTGAAACATCAGAATTATCACCATTGAAACAACGCTGAATTTTCAACACTACGTCAACATGGAATCAACATGGATTTAACATTATTAGCATTAATATTTAATTGATTTGACATGGAAAAAATGTTCTAAAATCAACAGACCATCAATCTTATTGCAGCTTCTTTATTACACAATTTATTATACTGTAATACAAAAAGATGACTGTACAAAACTACCTACTTGACTTCCAGACAACAAAAAATGATTTCATCTATTGATAAAAAAAGAAGAAGAAGAAAAAAAAGAGTTAAAAAGCACGACACATGATAATCAGCTCTGTGCAAACTGCCAACCATGGCATGGATATTTTACACAAAGAATCCCTCTAAACACTTGAAAATATGGTGGAAATTATTTCAGTTATAACATTATAAATAAATATTCAGTTTAAAATTGTGTGTTTTAGCACACAATTTTAGCCTGAGTCTGTGTTGAGCTTTTAAACTCTTGATATTTCTCAAAGTCAATGGATTAAATGGGATTTATACCTCGGACCATAGACATATTATTAATAGACCGTCAATACTCACTCCTCCCCGTTTACCACAATGACCTCGTTCGAGGGGGAATCATGGCGGATTTACAGGCTCCTCCTCCCCAGCTCTGACGAAGCATGTTCCTAATAAGGGCATAAGGGCGGGATCTTCACTGTAGACTCGGCCCTTGCGTGACGTGTAGCTCGCGCAGCTCCAATGCTAACCGTCCGACCTCCGTTAAGTAGGAGATTAAAAACATTTTTTTTTCCAAAACCAGCCTGGTTTCTTCTTTTGTGATTAACCCAGCGTTATCTCAGGAGGAATATGTAGGCCATAGAAAGTGTTAAAAAAATAGAAACCAGGCGTTAAAGTTGTTTTTAACGTGTCTAAAGTCCAATGCTTTTCAATGGGGGCCTAGCGGTGATATGGAGATACTACAGCAATGGCGGCCTCCAATGTTGTGGTCATAAAGCAGAGCAGCCAGCGGCCATTGCCTCGGAAAGAAAAAGATGGTAAAAATGCTGCTTTGGTGCAGCAAATACCATCAATTTCGTCGTTTTTGAAAAAAAATCAAGGGCAAGGTGATGGTAGGCCTGCTCATTACAGCAGTGGCTGTAGTACCACACCTAACTGCTCAGCGGGATGCTAACACTGCTAGCTCAAGTGCACTGGAGACGTCTGATAGTGGTCGAGCGACAATGCTTCCTACTGACACGGTCTGTAGCAGGATTACAGCGGGCAGCAGCCGGCTGGCCGAGCCACGCCAGTTTGAGCTAAGTCCTATCACCTTGGCAGCGGAGGATGCGATGGTGGTAGCCGGGAACGAACCCGAGAGGAAGGAGGATGATGAAGACTCCTGGTGTGAAACTGTTACTGATCCTGCATTGTGGGGAAATATTTCCAGTGACAGAGTAAAGAGTGTTCAGATTGAAAGAGGGCCCTCTTCGTTTCAGAACAGACGAGCAAAATACCCTGCATCAACAAGAGACTGTGGTCTAGGTGGTCGGGCCCAATGACCTGATGTGCAGTCGACTGCCTAATGGACAACTGGCACCACGAGAATGGGTGGTGTATTCCCATCTACTGGACATGTATTTTGCTTTGCCTGCAAACTCTTCGGGGCAACAAAAAATGCATTCGTTGACGGTTTTTGCGACTGGAAACATCCACATCGCATTTCAGAACATGAGAGGAGCCCCGTCCATATGTCCAACATGCTGACACTGATGCAGAGCATGAGTGGAACCGGTGCAATCGACTCTGCCCTGAGAAAGCAAACATCAGATGTGAGGGACTATTGGAGGAATGTTCTGCAACGTGTAGTGGCAGTAATCAAGTTTTTAGGAGAAAGAGGACTGGCATTCAGAGGGAATAACCAGCTCCTTGGATCACCACATAACGGCAACTATTTGGGGATATTAGAGTTAATATCCCAATTTGACCCATTTCTTGCAGAGCATATCAAAACATGTGACCAGAAGGGCACAGGGAGCGTGTCATATCTGTCGTCAACAATATGTGAGGAGTTCATTGACATGATGGGAGAAAAACCAGGCAAGTAATTGCAGAAGAGCTCCGTGAAGCAAAATATTTCTCCGTCATTGTAGATTCCACCCCGACCTCTCTCACGTAGATCAGTTAACATTTATCTTCAGGTTTGTTAGCAAGCAAGGTAACGTAGTGGAACGTTTCCTATTGTAGCATTTGAGCCACTTCAGAGCCACATGGGCCAAAGTCTAGCAAATTGTGTGACTGCCATGGTGGAGCATCTCGGGCTGGACTTATCTAATTGTAGAGGCCAATCATTCGATAATGCCAGCAACATGTCGGGCTGGTACAATGGATTACAGGCGTATTTGAAGCAAATAAACCCATGAATCCACTATGTGCCGTGTGCTGCCCATTCTTTAAATTTAGTGGCATTGAGGCAACAGCATTGAGGCAAGCAGTCTAGAGGTGGGACAGTATTTTGATTTACTGCAAAGCTTGTACACATTCTGCGCTGCCTCCACTCACAGGTGGGAGCGAGTTTTTCGGAACTCTGATATTCATATAGACTTGACATTAAAATCACAGTCAAACACTCGTTGGAGCTGCCGAGCTGACTCAACTAAAGCTCTGTGGCAAAACTAGGTTAAAATACGGGAGGCATTAGAGAGCATAGCTGATGATGACACAGAAAAAAGAGACACGCGAAGTGAGGCCAGTGCACTCGCTGAAAAAACTGCTTTTATGGCTAATTTCTGGAATACCATTCTGACTCTATTTCAACTGACGAGTCTACAGCTCCAAAAAGCGGACCTTGACCTCATGACAGCTGTGCGCCTTCTGAAAGCTCGCCGTGATTTTATATCGGCACAGCGAGGTCTTTTCACGGACTTTGAAAAGGAAGCCTTAGGTGTGCCGGGCGTGTGCCAGGAGTACAAACATGACCTGTAGCGCACCAGAAAGCGCAGGCGATTTGAGGATGACGGCGCAGGAAAGATGCAGTGTTTGATGGGAAGAGCACATTTCAAATAGAAGCATTTAATGTGGCTATCAATAACTTGGTCAGCTGTCTCAGCCACAGAATTAATGCATACAAGCACCTGTGTGATCTGTTTGGTGTTCTTTTCATGCCGGAAAACACATCTGACCGTGAATTAATTGCCCCCGTCAAAATGCCTTAAAACAATACTGGATTGTGGATTACAGTCAACATTTCCAAATGTATACATTGCCCTGCGACTTTATCTGACGCTTCCTGTCACAAACTGTGAAGGAGAACGGTCGTTTTCTCAAATGGCCTGGATCAAAACGAGCTAAGGACAAAGATGACCCAGAAGCGCCTGAACAGTTTATTGCTCATGGCCATAGAAGCCGAACTGGTTCGAGAGTTGGACTTCAATGATATCATCCAGGACTTTTCCTCGAGGAAGGCCAGGAAACAGCCAGCGGTTTAGGTAAGATTTAGTTTATTTTAATTAAGGTGTGTTATTGTTCTGTGGCTTGATATGTTCTTGATCAGTGCTGATGGCTAAGGGGCGAGCACCATGGACAGCGCATAGCTGCTGTTTTTTCCGTGTTTTTATTTATTTTTTTCCCTCCGTGGTTGTGTATTTCCCGGTGTTGTTCTGTGTGTGTGATGCGCGCACTGTTTGTATGTAGGCAATAGGCAGAGGGCAGAGGCCCATGGCTAGCTTGTGTCCAGGGCCCTTGGTGATGATAATCCGTCTATGGGCGGGACTGTTGAGCTCAATTCAGATAATCACTACAGGCTGTATGATAAAGCACAGTCCAATAATGCCATTTTACATTGTGTTACAAAAATGTTACAAATTATGTTGAAAATATATATATATATATATATTATATATATATATATATATATATATATTACAGTGCAGACATTGGGATGTCATTCGGACTAGAGAAGTGTGGTCGGATGGTGACTAAGAGAGGAAGGTAGTCCACACAGAAGGGGTCTCACTCCGAGAAGGAACAATAGCAGACATTGAGGACAGTTACAAATACCTCGGAATCCCACAAGCAAATGGCAACCTCGAAGAGGTGACAAGGAAAGCGGCTGCGGCCAAATACCTCCAACGAGTAAGGCAGGTCCTAAGAAGCAGCTCAATGGCAAGAACAAATCCCGGGCAATAAACAGCTACGCCCTGCCAGTAATCAGATACCCTGCAGGAATAATAAGCTGGCCAAAGGATGAGATACAGACCACCAGGGTGCGATTTGTCAAAAAACAGAAGGGGGATAGTCACTCAATCACTTTATTGCATAAAAAGCACATACATTTCATGTCATGACTTGGGCCGTTTGGAAAACTCTTGATCAAACTTAAGTAACCAATGTAGTGTGACCAGGGCGACAGGTGTCTTACTTTTTGAGGCACAGAGCTGGAAATGTTACAGCATGCACATGTATGCGCACTGCTGGCACTTCTCAGAACCGTGGTAAAGGTTCCTCGTCCTGTTTATCAAACTATAGTAAACTGTTGTAAAACGTGCTGGGTGTCACACATGGCTGGGGGCATTAACGCACGGGTTGCGCAGGTCACGGGATCCTCCGCGGTCCCTGCAGGCTGCCCGCGGATCGGGGTCCGGTCATAGAATTCTCCTTTGATCGCGGGCCGGGTTGGGGCGGTTTCGCCACTCATTGCCGCCATGCGCGCATTCATAGTTCAGCCATGATTCATTCTATCATCTTTACAGCGGGTTTTTTGATGTAAAATAAGCAGCGTTTTGCTGCTTGTGATCCAGAGACGCTTTTGTGGAGCTCAAAGTCTCCACGGCATGTGCGTCTGTGCGCGACTTCTCTGTCCCTCTCCTGCAGCGCTCTGCACAGGAGGGAGAGAGAGGCGAGGGGAGACACGCCAGTCCCGTTCATTTCTGTATGTGTGCAAAATAGATGTAACTGATCATAAAGTCAATCAGGATACATAACACAGTTCCCTGTGCATATTCATTCATCAGAAATGACACATGCAGTAGCCTTACAGGCTACACTTAAAAGTCCAATCTCACAATATAGTTCCCCGGGCCTGTGCCATCCCGGGAGCGCGTCAGCTTTTAGGCATTCAGAAGAAAAAATAACAACACCTATTTGCAAAGTTCTGCAAAATCCTGGTGCTGGTGACGAGACATGCGATCATGAGTGTTTCTGACTCCGCAGACCCAGCAGAAGTAGGGATAGGGATAAAAGAAACAGAGACAAGAAAACCAGAAGGGGGGAAAATCCCCCCATCCCCCAGCAAATCGCACCCTGCAGACCACAGATGTTAAGACACGGAAGCTCCTAACCATGCATGAAGGGTTCCACCCCAAATCCAGCACCCTGAGACTGTACACTAGCCGTAAGGAAGGAGGCCGAGGACTAGTGAGCGTGAGAGCCACTATCCAGGATGAAACATCCAAGATCCATAAATACATCAAGGACAAGGCTCCAACAGATGACATGCTCAGTGAATGTCTCAGACAATGGGGAACAGAAGATGAGGCGCTGGAGGTCCCGTCATGGGAGGACAAGCCCCTACACGGGATGTACCACCGAAACATAACTGAAGTGGCGGATATCAAGAAATCCTACCAATGGCTAGACAGAGCTGGCCTGAAGGACAGCACAGAGGCTCATCATGGCTGCACAGGAGCAGGCCTTGAGCACCCGAGCAATAGAGGCCCAGATCTATCACACCAGACAAGACCCCAGGTGTAGACTGTGCAAAGAGGCCAATGAGACAATCCAGCACATAACTGCAGGGTGTAAGATGCTGGCAGGGAAAGCTTACATGGAGCGCCATAACCAAGTGGCTGGCATAGTGTACAGGAACATCTGTGCAGAGTATGGGCTGGAAACCCCAAGGTCAAAGTGGGAAACACCTCCAAAGGTGGTAGAGAATGACCGAGCCAAGATCCTGTGGGACTTCCAGATACAGACGGACAGAATGGTAATGAACCAACTGGACATTGTGGTGGTGGCAAAGCGCAGAGGAAAGCCGTGGTGGTTGACATAGCAATACCAAGCGACTTCAACATCAGGAAAAAGGAACACGAGAAACTAGAGAAATACCAGGGGCTCAGAGAAGAGCTGGAGAAGGTCTGGAGAGTGAAGGCGTCAGTGGTGCCCGTGGTCGTTGGGGCACTCGGGGCAGTGACCCCCAAACTGATCAGACATCTCGGTCCAGAAAAGTGGAGTTCTAGGAACTGCAAAGATACTGCGCAGAACCCTCAAGCTCCCAGGCCTCTGGTAGAGGACCCGAGCTTGGAGGAAAAAGAGACCGCCCGCGGAGGGTGAGGAAGAGTTTTTTATATATATATATATATATATATATATATACACATATAAACTATAATGAATGGCTTTCACAGAGTACAGACAGTTTGTAGTTTAGAGCAAACTCTTTTAGAAATGCTTTTGATTCTTGTATTAGTTTAACAGTTCATATTTCATTCCTCTCATACTGTGGGTCAAATGCTTCTGGACAAATTAGAAATTGCTACCTTGCTTTCATGCCATCTTTTCTTTCTAGTCCATATATCGCAATGGCTGCTACTTCAGCTCATCATTGTAGCTTAGGTGAAGAAACTAGCAAGAAGCCGCTAGGGGGAAAAAGAAAAGGAAAAAGACGACTTGTTAGAATTTAATGTTAACGAAGAGAAGAAAACCGACACAGTTTATACACAATGCACTAGAATAGACCTAAACCAGGCCCACAGGCTGCACTGGGCCTGATACAACCCAGACTAAACCAGGACTACAAGCTGCACAAAACTGACACCCGTCCGTGTGTTGCGGCTTCTTCCGTGGGTCGCTGTGGCTACAGCCAGAGCTGCGAGAGATCAGCCGATCAGCAAAGCCGTCCGTGCGTATGAAGCGTAGCAAATGCGAGCACATGAGGATAAACGCGCGTCAAAGCCAGGGAGAACAGCGCGGTACAGAGCAGGGATGCCCCGCCCACTGCTTCATGCACTCAAGTAATCACAATCTACACGTGCGTTCATTTACGCCTTGTTAACCAATCAGGGACTGGGCTCAAATAGTGAGGTCACCTGTTACCTGCAGCAGTGGAGCAAAAAGGGCAAACGCAATATATGCCTTTCATAGGGGCGCCGAAAGTGATGTGTCGCGAACGATCCGGCTCTTTTGAACGAGTCTCTACAGTGAACAATATGAACGGGTTCGCGGAGGTGAAGTATTTTTATTCCTCTTTGGGGGAGGGGCGTCACTTTAGTTGTGCATGCTTATTTTGTGAAACAAAAGTCACTGCTGGAGTGGGGCAGAGAGAGGAGTGTAGGATTGGCAGAGGGACAGTTTGTGAACGCACGACCGCGGGACGTGAGCGCGGCCTGCGGGGAAACGGTTTCAGAGTGCGGCTCTGGGGAAACAGCCTGAACGCTCCCAGCGCCAGCACTGTCCTGGGCCATAGGAGAGAAAAAGGCGCGCGGGGTCCATGAGTGACGAGGCGGCTACAGGAGCCCCGTCACTCACATCTTCCACCTGTTCACTCAGCTCCACTCCGCTCTGCAGCGACATCACCGCACACTGTCTCCTCCTCAGTCGCCCGGTCATCTCCACTCCCCACGAGGAGCTCAAAGTGAGCATAAGGCAACACGTTTGAGAAATAAAAGTCCTAATGAAATAATAAACACTGTTACAGAGGAGATCGCGTTGAAGCAAAACACCTCTTTCACTTGTGTTGTTTTCTCCCCTCTTGCACGAGGGAGAGAGAGAGGCAGAGGAAAAGTTACGTGAATGAAGCAACAGAAGCTCAAGCTCAACAAAACAAGTGTGATAACAAACATCATAGAGGGAAATATCGATGTTGTGTGAAATAGTGACATTTTCGTTAAAATAAAGTCAATTCAGAGGGTTTACTTTCTTTAAAAAAAGCATCAAAGAGCCATAAGTCCCATCACTAGCGCCAATATGATAGAGATAATTTTTTTTTATATAGGGACAGCGCCCCATACCATCTGGGCCATTTCCTCATAGAACTTGACGGCCCCATAGTGTGTCTGTGTGTGTGTGTGTGTGTGTGTGGGAGGGGGGTAGTTGCGCCCCTGACCTGCAGCATGGAGGACAAGTTGAAAAAATGCAAGCATACTTGTCTCTATAGCATGTTTCTACTGAACCAGTTCATACGTAAGTAAGTGCTTTATTGTCATTGTACAAGTGTACAATGAAATAGTGTTCAGGTGTTAGTCCTGAGCTGCTGCGGCTGAGCCGCGCTGCCACTGTGGGTCAACCTGACCCGCATGACCTTGGAGGTCGGGGAAACTGTAGCACTTGGAAGAAAACGGGCTGGCTGCCCTCTGTCTCCTCTGATCCTCTGAAACGGTGCAGCGCCTCCTGGGTTCGTCCCTGTTTCAGAGCGTGGTGTCCTGCACTGGTCATCACCTGACTGATGCTGTTTTGTAACACCTAAACAACAGGTCTCGTCTCAGCCCAAACTCTACAGATTTTCATCTATTTCTGCTTCATCCGGCGCTACATTCTCCTTCCCCCGTCCGTGTGTTGCGGCTTCTACCGTGGGTCGCTGCGCGAGATCAGCCTATCCGCTCATCAATCAATCAAACTTTATTTATAAAGTGCTTTTCATACCGAAAGGTAACGCAAAGTTCATGTAGCACACTCAGCGGGGACGGGCAGAGGTAGACCCGCTTGCAGTGCGCGCAGACCGGGCCAGACAGCCTCGGACCCGGGCTCAGAGCACAGCAGCACGGGGAGACGGCGGGTGCAGCAGCGATAAACCCCGTGTGTCATGGCATTAGCGACGTATCGAAATTTTGGCATTTCTTTCCAAACATCAGCCAATACAGCGCAAATAAACAGAGCATTTGTAGCAGCAAAGCGAAAACGTTTAAAGCAATGGGCTGTTGTAATTGTTGCACAAAGCAAATAAAGTCATGAACGAAGCGTTAATGTTGTAATTGTGCTTAATGATGATGTTCGTGAATTCATTTCGCAGCTTATTTCCGTGTTTTGTCAAACTCCTCCTACCCCTTCGTCTGAAGTGTGCATCTGAAAAACCCTCGCTTGAAGGGCTATGTGGCCCTCTCCCTCACCCCTACCCCTCACCGCAAAATAGAATTGGGACACCCCTTTGTCTCTCTTGAACGCGCAAAACGAAAAGAAAGGGCTAAGGGGCATTGGCATCGAGCATGTCCCCCTGCTGCCTAGATGGGGCGAACATGACAAGCTCCTAAAACGGAGGGTTTTAGGAGTTTTGGATTCACACGCTTCAAACCCCATCAAAAGGTTTAACTGATGAATTTGACTTGAACATTTTTCTTTGAACAGTAACATGAATGTTTGTATGGAGATATTTTGGAATATGGTGGATCAGGTTCTTAAATTGAATTGCCTGTTTGCTGTTCAATGTTTCAATATTATAGATACAGTGCATCCGGAAAGTATTCACAGCGCTTCACTTTTTTCACATTTTGTTATATTTACAACCCTAAACGTAAAGATTTTATTTTGAATTTTTTACTGAAAGTTCACACACAAGTAACAGACAACTGTGAAGTGAAAGCAAAATGATACATGATTCTGTTATTTTTTTTAAAATAGAAAAGTGAAAAGTGGGGCGTGCATAAGTATTCATAACGCATTTCCGGAGTGCATTAAATTGCCTTTATAACATTCCTAATGACTGCAGAATGTTCACACCTTGCCCTAACCATTAAATAGAGGCCACCTGTGTGTAATCTACTCTCAGTATAATTCCAGCTGTTCTGTGAGGGCCTCAGAGCTATGGTCAGAGTGTATTGGTCACTAAACAACATCATGAAGTCTAATAACACACCAGACGGGTCCGAGATAAAGTTATTGAGAAGTATAAAGCTGGGTTAGGTTATAAAAACATTTCCAAAGCTTTGAACATATCTCAAAGTACAGTTTAAGGCAATTTAATGCACTCCGGAAATGCGGTGTGAATACTTGTGCACGCCCCACTTTTCACTTTTCTATTTTTTGAAAAATAACAGAATCATGTATCATTTTGCTTTCACTTCACAGTTGTCTGTTACTTGTGTGTGAACTTTCAGTAAAAAATTCAAAATAAAATCTTTACGTTTAGGTTGTAAACATAACAAAATGTGAAAAAAGTGAAGCGCTGTGAATACTTTCCGGATGCACTGTAATACTACTTTTTAATACTGATGCTGATCAATGTTATTCTGATGATGTTATGGAGATCGATATACATATTTTTTGATATAGGCCTATGTATTTTTAAATGTTTGTATTTCTGCAGCCTATAACCGGGCACCCCAGGGTGCTTGCCACACCCTTGGCTATTTAAGATAGCCTAGAAACACCTGCCTCATTATTTGCCAGAGGAAGACCCTGTCGGGTCGAAATGTTGCACATTAAATACACTTTCTCCAAGTATTGATGGTGTGCGGGAATTCCTTAATGCAACAGTGCTGTGTCACCAAAATGATCTTTAAAAAGAAAGTCTGAGTCTGTGAAAAAAAGGAGGAAGGTAGCCCAAAAAGAGTCGGGCTACTCAAGCCCGACTCGGTTACACTGCTCACCAAGAAGAAGACATGCTCCTGATTGTGTCCAGTAGCAGGTCTCAGTATGAAGATTCAAGATGGATTATGCCATAGAAAGGCAAGAAAAAGAAGCAGCTGGTTAAAAACAATAAGGGATCTGTCCAGACTAAAAAGAAAGAGACAGCTCGCCCAAAGCATAAACCTGTGACAAATGACCCCCTAATACAGGAGGAAAAACAGGAGACTGCTCAGCCTGCACCACCTGAAGCATCAGACAACCGATACCAGAAGAGGTGCTCATACACACCTCTTCTGACGGAGCTCTGCCATTTCTCCGCAGAGCAGCCAGAGTCTGTCGATTGAGGCAAACTGCAGTGTCCAGTCCTGTGGCGCAGTGTTACTATCGGCTCGATTGAACCAAGGAGGAGTCAGCTGCCCAAAACTGTGAAGAAGCTGAAGGACACCATCAGCTGGCTGGCAGAAAACAGATTCACACAACTGCAGGATTTCTCCTTATGTCACTGGATACATGATGTTAATCATGCAGTGCAAGCTGTGTCCCAGTCTTGCCCTCACCTACAATCTCAAACTGTCACACTGATCAGGGTTCACAAAACAGGCCTTTGACACACTTGGTGTTCACAGCCAGTCCCTGAAGAGGCTAGATCTCCAATATTCAGAGTTCCAAGTTGAAGGTCTCGACTTCCTGGAATCTAACAGATGGCGCTGGTAAAACGGCAGCCTGTTTCGTACAGCTCAGGTCATTTGTCCATTGTCTATTAGTAAATCTTTTTGTCAGGGGACATTTATTACTGTTTGAACAGTACGATGGACAATCTGTATACGTGCCGAATTAAGCAAATTAGTGGAAGGCGACCAAGACACTGCTGTGCGGGCATGATATTCCAAAGGAAATACTGTGGAGGAATAAGAGGAAGGCGCAGAAGCTCTGGAGAGCGAGCTACAAACCAAGCCAGTAAAGCACAATCTTCTCTCCAATAAGTGACAGGCCACTTTCTCTTAGTGCCACAATTACAAATTGCCAAGTTTGGTCACAAGGAAACAATTGAATGGTTGAAGGATGCATTTAAAATGTCACAAAACAAGCCCATACATTTAAACCCTTAAAGCTGGGGTACCTGAGTTTTTGGTGTTTGTAGAATACATTTATTTTTGCCACCTCAGAGTATGTTGTAAATACAGCAAAACACACCCCTTGTTGTAATGTCTTCACCTAAAGTTTTATTGAGCAATGGATAATAGGGCTCTACGGTTATACGTCACAAATGAAGCGGAGGTGAATACAGCGCTCTCGCTTCATTGAAAACAATGGGAGATCGTTGATATTTGGTGGTTGTTTGAGAGGATTTAAGGTGAATAATTGTCAGATTGTGATGAAATGTGATTTGATTACCATGATAACCTGCCTATTGAGGCATCCATCCATCCATTTTCTTCCGCTTTATCCGGGGCCGGGTCGTCTCAGCAGAGATGCCCAGACTTCCTGATCCACGCACATCTCCTCCAGCTGTTCTGGGGGGACCCCGAGGCGATACCAGGCCAGCTCGGAGACATAGTCCCACCAGCGTGTCCTGGGCCTTCCACAAGGCCTCCTCCCAATAGGACGTGAAGGAGTGTGGCGGCACGGTAGCGCAGCGGTTAGTGCTCTTGCTTCACAGCAAGAAGGTCCTGGGTTCGATTCCCACCTGGACGGGGTCTTTCTGTGTGGAGTTTGCATGTTCTCCCCGTGTCTGCGTAGGTTTCCTCCGGGTACACCGGTTTCCCCTACCACTAAAAACATGTACAATAATGATGTGTGTGAGTGAATGTATGGAGGTGGTCAGAGGGAAGGTTGGCACAGATGTGTGCAGTCGCGACAGTGCTTCTGTCAGTCTCCCCCAGGGGAAACTGAAGCTACAAACGTAGTACCACCACTGAGTATGGAGTGAATGTAAAATGTTCTCATGTAAAGCGCTTTGTGACCATGTCTGTGAAAGGCGCTATATAAATAAAGATCTTCTTCTTCTCTACTCCAAGCTCCTCCTGGGTGCTCCTCACCCGATCTCGAAGGGTGCACCCAGCCACCCTGCGAAGGAAACTCATTTCAGCTGCTTGTGTCACAGGTTAAAATGGCAATGGGAGCCTACGTGTTGGTGCAATCAATGAAACGAGGCTGGTTAAAAGGATAAAATACAATTTATTTTAAAAGGCCTGTATAAAAGTCAATAAAACATTAACAAGGACTAAAATGGGGCTAAAAGTGCGTGCGCTATGGTGCTTATAGTCGGGTCTCCAGGAGGGGGTTTGGTTGCCTCCGGGAGACTCCCACAGAGATGCTGCAAGGGTCCTCCTCGGGGAACGTAAAGCCCCGATCTTGTCCTTTCGGTCATTACCCAAATCTCATGACCATAGGAGAGGGTGGGGCAAAAGTCTAATATAAACAGAAATTGGACTTCATTGGTCTCTTAATGTTTGTACAAACTGTCAAGAGAGGTCGCCTAGTACGCGTCGCTAATCCATCGTAACTTTGTGTTGAATTTACTGTATGTTTCGCCTTTCGGGAAATAATCATGATCTAAGTATAAACGTAATGCTGACGAGAAAATGTTTTAGAAGCTTTTAGGCGACGTTCTTTCTAGTTTATTCGGCTTTAGATTTAGCTAAAGCATGACTCCCTCCCTCGGGAGGTGCTCCAGGCATGTCCTATTGGGAGGAGGCCTCGTGGAAGGCCCAGGACACACTGGTGGGACTATGTCTCCGAGCTGGCCTGGTGTCGCTTAGGATCCACTTGGAAGTCGCATGTCATTTGCGTGCATAGAGCCTATTCCATGGCAGTATTTCTGGTGGAAATTTACTATCATCTTAAAAACATTGCACCAGGAGACTTCACTGGTTATTCCGTGCTCATCACGGTAGGTGTTTGTCTTGAAGCTAACAGCTAGCACAAAATTAAAATGGCACCAAGATTTTGAATGAGCCACTCAAAAAATAATCAGCCTGTCTTTAGTATAAATACGTTTTTACATTTTTATTTTGGGGAATACTACTTCCTGAACCAAGATGTTTCCTGCACTCAAATACATCCAATGTAATTGTTAGAGAAATAACAATGGTGTTCGAGAGGATTGATGAAGAATAGGCAGCATCAGGATGTCTTATGCAGGAGAAGTTTATTTGCCATCGTGACGGGACCCGGAGACATGATCTCAAGACATTGCACTAGTCCTAACATTCAAGTCTGTCTATGCTTCCACAGAAGAGGGATAAATGCCGTCTAAAGGTGCGTTCAGACCAAAGGTGCGTACACGCTCCTTCAGCCTCTAGTTGGACGCCAAACATGGCCGCTTCACACTCGCGAGAAACGCCCGTTTGCTGCGCGTGAAGTTTTGCAAGCGTCATAATTAGGAGGCGTGTCATACAACTCAGGCCGAGCGCAAACCGCCATGATCAACTTCTCCTCCATGCTACAGGTCAGGGGCGCAACTACCCCCCCCTCCCACACACACACCACACACACACACACACACACACACCACACGGCTCTTTGATGTTTGTTTTTTTTAAGTAAATAAATACCCTCTGAATTGACTTTATTTTAACGAAAATGTCACTATTTCACACAATATAACATCGACATTTCCCTCTATGGAGTTTGTTAACACAAAAAAACAATCACACGGCCGATTAAAAGCAATTCTTTCATTCATGTAACTTTTCCTCGAAAACAACGCAAGTGAAACAGGTGAAGCAGTGTTTATTATTTCATTAGGACTTTTATTTCTCAAACGTGTTGCCTTATGCTCACTTTGAGCTCCTCGTGGGGGGTGGAGATGACTGTCCCTCTGCCAATCCTCCACTCCTCTCTGCCCCACTCCAGCAGTAACTTTTGTTTCGCAAAATAAGCACAACTAAAGTGACGCCCCTCCCCCAAAGAGGAATAAAAAAGAAAAAAAGTTCACCTCCGCGAACCCGTTCATATCGTTCACTGTAAAGACTTGTTCAAAAGAGCCGGATCGTTCACGACGGCCGTCACACTAATATCTTTTTCCTGTTCCCATCATAGACATATTATTAATAGACCGTCATTCCTCACTCCTCCCCGTTTACCACAATGACCACGTTCGAGGGGGAAATCATGGCGGATTTACAGACTCCTCCTCCCCAGTTCTGACGAAGCATGTTCCTAATAAGGGCATAAGGGCGGGATCTTCACTGTAGACTCGGCCCTTGGTGACGTGTAGCTCGCGCAGCTCCAATGCTAACAGTCCGACCCTCATTAAGTAGGAGATTTCTAAAATGTATCCTACCATAACCAGCCCGGTGCCTCTGATTGTGTCTAACCCAGCGTAATCACAGGAGGAATATCTAGCTCTAGACAGTTCCAAACAATTAGGCACCGGGCATTAAAGTTGTTTTTAACAAGTCTAAAGTGCAATGGATTCCAATGGGGGCCTAGCGGGTATATGGCGGTACTACAGCAATGGCGGCCTCCAGTGTCGTCGTTGTAAAGCAGAGCAGCCAGCACCCATTGGTTCCCATGGACCATACTGGAATATTTTCCTTTTTGTTAAATAATATAAAATAAAATTGGATCAATCAATATGGAAAACAATTTAAATGTTTTTTGCTTACATTGCCCAGTTGTGGAGTTCAGACTTGGTTTCTTTAAGACCAACACACAGAGACACTTTGACGTGTGGCATAAAAGCCGCCTCATTTATTTTCTAGGTTTCAGTGATGCTTAACTCCGCACCACGATTCAGGTCTACTGAATTCAGATGTGGCGCCGCAGAGGAAAACACAGGCTTTTTACCCTTCTACAGAGGCACATGCGGGTCTCTGGCCTGTGACAGACGGGGGATGCTGTAAACTTTGTTTGGAGGGACGAGAGGAGCGGCGGAAAAGGAAAAAGCATTAACCTGCAACAGTCTGAGCAAATAAACTTCTGTCTGCACCAACTCGCTCTTTTTACTGCAAAAAAGAGACTTGTTTGTGCCCTCTCTTACAACAGTGATCTACGTGTCTTATTTCATTGATGATAAATGGCTAAATCACGTGTTTAAAGCGCTGCTCGGTTTGAGAAAACCCTTTGAAATGTTGTGATGCAGCGCGCCCCAATATGTGTTGACACGGCACCGTGGTGCACTGTGTTCTGGTGAGCACTGGCTTTTGTTGGCTGCTTGTACTTCTTAATCAAGCCCACTTTAATCACTGAGTCCCACTTTTCTGAATCTTTTTATTGTGCAGAAGTCCTGTGGTTCAGAGGTCCCATTGAGTAGATTCCAGGAGCAAGAGCTGAGAGAGCAGCAGGAGTTGTCAGACATCGCCAAAAAACTGCAGGAGAAATATGTGAGTAATTGTGGCTCACACTTTGATCTCAGTGTTAATCCCATGTTTGTCTGTGCCACAGGGAGGGAAGCCCTCAAAACAGACGGACCGCATCCAAGACCTGATCGATATCGGATACGGCTATGACGAGGAGGATTCCTTCATCGATAATGCTGAAGCTGTGAGTGCTGTCTCAGTGGTCGAGAGAGTAGTGGAATTGAAAGGAATAGGTCGTGTAACATGCACTCTTCATTAGTTTAAAAGGTTAAAATTTAAAGTCTGACTGACCTCTTCCTCCCATTTTGTCTTGTCAACGAAAACATATAAACTTGTTATGTTTTAGGGCGTTTTCACACAGGCTCTAGTATAAGGATGGGACGGTATGAGATTTCCACGGTATGATAACCTTAACAAAAAATATCACGGTATACCGTGAAATTGTGTGTTTTTATATTTAAAAAGTAAAAACAGGGTTCGCATTTCACAAACAGGGTTTGTTTGTGGTACATTTGTAATTGGTTATGACTTTACATGTTGCTAAGGATCAATAAAGTTTACTGTTTATTTATTATCCAAAATAACACTTTAAACAAAATGGATATTTTTACCTTAATCACTTTACTCACAGACGGAGCATGTTCGCTGATGCTAATCCTTGTTTGTTCGATGTCTGCCCAAAAGCTTCCAAAGGCAGGCTTGCCATTATAATTTGCTGCTTGATTGCTTTCTAAAGTAGTCTGTGCATTCAATTTCATATAAAAATAATCCTAATAGGCTACAAAAAGTGTCGCATGAAGCGGTCAACAAAGTTGAGTGGTTGTCTAATAATTGACCGACTAGCAAACTGCATCAGGTAAAGGTTCCCACCTTTGTCTAACCCTTATCCTGCAGTGACGCAGAGGGTAAAGAATAATCCTGTTATCTGCCTATGCGATGCATCAGATTATTGTTTGGGGAGACTTTAGTGGAGTAGTGCGTAGGTTTGTTTACATCATGTAGTAGCTAGTAGTAGTAGCCCTGGCGGCGTGTGACAGCGAGTGGAGTTTGTAGCTAAATGAAAATCAGTGCGTCTTTGATGAGCATTTGGCAAAGGAAGGCTGAGCGTTTTCACACAGCAGTGTACTGTAATTGGACAGCACACTGCTATCCAATTACAATGTTCGTTTTCTGATACATGTGCACATGCACAGAACGTTTTGAAAAACGCATTAACAGAGCAAGCACGGGGCTAAAGCACCATACTCTAGGTCCAATCCATCTCAGAGGGTGTCATATTCCAATCTCCATGTTAGTTTCTCCCTAATAGAAAGATGTATCTTGAAAGACGAGCCCAGTGTTTCAGCTCGGACCGTGTAAGTCCGTGTATGATTCGTTCAATCAATTTTTTATTTGAAAACAATGAAATTACCCAGAAACCCAGTATTTTTCATTTCATAAAATGAAACAAAATCACTCATATTTTTAAAAATTTCAATATGATACTAAAACGGAAAAATGAAAATTGAAATCACATACTCAGCGCATCATTATTTTTGTTTTATCGATTTGCACCAGGCCCTGACATGATACACGCCTACTGGCTAAAGAAACTCACAGCACTCCATGTGCGCTTGGCAGCACAAATGAACCAGATGCTGAGAGACGGGAATCACCCTGAATGGTTAACCGAAGGGCGCACAATCCTGATCCTGAAGGATCCCTCAAAGGGTACAGTCCCATCCAACTATCGGCCAATAACCTGCCTCTCCACAACGTGGAAGCTCATGTCCGGTACCAGAGCGGCTAAGATAAGCGGGCGTATGAATCAATACATGAGCACAGCTCAGAAGGGAATCGGTAAAGATACCAGAGGTGCCAAACACCAGCTCCTGGTAGACAGAACAGTCGACTGCAGAACCCGACACACTAACCTGAGCACTGCCTGGATTGATTACAAGAAAGCCTACGACTCAATGCCACATACTTTGATCATTGAATGCTTGGAGCTATACAACATCAATACGACTCTAAGAGACTTCAATGCAAACTCGATGACGTTGTGGAAAAACCACCCTTGAGGCCAATGGCAAGCCACTTGCAATGCAATTCAAATACGGATGACATTCATAAATTAGCAGAGTCAATGCTAGCCTTAGATTCTAAAGCTGATAATCTGGAAACACAATGCAAACAAAACAACATTCTCATTGATGGAAGAAATACCTGCGGCACGGTAGTACAGCGGCACGGTAGTACAGCGGTTAGCGCTCGTGCTTCACAGCTAGAAGGTCCGGGTTCGATTCCCACCAAGGCCGGGGCCTTTCTGTGTGGAGTTTGCATGTTCTCCCCGTGTCTGCGTAGGTTTCCTCCGGGTACTCCGGTTTCCCCTACCACTAAAAACATGTACAATAGGCCAGGATGAATGAGAGTGTGTTTGAGAGTGTGCATGGGGGACGATGGATGGAAATTAGCCCAAGGCTACAATCCGGTGTGGCTTGTTCATTAACTTGCACTGTCCCTACCAAATAAACCAAAATAAACCAATACCTCAGGAGAAGTGGCATGATTCAGAAGAAAAGGTCAAGCAGGTTTGTCAAGATCCCACTTTTCAGTTTTTTATTCATAAAACAAATTCTAAATCATGTATAGATTTCACTTCACGATTGTATGTCACTTAGTGTATGTCTATCACATAAATTTTATGGTCCATATTTTGGCAAAATGTTGAAAAGTTAAAGGGGAGCTGATACTTATGCAACCCACTGTAAGTAACTAATCTTGATGTATGCTGATACCTGGTGATGGTGCCAACGCAATGGATGAGATGACCAGTAGATTCAGGTTTAAAAGGTGATTTATTTGAGGTGGAGTAGTAATGGGGGTTATGGGCTTGGGGTTGAGGTATGGTGGGCCATGAGGGAGAGCAGTCTGTGAAAGAACAAAGGGAGGATATATCAACTAATGAGTAAATGACAGGTAAATGTACAATATAGCTTCAGAAGCAGCAATAAAGTTGGGAAGGAGTATTTGGGATTATTGGACTCACTGTCCTCCTGGAAGTTTGATGGCTAAATATTTTGGCTATTCTACTCGCCACTGCTAAAACAATTAAACTTTGTCTAATCTGTGAATGAAAACAGGATCGAGGCACTCCGTATTCCTTGAGTAGCTTTATTTAATAACGCCAACGCGTTTCGACTCTACTGAGTCTTCATCAGGGCACATACCCACACAGGTGCACGGTGATTATTTATAACAGTGAGTCACGTGACCGACTTGGTCACATGACTGGACAAGGTGCTGTACATAAAGTACCAAAAACAGTACCAAAAAACACACAAAAAATGTGTATAAAAGAGCTCCATATATGATACATCAAATATAATGATTATGAAACCAATCTGACTCCAAAACCGCCTCCTTTTGAATTTTGTCTGTTTTTGTGACATGTTCGCCTTAATTATCACATGTACTGTGTATATTGTATATGATTGTAGGCCACACTGTTTCACAAACTGCTTATCTCTTATGGCGGTTTTGGAGTCAGATTGGTTTCATAATCATTATATTTGATGTATCATATATGGAGCTCTTTTATACACATTTTTTGTGTGTTTTTTGGTACTGTTTTTGGTACTTAATGTACAGCACCTTGTCCAGTCATGTGACCAAGTCGGTCACGTGACTCACTGTTATAAATAATCACCGTGCACCTGTGTGGGTATGTGCCCTGATGAAGACTCAGTAGAGTCGAAACGCGTTGGCGTTATTAAATAAAACTACTCAAGGAATACGGAGTGCCTCGATCCTGTTTTCATTCAAGTATATCCTGGCCCTCGGATCTCGTGTTTTTCCACTTATAAAGGTGATCTAGCGAGCGCTCACAACTTCTCTCTCTACCTTGTCTAATCTGTGTTCCTGTTGTATATTGCCTGCATAGTATGATGAGTTTGTGCCCTCCTCCATTACCACAAAACTGGGAGGCTTTTACGTCAATGCCGGGGTCCTACAGTTCAGAGGAGTCTCCTCCGATGCCGAGTCAGGGGAGTGCCAAGGCGAGGACTCAGGGGAGAGGAAAAGGAAGCCTTCAAAAGTAAGTGTGAATGCTCTAAATGCTGTGCACAGACAATACATACTAGAATTTTAAGGCCCTATGGTTTATTTAGTTTACAACTACTTCACCGCCTAGTCTTGGTAGAATTAAAATATAGTACTGAAAATAATATCCTTATGTTTGTGATTATAAAATTCTGTGAAAGTGTGTGTGGGCTGGCATTTGATTGCGGAAGAGGAATTACCATCATTAATTGGGATGATACAGTTGAGGATGTTTGCATGCATGTTTGCAAGGCAGGGGCGGCATGGTAGTGCAGTGGATGGCGCTTCCGCTTCACAGCTAGAAGGTCCTGGGTTCGATTCCCACCAGGACGGGGCCTTTCAGTGTGGAGTTTGCATGTTCTCCCCGTGTCTGCGTAGGTTTCCTCCGGGTACTCCGGTTTCCCCTACCACTAAAAACATGTGCAATAGGTGAATCCTCCAGCCAGGTGATTCTGACCATCAGCCTGGCTCCACGTCATTGAGATGGGTCCCCGGGCGCGGCATGGTCATCGCCCACTACTCCTTACGGGTTGCCCCTGTGGCATCGAAGGATGGGTCAAATTCAGCGGAAAAATTTCCATACGGGTCAATAAAGTATACAAACAAACAAACAATCAGGCCAGTACTTGCAAATACAACCTCTCTGTACAGAGAGGAACCCAAACAACCCCACCTCCAATTCAATCATCGAAACATTACCAACATTTAAGGCGTGATACTGCAGTAGAACACAGGAAACCATGTAGAGATGTTATTTTGAAACTTCTGTCAATTCCTGACATTAAATAACAGTGCCTTGCGAAAGTACTAATACACCTTGAACTTTTCCACATTTTGTCATGTTTACAACCCTAAACATAAAGATTTTATTTTGAATTTTTTACTGAAAGTTCACACACAAGTAACAGACAAGTGTGAAGTGAAAGCAAAATGATACATGATTCTGTTATTTTAGAAAAAATAGAAAAGTGGGGCGTGCATAAGTATTCATACAGCATATTCTGAGTGCATTAAATTGCCTTTATAACATTCCTAATGACTGCAGAATGTTCACACCTTGCCCTAACCATTAAATAGAGGCCACCTGTGTGTAATCTACTCTCAGTATAATTCCAGCTGTTCTGTGAGGGCCTCAGAGCTATGGTCAGAGTGTATTGGTCACTAAACAACATCATGAAGGCCAAGGAGCTCACCAGAGAGGTCAGGGATAAAGCTGTGGAGAAGTTTAAAGCAGCGTTAAGTTATACAAAGATTTCCCAAGATTTGAACATCTCATGGAGCACTGTTCAATCCATCATTCAGAAATGGAAAGAGTATAGCACCACTGCCAACTTACCAAGACACGGCCGTCCACCTAAACTAACAGACCGAACAAGGAGAGCACTGGTCAGAAATGTAACCAAGTGCCCTAAGATAACTCTGGAGGAGCTGCGACGTACTGCCGCTGAGCTGGGGGAATCTGTACATGGGACAACTATAAGTCGTACTCTACACAAATCTGGCCTTCATGGACGAGTGGCAAGAAGAAAGCCATTATTGAAAGGAGGCCATAAGAAATCCTGTTTGAAGTTTGCTAGAAGTCATATGGAGGACACAGCTACCATGTGGAAGAAGGTGCTTTGGTCAGATGAGACAAAAATTTAACTTTTGTGCCCAAATGCAAAACGTTATGTATGGAGCAAACCTAACACTGCTCATCGTCCTGAGTGCACCATCCCCAGTGTCAAATAGGAGGAGTCAGCAAGAGAATTGAGGCTGGGGCGGAGATTCACCTTCCAGCAGGACAATGACCCTAAACACAAAGCTAAATCTACAATGGAATGGTTTAAAAACAAACATATGAATGTGTTAGAATGGCCCAGTCAAAGTCCTGACCTAAATCCTATTGAAAATCTGTGGAAAGACCTGAAAACTGCTGTTCACAAACGCTCTCCGTCTAATTTGACAGAGCTTGAGTTGTTTTGTAAAGAGGAATGGACTAAAATGTCAGTCTCTACATGTGCAAACCTTGTAGTCAAACCCCAGAAGACTTGCTGCTGTTATTGCAGCAAAAGGGGGTTCCACAAAGTATTAAGTCATGCTGTATGAATACTTATGCACGCCCCACTTTTCACTTTTCTATTTTTTGAAAAATAACAGAATCATGTATCATTTTGCTTTCACAGTTTCACAAATCTTTATGTTTAGGGTTGTAAACATGACAAAATGTGCAAAAGTTCAAGGTGTATTAGTACTTTCGCAAGGCACTGTAAGAACAAATGTATTGCTAGTTTTTACATTTAAAGTTTAAAGTTGTAAAAATGCTCAGGCAGGAATAGATACTAAAAAAATCACTGATTATAAGATGACTCGCTCTATCATAGGAGCACATACATACAAATCTATAAACAAGAAGAACTGAGGGGATTTAGTGATGTATGAATTTGTGACAAAATGGTAAATGCCCAAAGTCTTTTGGGTAAAGTGTGACAGGCTGCTCCCGTCATTCGCTAAGATGGATGGGTAATAGTAGACTTTTACCATCCATTTTTGAGTAGCTGCTTTTTTTTTCTTCACCCATACTGCGACATGGGTATACATAAGCTAATATGGAGATGCATTGTGCAGCTCTACGTTCAACTTTCAGCCCTCCGTGTGATTGACTGTTGTCTGTTTTAGAAACGTAAACTGAATGGTGCAAATGAACCGCATAAGAAACGCTGCAATGACAAGTCCCACGCGGATGGAGAGTCGGGGTAAGTGTGCTTACAACATTGCAAAGCACTCAGATATATTTTAGACGGTACTAAAATTGTTCGTCTAGGATTCCGAATGTACCCAAATTGTCCTGAATAATATAACCCCAGCTCACCAGTAGTAGTAGTTACCCGAGCCGCTAATTTAAATGTGGGATGCTGCACTTTTTCCCCATACTAATCAACAACACGGCAACAGAGGAAAAACACAAGGTCCTGCTGCAGACGAGTTAAAACAGTCACAACACACCACTCGACAAAATAATAACCTTTAGCACGCTGTTGTAGAGGTCGACCTATATGGGTTTTTCTCAGGCCGTTGCCAATATGCAGTTCTGATATTTTTGACATTGTTTTTAAAAATGTGTATCCTGTGTATGACGCTTCTAAACTGTAAAATATGCCTGTGTTGTACTGTGACAGCAGGGGGCACTTTATTAGAGACGTAGGGCGGATTTATTCAGGAAATTCATGTTTGGTAGGTACTTCAGAGGCAGCTTGTTTTGAAAAACAAAAATCAGCAGCACCAAAGCAAAAATATGGTAAGTCTCTCTCTTGTGGTTCTGAAATTATAAGCAAAATCTGCAACATAAATATTCCAGGTGTACAAGCCAGATTTTACCGCAATATTTCTCAGCTCCTCTGAGGCCGAGGAAGTTATTCATTTGAGGCTCTGACTGAGCAAAAAAACGGGAAGTCTATATCACTTCCACTTCCGGAGATATCAGCCTTTTATCGGCCCGATATATCGGTCGACCTCTACTCTGTTTCATTACATTGTGTGTTGTGATTGTCAGCTCATCATCTGTCGGAGAGAAATCACCAAAGAAAAAGACAAAGACCACCAGTTTTCTGAGTGTCACCAATGAGCTCAAGAAGCTTGAGAAGGAGCCTGAGAGGCAGAGGATGGAGAAGGCCACCGGGGCCTCTGCCAGGGGCCCCTCTCCGGACATCAGCCCACTGGCCCTGGGGCCGGCCGACGCTGCTGGAGGAGGCTGTATGCCCTTCACTAGTGCACTTCTCAGTCTGAAAGGGTCCATGGACTTAGATTTGGACTTTGTGCTGATCAGTGACGACAGCAGCGACGACAGCTCCTCCTCCTCCCTGTCCCTGCCCTCCGCTTCCACAGACAGGCTGTCCACAACGTCCTGTGTCCCCTGGCTCCCAAAAACAGGCTGTCCACTACATCCGGTGTCCCTATGGCTCCCAAAGACGAGCTGTCCACAACATCCAGTGTCCCTACGGCTCCCAAAACAGGCTCCACAACATGTGCTGCTGCCACAACATCCAGTGTCCCTACGGCTCCCAAAGACAGGCTGTCCACAACATCCAGTGTCCCTACGGCTCCCAAAGACAGGCTGTCCACAACATCCAGTGTCCCTACGGCTCCCAAAGACAGGCTGTCCACAACATCCAGTGTCCCTACGGCTCCCAAAGACAGGCTGTCCACAACATCCAGTGTCCCACGGCTCCCAAAGACAGGCTGTCCACAACATCCAGTGTTCCAGCGAGACACACCGGAGCAGAGGATATGCCACAGCCCTGTCCTGACGGCTTCCCTCCTGACGTGGAGGAGAGCATCAACAAGCTCTTGACGGTGAGACTCATGATGCATGATGGTGAGATCATTTCTCAGGGACATTTGTTAGATTCTAGATACAAGTTGGATGGGAACAAATATTTAGTCCAACTTTATCACTATCACAGTGATAAAGTTTATTCATAGATATAATATAATAAAGATGAGCGGGTCCCCTTCAGCCCCATTCATTGTAAAGGTTCCCGAGTCCTGTGTGCACCGTAATGGCCGCTCTGTCTCCTACGCAGCCTGTTCCTTAAAAGGGCAAAAAGGCGGGAAGCCCTGCACTCGCGGGCGGGAGGAGCCTCCACAGAGCTCCAGAGCTTATTGACAGGCGCTGGAGTCATTCAGTGCACTGAAAATGCTTCCAATGTTCGGGTTTTTAAACAAACCTACGTGGTTAAAAATATTTCACCTACCCCAGTATTGTCACATGGGTCATAGCAATTTTTAGAAAAGAAAAAACTCTTTGGAGCCAGGCTTTTAAGTCCGTTCTTGGGACGTTTGAAGTCCCATTAGAATCAATGCCCCCAAGTGTCTCTTGGAGTCGCCAGGGGCGGTATTACAGCAATGTAAGCTTCCCACTATGAGAACCATAGAGAAGCGTGTTCCTCGCCCATTGAGTTTATCACAGGAAATCAGGAAAGCGACATCTGACACAAATAATATATACATTTATGTCAAAATACAGTCGTAGAGCGCTGATTACTGGCGGCCCTGGCCAGAGCTAGGTGGCGCTATTGCGGCCTTTGTCTCTCTCAATCTTAGATTACAGTGTTATTGTAACTGCCTGTAATTTTTTTTCCCAGAGGTCTTATGGCTAATGTCCATTGCATGATTTTTTTTGTCTTAAAAGATTATGTCACACTGCAAGATGTGTCTCTTCACTGTGCGATTGTTTTCAAGGTGCACTATGCAACTTATGTAAAAAGATGATTTGACCTTTCAGAGACCCAGCGGCTGTATGGGTGGTTTGCATGGCATCGCTTTCCATCTCAGTGGCTCCTATGATGCTTCAGGATACATTTTATTTCAGGTTTTCTAGGGTTTGTGGTAGGTCTTTGGAATGAAATGCATACAGTATGTAACCATGGTTATGGTTCAGTCAGCAGTGAAAACCTAAAAAACCTGGAGCGTCCTACAGGCCATCGGGATGGTTAGTAAAGGTGCTATGCTAACCACCCAAGCATCCACTGGGTCGAATACGTATTAATATTAACGTTTTATTTTATTTTTTTAATAAAAGTTGCATAATGCATCTTTTAAAGAGAGAACTGTAGCTACGACCAAAGTTTTTCACAATATTTACTCTGTTGTGTATAATGGTTGGATCGAAATAAAATACTTTTTAAGTACATTTTTAAATGAGTACCTTAGTAAATTGATTTTTCCTACAATACTTTTACTTACACTAAAACTATATGTACAATAGACCAGAATGAATATGGTGGTGGCTGGAGGGCCGATGGCACAGACTGGTAGCCTCACTTCCGTCAGACTACCCAGGGCATCTGGGGCTACAACAGTAGCTTACCACCAAGTATGGAGTGAATTCAATAATGACTACAGTGTAGCGCTTTGAGGAACTTGGTAACACAGGTTTGAAAAGTGCAATACAAGTGTAAGCCATTATTATTATTACTTAAAGGGACTATACCTCCGTATGTTATAATGTTAAAACGTTGTATTTTCCTCCCCCTACATGTTCCAGCAATGTCCCAATGTGTAGAATGAGCCGAAACCTGTTCACCACAACTGCCTCTAAAATCCTGTACTGTCACTCAGAAAGGTGTTACTTCGGGTCCGAAGTGCCGTCAAGCACGAGCTTAATATAGAGACTGCAGTAACGAATAAGACCTGAGGTGGCAGTAGTGAGTATAAAAATGACCAACTTGCATCTAGTCTCTTTAAGTAAATATTTTGCCCGTGTACTTCTACACTTATGTAAAAAAAAAGTTGGCACTTCATCCACCACTTTGTGCTTGTCATACATGTGTCTAGGCCATCAAGACTTCAGAGGGGGAGTCCAAAGTCAAGTACTACACTCCTGAGATCAACAACATCCTGCTTCAGTGAGTCCTACTCTGACATGGAGTATCTTTGTCCCGTCTGTATGTGATCCCCGTGTTGTTGTCAGGATCGATGCACAGTGCAGAAAACATGGAGGTCTTCTGCGATCAACGGTCTTCTCCCACATCTGCACCTTCCTGCCCTGCAGCAAAAAGACACTGCAGCAGAGGGTCAACAGGCTCAAGAACTCTCGCACTGTAGGTCATCCTCTGTTTCTATATCTCCTCCTCTGGCTCTGTAGGTCTCCTCCTCTGGCTCTGTAGGTCTCCTCTGCTCTGTAGGTCCTCCTCTGGCTCTGTAGGTCTCTCCTCTGGCTCTGTAGGTCTCCTCCTCTGGCTCTGTAGGTCTCCTCCTCTGGCTCTGTAGGTCTCCTCCTCTGGCTCTGTACGTCTCCTCTCTGGCTCTGTAGGTCTCCTCCTCTGGCTCTGTAGTCTCCTCCTCTGGCTCTGTAGGTCTCATCCTCTGGCTCTGTAGGTCTCCTCCTCTGGCTCTGTAGGTCTCCTCCTCTGGCTCTGTAGGTCTCCTCCTCTGGCTCTGTACGTCTCCTCCTCTGGCTCTGTAGTCTCCTCCTCTGGCTCTGTACGTCTCCTCCTCTGGCTCTGTAGGTCTCATCCTCTGGCTCTGTAGGTCTCCTCCTCTGGCTCTGTAGGTCTCCTCCTCTGACACTGTAGGTCTCCTCCTCTGGCTCTGTAGGTCTCCTCCTCTGACACTGTAGGTCTCCTCCTCTGACACTGTAGGTCTCCTCCTCTGACACTGTAGGTCTCCTCCTCTGACACTGTAGGTCTCCTCCTCTGGCACTGTAGGTCTCCTCCTCTGGCACTGTAGGTCTCCTCCTCTGGCACTGTACGTCTCCTCCTCTGGCACTGTAGGTCTCCTCCTCCGTCCTCCTCTGGCACTGTACGTCTCCTCCTCTGGCACTGTACGTCTCCTCCTCTGGCCTGTAGTCTCCTCCTCTGGCCTGTACGTCTCCTCCTCTGGCCTGTAGGTCTCCTCCTCTGGCCTGTAGGTCTCCTCCTCTGCTCTGTAGGTCTCCTCCTCTGGCTCTGTAGGTCTCCTCCTCTGGCTCTGTACGTCTCCTCCTCTGGCTCTGTACGTCTCCTCCTCTGGCTCTGTAGGTCTCCTCCTCTGGCTCTGTAGTCTCCTCCTCTGGCTCTGTACGTTCTCCTCCTCTGGCTCTGTAGGTCTCCTCCTCTGGCTCTGTAGGTCTCCTCCTCTGGCTCTGTACGTCTCCTCCTCTGGCTCTGTACGGTCTCCTCCTCTGGCTCTGTAGTCTCCTCCTCTGGCTCTGAGTAGTCTCCTCCTCTGGCTCTGTACGTCTCCTCCTCTGGCACTGTAGGTCTCCTCCTCTGGCACTGTAGGTCTCCTCCTCTGGCTCTGTAGGTCTCCTCCTCTGGCTCTGTAGGTCTCCTCCTCTGGCTCTGTAGGTCTCCTCCTCTGGCTCTGTAGGTCTCCTCCTCTGGCTCTGTAGGTTCCTCCTCTGGCACTGTAGGTCTCCTCCTCTGGCTCTGTAGGTCTCCTCCTCTGGCTCTGTAGGTCTCCTCCTCTGGCACTGTACGTCTCCTCCTCTGGCACTGTAGGTCTCCTCCTCTGGCTCTGTAGGTCTCCTCCTCTGGCTCTGTACGTCTCCTCCTCTGGCTCCTGTAGGTCTCCTCCTCTGGCTCTGTAGGTCTCCTCCTCTGGCTCTGTAGTCTCCTCCTCTGGACCTGTACGCCTCTCTCCTCTGGCTCTGTACGTCTCCTCCTCTGGCTCTGTAGTCTCCTCCTCTGGCTCTGTAGTCTCCTCTCTGACACTGTACGTCTCCTCCTCTGGGCCTCCTGCTACGCCTCCTCCTCTGGCTCTGTACGTCTCCTCCTCTGGCTCTGTACGTCTCCTCCTTGGCTCTGTACGTCTCCTCCTCTGGCTCTGTACGTCTCCTCCTTGGCTCTGTACGTCTCCTCCTCTGGCTCTGTAGGTCTCCTCCTCTGACACTGTAGGTCTCCTCCTCTGAGCTCTGTAGGTCTCCTCCTCTGGACCTCTGGTTTAGGTCTCCTCCTCCACTGACACTGTACGTCTCCTTCTCTGACACTGTAGGTCTCCTCTCTGGCTCTGTAGGTCTCCTCCTCTGGCTCTGTACGTCTCTCCTCCTCTGGGCTCTGTTAGGTCTCCTCCTCTGGCTCTGTAGGGTCTTCCTCCTCTGGCTCTGTAGGTCTCCTCCTCTGGCTCTGTAGGTCTCCTCCTCTGGCTCTGTAGGTCTCCTCCTCTGACACTGTAGGTCTCCTCCTCTGACACTGTATCTCCTCTCTCTGTACGTCTCCTCCTCTGGCTCTGTACGTCTCCTCCTCTGGCTCTGTACGTCTCCTCCTCTGGCTCTGTACGTCTCCTCCTCTGGCTCTGTACGTCTCCTCCTCTGGCTCTGTAGGTCTCCTCCTCTGACACTGTAGGTCTCCTCCTCTGGCTCTGTAGGTCTCCTCCTCTGACACTGTAGGTCTCCTCCTCTGACACTGTACGTCTCCTCCTCTGGCTCTGTAGGTCTCCTCCTCTGGCTCTGTAGGTCTCCTCCTCTGACACTGTAGGTCTCCTCCTCTGACACTGTAGGTCTCCTCCTCTGCACTGTAGGTCTCCTCCTCTGGCTCTGTAGGTCTCCTCCTCTGGCACTGTACGTCTCCTCCTCTGGCACTGTAGCGTCTCCTCCTCTGGCTCTGTACGTCTCCTCCTCTGGCTCTGTACGTCTCCTCTCTGGCCTGTAGGTCTCCTCCTCTGGCTCTGTAGGTCTCCTCCTCTGGCTCTGTAGGTCTCCTCCTCTGGCTCTGTAACGTCTCCTCTCCTCTGACGCTACCGTCTGCCTCCTCTCTGGCTCTGTACGTCTCCTCCTCTGGCTCTGTAGGTCTCCTCCTCTGGCCACTGTACGTCTCCTCCTCTGGCTCTGTAGGTCTCCTCCTCTGGCTCTGTACGGTCTCCTCCTCTGGCTCTGTACGTCTCCTCCTCTGGCTCTGTACGTCTCCTCCTCTGGCCCTGTAGGTCTCCTCCTCTGGCTCTGTAGGTCTCCTCCTCTGGCTCTGTAGGTCTCCTCCTCTGGCTCTGTAGGTCTCCTCCTCTGACGCTACGTCTCCTCCTCTGGCTCTGTACGTCTCCTCCTCTGGCTCTGTAGGTCTCCTCCTCTGGCACTTCGCTCTGTACGTCTCCTCCTCTGGCTCTGTACGGTCTCCTCCTCTGGCTCTGTAGTCTCCTCCTCTGGCTCTGTAGGTCTCCTCCTCTGGCTCTGTACGTCTCCTCCTCTGGCTCTGTACGTCTCCTCCTCTGGCCCTGTAGGTCTCCTCCTCTGGCTCTGTAGGTCTCCTCCTCTGGCTCTGTAGGTCTCCTCCTCTGGCTCTGTAGGTCTCCTCCTCTGACGCTACGTCTCCTCCTCTGGCTCTGTACGTCTCCTCCTCTGGCTCTGTAGGTCTCCTCCTCTGGCACTGTACGTCTCCTCCTCTGGCTCTGTACGTCTCCTCCTCTGGCTCTGTACGTCTCTCCTCTGGCCTGTAGGTCTCCTCCTCTGGCTCTGTACGTCTCCTCCTCTGACTCTACGTCTCCTCCTCTGGCTCTGTAGGTCTCCTCCTCTGGCTCTGTAGGTCTCCTCCTCTGGCTCTGTACGTCTCCTCCTCTGGCTCTGTAGTCTCCTCCTCTGCTCTGTAGTCTCCTGGCTCTGTACGTCTCCTCCTCTGGCTCTGTACGTCTCCTCCTCTGGCTCTGTACGTCTCCCCTCTGGCTCTTACGTCCCTCCTCGGCCTGTACGTCTCCTCCTCTGCCTGTACGTCTCCTCCTCTGGCTCTGACGTCTCCTCCTCTGGCCTAGCTCTCCTCTGGCTCTGTACGTCTCCTCCTCTGGCACTGTACGTCTCCTCCTCTGGCTCTGTACGTCTCCTCCTCTGGCTCTGTAGGTCTCCTCCTCTGACACTGTAGGTCTCCTCCTCTGGCTCTGTAGGTCTCCTCCTCTGGCCTGTAGGTCTCCTCTCTGGCACTGTAGGTCTCCTCCTCTGGCTCTGTAGGTCTCCTCCTCTGGCTCTGTAGGTCTCTCCTCTGACACTGTACGCCTCCTTCCTCTGGCTCTGTAGGCCTCCTCCTCTGGCTCTGTAGGTCTCCTCTCTGACACTGAGTCTCCTCCTCTGACTCTGTAGTCTCCTCCTCTGCCTGTAGGTCTCCTCCTCTGACACTGTACGTCTCCTCCTCTGGCTCTGTACGTCTCCTCCTCTGGCTCTGTACGTCTCCTCCTCTGGCTCTGTAGTCTCCTCCTCTGACACTGTAGGTCTCCTCCTCTGGTCTGTAGGTCTCCTCTCTGACACTGTAGGTCTCCTCCTCTGGCTCTGTAGGTCTCCTCTCTGGCTCTGTACGTCTCCTCCTCTGCCTGTAGGTCTTCCTCTGACACTGTAGTCTCCTCCTCTGGCTCTGTAGGTCTCCTCCTCTGGCTCTGTACGTCTCCTCCTTGGCTCTGTACGTCTCCTCCTCTGGCTTGTACGTCTCCTCCTCTGGCTCTGTAGGTCTCCTCCTCTGACACTGTAGGTCTCCTCCTCTGACACTTGTAGTCTCCTCCTCTGACACTGTAGTCTCCTCCTCTGACCGTGGTCCTCCTCTGACACTGTACGTTCCTCTCTGAAGTACGTCTCCTCCTCTGGCTCTGTACGTCTCCTCCTCTGGCTCTGTAGGTCTCCTCCTCTGGCTCTGTACGTCTCCTCCTCTGACACTGTACGTCTCCTCCTCTGGCTCTGTACGTCTCCTCCTCTGGCTCTGTAGGTCTCCTCCTCTGACACTGTAGGTCTCCTCCTCTGACACTGTAGGTCTCCTCCTCTGACACTGTACGTTCTCCTCTGGCTCTGTACGTCTCCTCCTCTGGCTCTGTAGGTCTCCTCCTCTGGCTCTGTAGGTCTCCTCCTCTGACACTGTACGTCTCCTCCTCTGACACTGTAGGTCTCCTCCTCTGGCTCTGTAGGTCTCCTCCTCTGGCTCTGTACGTCCCTCCTCTGGTCTGTAGGTCTCCTCCTCTGGCTCTGTAGGTCTCCTCCTCTGGCTCTGTACGTCTCTCCTCTGGCTCTGTACGTCTCCTCCTCTGGCTCTGTACGTCTCCTCCTCTGGCTCTGTACGTCTCCTCCTCTGGCTCTGTAGGTCTCCTCCTCTGGCTCTGTAGTCTCCTCCTCTGGCTCTGTAGGTCTCCTCCTCTGGCTCTGTACGTCTCCTCCTCTGCTCTGTAGGTCTCCTCCTCTGGCTCTGTAGGTCTCCTCCTCTGACACTGTACGTCTCCTCCTCTGACACTGTAGGTCTCCTCCTCTGGCTCTGTAGTCTCCTCTCTGGCTCGTACGGTCTCCTCCTCTTGGCTCTGTAGTCTCCTCCTCTGGCTCTGTAGTCTCCTCCTCTGGCTCTGTACGTCTCCTCCTCTGGCTCTGTACGTCTCCTCCTCTGGCTCTGTACGTGCCTCCTCCCTCTGGCTCTGTAGGGTTCTCCTCCTCTGGCTCTGTACGTCTCCTCCTCTGTTTCTCTGGCTCTGCCTCCTCTGGCTCTGTACGTCTCCTCCTCTGGCTCTGTACGTCTCCTCCTCTGGCCTGGCCTCTCGACACTGTAGGTCTCCTCCTCTGGCTTGTAGGTCTCCTCCTCTGTACTCTGTACGTCTCCTCCTCTGACACTGTACGTCTCCTCCTCTGACACTGTAGGTCTCCTCCTCTGACACTGTAGGTCTCTCCTCTGGCTCTGTAGGTTCCTCCCTGACATGTACGTCTCCTCTCTGACACTGTAGGTCTCCTCCTCTGGCTCTGTAGGTCTCCTCCTCTGGCTCTGTAGGTCTCCTCCTCTGGCTCTGTAGGTCTCCTCCTCTGGCTCTGTAGGTCTCCTCCTCTGGCTCTGTACGTCTCCTCCTCTGGCTCGTAGTCTCCTCCTCTGGCTCTGTAGTCTCTCCTCTGGCTCTGACCTCCTCCTCTGGCTCTGTAGGTCTCCTCCTCTGACATGTAGGTCTCCTCCTGGCTCTGCCCCCTGACACTGTAGGTCTCCTCCTCTGACACTGTAGTCTCCTCTCTGACACTGTACGTCTCCTCCTCTGACACTGTACGTCTCTCCTCTGACACTGTACGTCTCCTCCTCTGACACTGTACGTCTCCTCCTCTGGCTCTGTAGTCTCCTCCTCTGGCTCTGTATGGTCTCCTCCTCTGGCTGTACGTCTCCTCCTCTGACACTGTACGTCTCCTCCTCTGGCTCTGTACGTCTCCTCCTCTGGCTCTGTAGGTCTCCTCCTCTGACACTGTAGGTCTCCTCCTCTGACACTGTAGGTCTCCTCCTCTGACACTGTACGTCTCCTCCTCTGGCTCTGTAGTCTCCTCTCTGGCTCTGTAGTCTCCTCCTCTGCTCTGTAGGTCTCCTCTCTCTGTGTCTCCCTCTGACACTGTAGTCTCCTCCTCTGGCTCTGTAGGTCTCTCCTCTGGCTCTGTACGTCTCCTCCTCTGGCCTGTGGTCTCCTCCTCTGCTCTGTAGTCTCCTCCTCTGGCTTGACGTCTCCTCCTCTGGCTCTGTACGTCTCCTCCTTGGCTCTGTAGTCTCCTCCTCTGGCTCTGTACGTCTCCTCCTCTGGCTCTGTACGTCTCCTCCTCTGGCTCTGTAGTCTCCTCCTCTGGCTCTGTACGTCTCCTCCTCTGGCTCTGTACGTCTCCTCCTCTGGCTCTGTACGTCTCCTCCTCTGGCTCTGTACGTCTCTCCTCTGGCTCTGTACGTCTCCTCTCTGGCTCTGTACGTCTCCTCCTCTGGCTCTGTAGAAGAAGAAGAACTTATTTATATAGCACCTTTCACAGATAAAATCACAAAGTGCTTCACAGGGGCACAAAAATAACAAAAACAAATGAATTAAAACAATCACAGCCTTTTCAACTAAAAGCTCGTTCATACAGCCATGTCTTCAGCTGTTTTTTAAAGGAATCGACAGTGTCGGTCACACGTAGCCACAGAGGAAGGTCATTCCACCGTTTAGGAGCAACAGCTTCAAAGACAGGTCACCTCTGGTTTTAAAGTGGCTCCTTGGGACAGTGAGGAGGTTCTGGCCCGAGGACCAAAGGGTGTGACCGGAGGAGTAAGGGCACAGCAGGTTGAACACGTATTTGGGAGCCTGACCATGCAACGCTCTAAAGTCTAACTAACATGTTGCATTCAATTCGAAATTTGATGGGAAGCCAGTGCAGAGATGATAAAATGGGAGTAATGTGCAGAGCCGGTGCTAGCCCTTCTGGGCCCTAAGCAAAAATCCACACAGGGGCCTACAGTACCTACGCATCCATGGCTATTCGATGAAGAGCGAACCTGTTTACGGTCAAAAACAGTTCCACTGTGCAGTAGTGCAGGGTAGAAGTGGAACATAATGACCTCAATTCAGGCCCTGCCCCACTGTATGAGAAACACTAACCACTAAGCCACTGTCAGACTGGGATTTAGGACTACTATTAGTCTATTTCCCACACTTTTTAAAATGGCAAATGACAAATGGTCCCATTCTCTCACCTTTGGTCCCTGACACACTGAACCGCTGATTTAAAACTGACTGAAACTTGCACCTGACGGTTATTTCTGTCTTACCGCTGAGAATTAGCCTGTGAGTAGCCCAATTCGCATATTCAGAGAACCAGAGTTATTGTAAGTAACTGTGCTCAGGAGAACCGTGTGGATTCAACTCCTCTTTGACCAGGCCACGCTTTTTACTCTCGTCTATTCGCTACTGTCCTGATAAGAAGAGAGTTTAAATGAGTGTGTGGCGATGCAGCCCCGAGTCCGAGCAGAGACAACATGAGAGCAGCGCCCGGGACACGGGTGACATGCAGGCGCACAGGAGGCGAAGTGAGCACCGGGAGACAGACAGACAGCTAACCGGGGACGCGAAGGGGAGAAGCACTCGCGCCTCGGGAGTGACGGGGAAGGCGGTAGGTCTCCCTGCTCATCCACTTCAGCAGACTGCTGCGTTTTAGTGTTGTATGTGCCAAAGTAGGCGGAGAGTGAGTGAGCGCTGTCCTGTAACAACGCATTGATTAATCAATGAAACGACAGCGCAGTTTGACTGAGATGCGGGCCTTGCAGCTGCGGGGGCCCTATGCACCTTGCGTAGTTTGCGTATAGGAAAAACCGGCTCTGGTAATGTGGGACCGTCTGCTAGAGCCTGTTAAAAGCCTGCAGCATTTTGAACCATTTGAAGACAAAGCAGATTTGTTTAACGAGTAAAAAGGGAGTTACAATAATCTAAACGAGACGAGATAAAAGCATGAATCACCAATTCTAGATCAGAGTTGGATAAACTTGGCCTCAACTTGACAATGTTTCTCAAATGGAAAAAGGTTTTGGCCAAGTTTCTCGAGTGGCTGTCAAGAGACAGACTGGTCAAACCCAACACCAACATTTCTGATGCTCGACTGAATCAAGGAGCCCAGAGAACCAAGGTGGTTTGCAATCGAGGGGATTTTTTGCTCCGGAGCAATTATCAAAGTCTGTCTTTTTAGAATTCAACTGAAGGCAGTTTTCACAAAGCCACGACTTTACACTTGAAAGACAATCCATTAACTCTGACAGTCTGTGCATCTCTGACTCCTTAAACGAAAAGTACAGTTGAATATCATCAGCATAGAGATGGTAAGAACATTTTAAAGCGGCTAATGGTTTTTCCAAGGGGGCTGATGTACAACAAAAACAAAATAGGCCCCAAGACAGATCCCTGAGGAACCCCGTGTAACAAAAGAGTAGCTTCAGACATAATGTTATTTGTACACACAGAGAATGTTCTGTTGGGCAAGTAGGACGATAACCATTTAAGGACAGTTCCAGAAATACCAAAGTCAGTATTAAGTCTCTGTAGCAGTAATTTATGATCTACAGTATCAAAAGCTGCAGACAGATCAAGCAGGATCAATACAGAATACGGACCACAGTCAGCAGCCATTCGGATGTCACTGGACACTTTTAGTAAGGCAGTCTCAGTAGAGTGCATCTTACGAAAGCCTAATTGAAATGTATCAAACATTTCATCATTATGGAGAAAAGCAGACAGCTGTTCTACTACCGCCTTTTCCACAACTTTGGAGAGAAAGGGTAATTTCGATATGGGCCTATAATTGCCAGGCTCAGCTGGGTCCAAGTTGGTCTTTTTTAGGATGGGACTTATCGCTGCCCGTTTTTAAAAAAAAGCTTGGAACAGACCCAGACATAAGAGAACCATTAGTCAATTCAACAACATGAGGAGCAACAATGTCAATGATAAAATAAAGTGTGTCAAACGGACAGGAAGAAGGTAGGTCTCCTCCTCTGGCCTGTAGGTCTCCTCCTCTGGCCCTGTAGATCTCATCCTCTGGCCCTGTAGGTCTCCTCCTCTGGCCCTGTAGGTCTCCTCCTCTGGCCCTGTAGGTCTCCTCCTCTGGCTCTGTAGGTCTCCTCCTCTGGCTCTGTAGGTCTCCTCCTCTGGCCTGTAGTCTCCTCCTCTGGCCTGTAGGTCTCATCCTCTGGCCTGTAGATCTCATCCTCTGGCCCTGTAGGTCTCTCCTCTGGCCCTGTAGGTCTCATCCTCTGGCCCTGTAGGTCTCCTCCTCTGGCCCTGTAGATCTCATCCTCTGGCCCTGTAGGTCTCCTCCTCTGGCCCTGTAGGTCTCCTCCTCTGGCCCTGTAGATCTCATCCTCTGGCCCTGTAGGTCTCATCCTCTGGCCTGTAGGTCTCTCCTCTGGCCCTGTAGGTCTCCTCCTCTGGCCCTGTAGATCTCATCCTCTGGCCCTGTAGGTCTCATCCTCTGGCCCTGTAGGTCTCATCCTCTGGCCCTGTAGGTCTCCTCCTCTGGCCCTGTAGATCTCATCCTCTGGCCCTGTAGGTCTCATCCTCTGGCCCTGTAGGTCTCCTCCTCTGGCCCTGTAGTCTCCTCCTCTGGCCCTGTAGATCTCATCCTCTGGCCCTGTAGGTCTCATCCTCTGGCCCTGTAGGTCTCCTCCTCTGGCCCTGTAGGTCTCCTCCTCTGGCCCTGTAGGTCTCCTCCTCTGGCCCTGTAGGTCTCCTCCTCTGGCCCTGTAGGTCTCCTCCTCTGGCCCTGTAGGTCTCCTCCTCTGGCCCTGTAGGTCTCCTCCTCTGGCCCTGTAGGTCTCATACTCTGGCCCTGTAAATCTGTACTTTTCGTACAGCTCAATGATTAGGCACCAATGCTGTCCACATTTTGTGTAGTTGTAGATGTTCAGAGCGATTTTGACGCACATCTGAGGCATTTGAAATAATGCATTTGTCTTGCTTGAGCCATTTGATGCAACTCTGACTTATTGTGGAACTAATTTGTTTAGTCCTGTATATTGTAAACTCATTGTCAAACCTCATCACAATGTGTTAGAAAAGTCCCTGTTGGTTTTGATCCCATATTCAAATCCACTTGACAGTCTTTAAATGTGGCCTAATGAGGATGTAAAAGTTCAGCCTTGGACATAAAGGGTGTATTTAGTGATATAAAATGTCAGTTTTCCCTCTGCTCAGGAAGAGGAGGACATGGAGCAGCTGTTGAAGACCTTGAGGGAGGCCATTGAGCAGACCATGCCTGAGCAGAGGCTCCAGTGGAAGGCCATCTGTAAAGCTAACAAACATAGTGTCATGTAAGGCCATTCAGCAAGGCCCCAGTCACGAGTCTCACACTTGTTCTGACCCCCTGAAATGTCTTTCAGAGCTGCAGAGGAGGAGCAGGAGAAGGTCGCAGGGGAGAAGAGCAAAGGACCAAGAAGCAGTTCCAATGGAGCGAGGAGATCAGGTGAGTTTGTGCTTTTACCAAACCTCTGCATCACTGACTTATTTTTTTATTTGATTTGATTTATTTATTTGAGCAGTTTTATCTGTTGACTTTAATGTGCATGTACTGTGTCCCCTGCAGAGAGAGTCTGGGGCGGCTGCTGAAGCTGAAGCTGGAACGCTTCCAGAGGGAGCACAGAGGCCAGGACATGGATCAGTGTCTGCGCTTGGTGCTGGACAGTGAGGTGAAGCCGCTCTGGCCCAAAGGATGGATGAGCTCCAGGTACCATGCACTGGCCCACACAGTGGTCCTCAATAGGTGTCTTTTCAAACCTGATAAGGATTTGTTTAGATTTATAGTTGCAAATTAAACAGTTTTCCGATTGTTTTATATAAATTAAATACAGTATTTTATGACTGGGTTCTTTTGATTTGATCATAAGGATCATGATTAAATTATCCAAAAAATCATCAACAGTGATTTTTGGCAAAAGACCCACCTGTTGAGAACTAGTGCCCTACATGCACCGCTCCATGGGGCCTGATCTGATCTGACATGTGTCCTCTGTAGTGCCCTGCTGAAGGAAAGCAGAAAACTGTTGGAGCAAGGGCCGATAAAGTAAGTACAATACTCTCTATAACCTGTTCAAATTATGGATAAGCTCAACAAAAGCTACTGGTAATGGTCCTTATCAGAGTGTATGTGTGGTGTGGATAGGGGTGTCACGGTTTCAATTTTTTGAGTCACGATTATTGTGAAAGAAAATATTGCGATTTTACGATTATTCACGATTATCGACCGAATGACAGGAAAGAACTGATATTTTTCGTTTTTCTCTTTAAAAAGCTTTTTAATACTTGAACTTATAAACATTCACGGTTTCTAAAAATGAAAAATGCTTTAAGATGGTTTTGCATTAAAATAAATAGGCCTGCATCGAATAATACAAAGCAATGTCAACTTTACTACATTATAATGACCATAATTATCATCATTATTTTACTATATATTATTAGGCCACAAGCTAGGCTAGGTTTCCTGTTCTCAAAAGTTCTGCTGCTGCTTAATTATTTTTCAGATGTTTTGATGAACAGAGAATGAAACATGTTTACAAAATGACTAAAGAGACTCTTTTGAACAGCTGATTTCCACATGTGCGCGGTTTCACTTCTCTTTCTGTTACGCTGAAGCAAAGCGGAGCGCGTTAGCTTTTTGTTTACATCCTGAGCCAGTTGTGGCTATTTCCCAACATTTGGACAACTTTTTTGTGAATTATGCAGTTTGTTACCTTGACCTGGACATTTACAACAAAGGATTATCTCCAAGATGTTGTTTATATTCGACGTAGCCGATATCAGCGACTTTAGCTGCAACTTTCTGACGACAGGGTTTGCATAACGGATGTTCCATCGACAACAACAACGCCTTGGTCATGTTTTGGATCCTAAAGAGGTCCCACTCTGCTGACTTCAATCGTTTTGGGTGGACACAACACTGGAGGAGAGCGTCCTTCTGCCTTGCTCAACTACCGGTGGGTTTACGCTGTTTATGTCGTGCAGCGGCTCGTGCGTCAGCGTGAAACATTTCCGCGGTAAACCTTGGCTTCCGAAATTCTTACGGATAACCTACCGCGTCCTTTTATAATCGCGGTAATCGTAAAACCGGTTAATCTTGACATCCCTAGGTGTGGACCGAGGTTTATCATTAGCTTTTAACAATCCGATATGCTCTAAAGTAAACTAGACATTTCAACATAAGGACATGTACGTGAGGCATTGAGAAAGGACCAGAGATGCCAAAATACAAACCTTCATTTATTTGCTGTAAGTTATGTTAGCCTGTTTTGGTTTGATCGTTTTAGTGAAACAAAATAAAAGGCAGAAGGCCACGTCACACATTTCAACTGAGCAGCAAATGGCAGAAAACCAACAGTAACAAGTCTATACAGAGCAGTTTGATGGATCAGTATGTCTGTGTAGGCTCTGTCGTCCAGGAGTTTCCCAACGTAATAGTCTTTGTTCAGTCACTATTTTGTCGCTGTGTTCCTTTGTTTCAGGGTGAAGATAAGTGACAGTCCTCCAGATGACTCAACTCTAGTGCATCCGGACACCCTTCCTAACTCCGCCCCCTCCTCTCATTCCACCGATCTGTGCCCACCCCCTCCGCCCCTCAAGCTCCTGGTGGCGGCAGTGGCCCGGTACAGTGAGAGCGTTCAGAAGTGGGACATCAGTGAGACCGCAGGGAGCCCCCCGCTGCCCCCGCCCCCTCCTCAGTCCAGTCCCATCAACTTCACCCTGACGTCCCCACCCGGTCCCCCTGAGGGGTCATTTTAGTGTCAAATGTGTTTGGAATGTCTTGTCAAATATGAAGAAAAATACTATTTGATATTTGTTGAAAATAGTCTTTTAATGTTGTGCTTATTTGTACTTACAATATTTGTGTTAAATAAAGGTTTATCTGTCCGACTAGTTAATTGATTGCCTCTCTTCTGTCCAATGTGGACAAAAATGGGCCTTTAAGAGAAGTACAGTCCAAACATTTAGTTTAAATTGGACAGATATGTTTTAGCTGAAAACCAGAGTTGTCTTTAAAAGTTTATCACAAAGAGAAAACTGTTTACTGTGACTCCTTATGGGTGGAATAAGATCAGATTTGTGAGGCCTCTCTTCAGCCTCAACCAACATGTGTCTTTGTGAAGAGCATTTAAACAGACATGTCCCATAGCCTGAACAGCTGCATGGTCTGAGGTCAGGGGCTCATTTCTACCTTTAAAATAAATAACCAAACACAATATCTCTGAATAATGCTGTGAATTTAACATCAGAAGCAGAGTAAAATTTCAAAATACTATAGAGCCAGGAATGTTACTTTAAATCATTTTATTCAAGTAGAGGTCAAAAGTGGATAATTAAAACGTACTTGCGTAGTATTTTCACTCTTCAAGTACTAAGAGCATAAAAGTTGTGTTTGTACAAAAAAATTTAAAATGCAAAAATCCTGATATTTCCAAAGAACTCACGACAGAATTACTATTTTCATGACGCACGCAGCTTTTGTCAGATTTACTCAAATGAAAGAGTAACTTCAAAAAGACTAAAACAGTCAAGTCATGTTTTTAAAGGACAGAAAGCTGAACTTTATTGGGCTTAGTGTCTTACTGTTTTAACTTTTTAGGTTGATTATAAAGAGATGAAAGAGATCAGATGTGTTTGGCCGGTCCAGTTTATGACTAATACAAATGCAGATGTATATTGAAGGCCCTGCACCTGATGTGTTTCCTGTTTTGTCCTCCAGTGTTTTCTATTCGCTCAAGAACTAGTAAGCAAGTTGTTGTTAGCTGTTGTGAAACACACATATATACTAGTGCAGTCAATCGTTTAATTTTTTAATCGTGATTAATCTCACTTGTGAAATTCGATTGGTTAATTTTGCTCTACTAATTATGTTAATCAGTAATACTTGTCCGACAGGAAACCCTCAAATTTAAAGCATTTTCTACATTTCATTAACCAAATATTCCCAGTTTCATCATTCTGTGGGAAAAGCCCAAAAGCTTATAATCTCGCTCGCCCAAGGCTTTAAAATTTCTATACATGCTTCATAATTACATTTTAGAGACATTTTCTTTGGTGCTGAACATTTTGAACAGAATCTGCAAACTTTTAGATTCATAAAGTAGAGTATAAGGACAAAATTAAAGCCATTTTTGTTGAAATAGTAGCTCATGTCAAAAGGTTGGAGACCCCTAGCTTCCAAAATATAGTTAATACAAGTGCTTTGTCTCAGATACAGGAGTGTGTTTGGTCAAAACATATAAGATGCAATTAATCACAATTCATTCAATTAATCTCAATTTTTGTGAGTTAAAGCTTTGACTATGACAGCCCTAATACAGTATATACACTCACAGTCCAATAGTCCAATTAGCTTCATTAGGTCTTCCAGTAATGACGCTATTATGTTCTTAACGCCAGACCTTTATGTTGAGTTCGTCCCTGACAGTTTCGGCTACAACTCAGAGGTCGTCACATGGTGTTTCTGTGACGTGTCTGGTCAGCTGATTTAAACAGTTTTTGGCTTCGATTTCCTGGGACACAGTTCTGAAGAAGTCGGACAGCAGATGGCGCTGTCAGCCTTCTACAAGTAAAAAGACAGATCTGTTTAAATCAGCTGACCAGACACGTCACAGCAACACTACAGTTATAGCCAAAACTGTCAGGTAAGAAATCAACAAAGGTCTCGCTATAAGAACATAATAATAGTATATACTCATCCCCGTGAAGAAGTAGGATGTTTGTATTACAAAAGTTTAAAATGATTTTGGACTAGGGATGAGACAATAAACAAATGATTTATTTTATTTTTTTTATAATGGTGATCATCGTGCTAGAAGATAATTGCTTAATACACCAGATTTCCACTTCTATAAAGTACCTTGGTTGTGAGATGTGGTGTTAGTCCACAAGGGGCCCCCAAATGAATAACTCCACAATCAGGCTAAGTCCGAGATGAATCGAGAAAATAATGATACGATCCGGTTTGGGCTTAGACCTATTACCAATTATTGGTAAAAGGTCTAAGCCCAAACCGGATGTGTGTCAGCGTCAGCCATGATAAGAAGCATCCAAATAGCGTCTCCGTAAAGATGAAACAAGATCAGCTGGTTTTTGTTCTATACATAAAAGGGACTAGATGGAAGTTGACATTTTTTAACTCACCACTGCCACCTCAGGTCTTATGCATAACTGCAGTCTCTATGTTAAGCTCGTGCCTGACGGTGCAGATAGTTGGTATTTAGGCCCGAAATACCAACTTTTTGAGTGACAGTGCAGGCTTTTACAGGCAGTTGTGGTGAACTGGTCTGGGCTAATTGTACACTTTAGGACATGGTTGGAACATGTAGGGGGAGGAAAATACTTAGTTTTAACATTTTTAAATTCCATCTAGTCCATTCAAAACATTAATTGCAAAAATTGTTTTGATGAGTTTTGAGTTGAATCTGTTTACAGTAAATACCTTAAGTATCAATATGACATTTATAGCAGACAATGAAGAGGAATATTTATATAGTTTTAAATCATCATGGTGATAATATCGTAAATTGCAGTTATTTTGGCCAAGATAACCGTGACTTTCATTATCGTCCCATCCCTAGTTTGGACACAGCTAACAATTGAAACCTTACAAACAATGAAAAAGAATAATAATCAGGTATCAATGCCTTAAAAGGCCTAAATTCTGAATGAAAAAAGATTGATCCCATTTTTATTGACTTGACTTGGAGCAGACTTTTGTAGAATATTTGTTCTAAAAATTCATAAAGCAATAAACGTGTCAGAGCGGCGCCCCCTCCGCCTCATGAGTCCTCACGTGTGCGTTTAGACGAGACACTCTGGTGAAACACTTGCCACAGACTGAACAGACGAACGGTTTCTCTCCCGTGTGAATCCTCATGTGTGTTTTGAGCGAGCCGTTTTCTGTGAACGCCCTCTCACAGACGGAGCACGCGTACGGTTTCTCGCCCGTGTGCGTTTTCACGTGTTTATCGAGTTGTCCTTTTTCTGAAAAGGCTCGCTCACAGACGGAGCACACGAATGGTTTCTCGCCCGTGTGCGTTCTCAGGTGCGTTTTGAGCTGCCCTTTTCAGAAAAACCCTTCTCACAGACCACACACCTGAATGGCCTTTCTCCGGTGTGCGTTCTCATGTGTTTATTGAGGTTGGATTTATTTGGAAGCCCTTCTCACAGACAGGACAAACGAAAGGTCTCTCTCCCGTGTGAATTCTCATGTGCACGACAAGACCGCATTTGTACGCGAAACCCTTCTCACAAAACGAACACTTGTGAGGCTTCTCTCCGGTGTGAACCAACATGTGACTTTGTAAGTCGGCGTTGCACTTAAAGGTCTTCCCGCACTCTGAGCAGCTGCGTGACACAGTCCTCTCTTCAGCGTGGCGCCGCACGTGTTCATTCAGTTCAGTCTTCTCTTGGAAATGTGTCTTACAAACTGGACAGACGTAATGGACACACTTTAGATGTTGGGTGAGTTTGTTGTTTCCTATAAACCCCTTTCCGCAAACTGAGCAAACGAAAGGTCTCTCTCCCGTGTGGATTCGGATGTGCTTCGTCAGCGTGCCCTTTTCTTTAAAGCTTTTCTCACAAAACAAGCATTTGTGAGGCCTCTCTCCCGTGTGAACCGTCATGTGCACCTGTAACTTTGACCTGCGCTCGAACCTCTTGCCGCAGTCCGAGCAGCCGAAGGGTTTGTGGTCGGTCACAGAGGAGTCAGGAGGGATCATGGCGTAGCTTCTCTTTGACGGAGACTCTTCCTGACCGTAGTCTTCAGACCGCTCGGTGTCAGAGCTGTCAGTGTGCTCCGAGCTGCAGCCTGCCTCTGCTCCACAGTCCTCTCCGTTAGCTTCCTCTCCGTTAGCTTCCTCTCCGCTAGCTTCCTCAGACTCGTCTTCGTCCTCCTCCATTTGACAGTGACGATGTGAAAAGGAAACTCTTCCTTCGGATCCTGTTTGATGCACAGATCGGGCTCCTCCGTCGTGTCGATGGGCTCAGGCTCTTCTTTAATGTTGGAGTACTCCACACTGGAAAAAATAAACAAAAATATTCCTGTTAATGTTGATTTGAACAAAGCGAGAGACGACATTTTCAAGTAAAACTTGGCTACAATCGGCTGCAGTCTACATTGTACACATTTTACAAGTAAACTCAGGGACAGGTCTTAAGGCACGGCCATATTCCAGTAACTGAGTGGACAGATGGTCAGATTACTGTGTTGCAATGCTATTCTAATGCCTAAATACTCATTTGTATTGCCACAAATGCAAATAATCTGTAATTGTTTAGTTGGGGAAATATTTCTGCTCCATCTTTAGACATGCTTATTTAAGGATTCAATAACATTAGATAATGTTGCTGGTGGTTGTTTAACATGGCTTTATTATATGCAGGAATGATGTATCCTACTGTATCCAACCGACTGGTTTCACAAAATAATGTCAAACTGTGAAGCAGAAAACTCACTCATCACTGTTAACGTACTCATCAGAACATCGAAATACTGAGCCCATTAGGTTACTTCTGAAAGAGGATGATCATGGAGATAAACACGGCGTTAGCTTTAGCATGAGCTCATAAGCTTCCAAAAGAACAACAGCACGACATGTTTTATGGATCAATGATCGCACTCTCACAGACCAGAACTCTCACATTCATCCAATAAAGGCTCATTTAGTTCCGTATTTAACACAATAGAGTTTCATTCTACATCTGTGGAAGAGTTCCAGGGCGTAAATAATAAAGCCACACTTACCCTGAGCTCTCCGCGCTGTGCTTCACTTGTGCCATGGTTCACAGCGCTCTGTCCACTTTAAGGTACAGCATGTCCATATACTACAGAACCTTTGACTAAAGCCTGCAGAACTCACTGTCACAGTTAGAAGAAGAGGAACTGTCGCACACTTAGCTCAATGAGTTAGCTTCAGAGCTAACACATGGGTCCTCCTCACGGGGCTGACAGCTGCCTGTCGTTTGTTTTTGTTTTGATAATACAGTAAATGCAGCAGGAGGGATAAATGAGTCATTTCACACCAGGCTGTTTGAACCAGGCTTGAACAAATGTTGAGAAAGGTTAGAACATGTTTATTTTTTCTGAACAGGCAGCTGTCAGGAGCACACAGGGACCCCGTGAAGAGGACCCAGCGTGATTAGCTAATTAGCTCCGAAGCTAACTTTTTTTTATTTATTTTTTTTATTGCAAAGGCAGTTGACAATGTGTCTTAATCAAAAAGGCAATACACATGACTGCTGTGTAGGAAAATCTAAGCAGCACAAAAAAATAGAAAATAAATAATACATTTAAAAAAATAACATTTGTATTACAATAACAAAATAACAAAGGGGGCATCAGCTCATATATACAGACAATTTGTCACATAGTTTTAAGGCACCTTTACACTCTAGAATTTTAAGAGACTTATATAAGGAACAAAAAGGAAAAAAATGGGGTTTATATTCAGGAATCTACATTTATGTAAATAAAATTTACTCAAAATTATCAAATTATTATACATATATTCTATTTTTTATCTTTCATAAATATACCAAATTTGACACAATTATAATCTAGCATGGGTACATTGTTCTTTACCTTCAACCAATTATATAAATCAACCCAAAATTTCTTCACATTGCTACATTCATAAAATAAATGTTCTTGAGATTCGATATCAATTTGACAAAATTTACATACGTTATCTTGAAATTGGTATCTAATTCCTAAAAATTCTTTACAAGGGTATATATCATTCATGGTTTTAAAGTGCACTTCTTTCATTTTAGGTAGGAGTGGAAATATCTGGATCTTATTATGGAGTTTTCATTTTGTGACCAATTTGGAGATAATACTTTAAATTATTACATTTTACATTTGTGAAATTATAATCTTCAATAAATAAAGCAGGAGAGGCAGATGTTACAGTTGAATATTGTAGATGTGATTTTATCATATTTAGTAGAGCAGAAGGAATCACTATGTTTGAAATCATTAAACTCCAATATTGTACCATCGCTATCCATCAAATGGACTATTGCCCATATACTGTACCTTTTTCAAACCAGTCTTTATAAAACAGAGATTTTCTGTTATGCAATATATATTTGTTATTCCAAATTGTAGCACTATGTGGACTAAAATTGTGTGTATATATCATCTTCCAATAAACTAAAACCTGCCTGTGAAAATTTGATAATTTGATTGGTATTTTGAGGGGATCAAAGTCACATTTTAATAAGAATTCTATCCCTCCAACATTTTCAAAAACATAAAAAGGAATGTGAAACCATATAGAGCTTTGGTTTTTTGTAAAATGTTGTAACCATTTTAACTCAGGGCACCGTTCATTACTTCAAAATCAATAACATTCATATCCCCATCTTCAGTAGGTTATACTATGTCATTTTTTCTAATCAGATGTGGCTTATTATTCCATATAAAGTCATATTGAACTTTATTAACCTTTTGAATAAATCTTTAGGAACAGCTAAAGATATGCTGATGTATTACCTGAAATACCTTCCATTTTTGTCAACAAAATCCGACCGAAAATAGAAATATTTTTTGTAGCCAACTATTTAATATCTTTTTATTTTTCTCCAGAGTAGATTGAAAATTAGTGTTTTCTCAATTTGCTAAATCTTTACTTATAATTATGCCTAAATATTTAATTTCATTTTTGACTGGGATACTATGTATTTGAGTATGCTCATTATTGTGAATTGTTAGTATCTCACACTTGTTTATATTTAAATATAAACCAGACGCTTTAGAGAAAAGAGACACTGCTTTCAAGGTGTTAGGAATTTCATTGGAATTTTTCAAGAGTAAAACAGTTTCATCAGCTAACTGTGTTATTTTCAAAGATTTTCCTGCAAAATTTAAGGGTTTAATTGTTTCATTTTTTTATGAATAATGCAAGCATCTCTGCTGCTAAAATGAAAAGCAGAGATCTCCCTGACGAATACCTCGAATAATATTAAACCTGGTAGTGGTCCCTGAGGGAAGTAAAACAGCACTTGTTATTTCTTTATGCATTAGTGCTAATGAAGGTTTTCCCGAATCCTAAATGATTCAAAGTTTTGAGAATGAACTCATGTTCCAGTCTGTCGAATGCTTTAAAGAAGTAAAAAAAACAGCAAAATACCATTATCTTCACTGATATGTTCATAGTCCAAAATATCTCAAATAAGACGTATATTATTATGAATTAACCTTTTTGAGAGGAAACCAGATTGTGTTTCATCTATGATTTTATCAATACCAGTTTTGAGTCTATTGGCCAATGTGTGGGTAAATATTTTATAATCTACATTTTATAATTGGTGACCCCTGAGGCTGATGGTGAAAAAGACAATGGGGAAATGCAGAGACTGATGAACCCTCAGTGAACAGGGATGTGGAGGATTAGACTATTCTTTTTATAAGAAATAACTACTCTGCTGTATTTGATTCTTACTTTTATTATGAGTAAAAGTAAGAATCTCATGATTCTTACTAATATATATATATATATATATATATATTGGTCTTTTCTGTTTTAACCTGAGCCAAACTTCAGCTGTCCAGAGCTCAGCATGATGAGTGACTGACTGGAGCCAGGCTACATTTCTTATTGCACCCTTTGAACAGTAAAATCTGTATATTTGACAACATCTGTGGACCATACGTTCTTAATAAAGAGTAATAAATGAATGAAAGGGCTGCCCCCTAGAGGCCAAAGCAGCTTTAGATCTGTGTTATTAAACAGGCAGCAGACAGGAGTTTGTCAATAGCTATCAGAGTGGCTTTAGGAGAGATCAACGGCTGATGCGTTCATCACAGAATGCAATGACATTGAGAAGGCACTTGCGTTGACAGAGTTTTTAGTTATAGAAAAAGTATACGATTCCATGTGGAGAGAGGGGTTATTGATTCAAATGAGAGAACTCTGGATTAATGGGAAGTTGTTCAATTTGTCCATGGATTTTTTAAATCAAATAGGACATTTCAGGTGAAGGTTGGCTCTGAAGTGTCTGAAAGCTTCAGTATTAAAAATGGTATTCCGCAAGGTAGTGCATTAAGTCCAGTTCTCTTTAATATCATGATTAATGACATATTTGAAAACACGGCAAGAGGTGTTCATAATGGGGCTATTTGGAAAAGGAGCCGGAATGTTGCTCAGGTTTATCAAAGTATTAAAAAAAAAGAGGAAAAAGGCACCGAAAATGCAAGGACTTACTCTGTACAATTGTCCAATAGAAATAGTGGATGTCTTTAAATATCTGGGTCTCTGGATAAATTAAAAACGTACCTGTGGAATAAACACATTACTAATGTAGAGACAAAATGTAAGCTGACAGAACAGCTCTTCTGCAAATACACAAAGATCTAATGAGAGCTACTTTATGGGTTATTATGGGTATATAGTGTATGACTGTGCTGGTAAGACTCATTTGGAGAAACTTGACAGAATGCAGTGCAGAGCTTTAACACTCAGTCCACATCCATTAATGCTCTTCTAGTAGAGGCAGGAGAAATGCCGCTGTGCAATAGAAGAAGGAAACTTGCTATCACATATTGGTTAAAGATTCAAGGGGATGGAAATCAAAACTTGGCAGTGTCTACTCTGATTAACTGTTGGGAGTATGGTAAAGGGTCTGGAAGAGGTTTGGCCACACTGAATTGAATTCCACCTATTCAGAATCAATAAAGCAGTGTTGGACAAGTGCGGTGTCTGTGTGTGATGTGAGAGTGTGGATCATGTTCTTTTGCAGTGTGGAGAGGGACAGACTGTCCAGAGGGCTTTGTTTTCTTTTTTAGGTGGTTTGATATCCAGGATAGAGGTTAACATTCTCAAAGGCAGAGTAACACAGCCGATACAGTAGGTGGCGGCATGCACCTTAGTTTGGCTAGCAGTCCGCCATTAAGCCCAAAGAAAAAGAGGCCTACTGAGGTTAGCTCTGAAGCTAAGGGACGACTGGACATTAAGCTGTTCTGTTCCTGTGAATAAACAGCCCAGAGCTTTGCCTGTATGTGAAACATGGCGCAGGTGAAGCTGAAGCAGGAGCACAGCGCGAGCTCAGCGTAAGTTCCTTCTTTTTCAACCGGACTGGACCTACAGCCAACCTACAACATCACTCATGTGTCTGTTCCCCCAATGAACACTTCGATCATGTTTATAATCACCATAACAAAATAAATACCAAAATGACCCTGTTGAAAAGTGTACATAGGCTACCCCAGTTCCTAATCCTGTGTCTTTCCCCTTTACATGAGTGAAGCTGAGTCTGTGTGGTCCTTATGGAGAAGGTTCTGTTTAGAATCTAATGGTAAAGCGGCTCATTCTTCGTGGCAAAAAGCCTCCAGCTCCTGGAAGTTCCTGGTGCACTTTTCAGTGCCCATATCTACAGGCGTTTGTCCTATAATTAGAATCTCATGAAAAAATGCATTCACTTCTGTTATTCAACTTAAATTGTGAAACTAATATATGATAGACTCATTACACGCAACGTGAGATATGTATATAGCCTTTATTTGTTATCATTTTGATTATCATGGCTCAGCTTGTAAAAAAAACCCACATTAGAATTAGAATATTTTGAAAATGGACTGTGAAGGCCCCGTTAGTTCCATCTCAGTCTCCTGACCTCAATATCATTGAACCACTGTGGGGAGAGCTCAAACATGCAGTCCATGCAAGACAGTCCAGGAGGCTTTTTTCCAAGAAGAATGGGCCGCTTTACCATTAGATTATATACAGAACTTTCTCCACAACGACCACAAAGACTCAGAGCTGTCATTGATGTTAAAGGGGAAATACACGGTATGAGGAACTGGGGTGTGTAAACTTTTCTACAGGGTCATTTTGGTATTTTATTTTGTTATGGTCCTTTGAAATGAGTTCACACGTTTTTTTCACAATGAATGAATAACTGTTGGGAGTATGGTAAAGGGTCGGGAAGAGGTTTCGGTTGGACCATTTGGGGAGTGGTCAGTGATGTGATGCAAACAAAGTGTTAGTGTTTTCATTCATATTCTGAGAAATGGCCAAAATCACCAGGGTGTATAAACGTATTGGCACAACTGTATGTGTGCATGCATGTGTGTGTGTGTGTCTGTGTGTCAGTGCATCTGTGTGCTTCTTCAAGTAAAAAAACAACAATTTATACACAAGTTGATGAAAAACACACAAAATAATAGGTCTATCTAATATTCCAGAGGAAAGTGCACACAAACACTGGTAATGTGTTCAGGTCCCGTGATAGTCCATTATGCATTTTAAGGTTAGGTCTAAGCTGAGAAAAACAGTGGATGAGCCCAGATTAATATGGAGTGTGCTCATGTTTCTACAGCTGGGAGCCCCCCACATCAAAGAGGAGCCTGAGCCCATCGACACGACGGAGGAGCCCGAGCTGTGCATCAAACAGGAGCCGGAGGAAGAGTTTCCTTTTCACATCGTCACTGTCAAAATGGAGGAGGACGAAGACGAGTCTGAGGAGAATGGAGAGGAAGCTAACGGAGTGGAAGCTAACGGAGAGGAAGCTAGCGGAGAGGAAGCTAGCGGAGAGGAAGCTAACGGAGAGGAAGCTAACGGAGAGAGAAGCTAACGGAGAGGAAGCTAACGGAGAGGAAGCTAACGGAGTGGAAGCTAACGGAGAGGAAGCTAACGGAGAGGAAGCTAGCGGAGAGGAAGCTAACGGAGAGGAAGCTAACGGAGAGGAAGCTAACGGAGAGGAAGCTAGCGGAGAGGAAGCTAACGGAGAGGAAGCTAGCGGAGAGGACTGTGGAGCAGAGGCAGGCTGCAGCTCGGAGCACACTGACAGCTCTGACACCGAGCGCTCTGAAGACTACGGTCAGGAAGAGTCTCCGTCAAAGAGAAGCTACGCCATGATCCCTCCTGTCTCCTCTGTGACCGACCACAAACCCTTCGGCTGCTCGGACTGCGGCAAGAGGTTCAGATGGAGTTCAGTTTTACAAAGACACAAGTCGGTGCACACTGGAGAGAGGCCCCACAAGTGTTTAGTTTGTGAGAGAAGTTATAAAGAGAAAGGCGATCTAACAGTGCACATCAGAACTCACACGGGGGAAAGACCTTACGTTTGCTCGGCCTGTGACAAAGCTTTTAAGCACAAATCCGGTCTTTCTCGACATCTAAAACATGTCCATCACACCTGTCCAGTTTGTGTGACTGGCTTTCATGACAAGATTGAAGTCGACGCACATCTGAGGACTCATGTAGGAAAGGGGTCTGCGGGAAGCGTGAAACCCTGGAGCTGCTCGGAGTGTGGGTGGAGCTTTCAGATTTACTCCAAGTTGCAGAGACACATGTTAGTTCACACAGAGGAGAAGCCTTTCAAGTGTTCAGTGTGCGGCAGAGGTTTCAACGCTAAATCCACTCTCGTTTACCATTTGAAAACAGGTTCATCACGTCTGTCCCGTTTGTAAGAAACACTTTGTGGACAAGATGAAACTGGCCTCACACCTGAGGACTCACGTAGAGGAGGGGACTCTCGGTCAGTCGGCTCTGAAACGGGACAAACCATGCAGCTGCTCAGAGTGTGGGAAGAGGTTTAAGTGTAACACGGACGTGAAAAGGCACATGTCGGTTCACACAGGAGAGAGGCCTCACCAATGCTCCGTCTGTCAGAAGACTTTCACGCAAAAGGGTGCTCTTAAAACGCACATGAGAGTTCACACCGGAGAGAAACCTTTTGTTTGTTCAGTTTGTGACAAACCATTCACGAAAGGCTCGAGTCTAAAGAAACATCTGAGGACTCATGGTCTTCAGTGACAAACAGGACTGCTCTGCCACATACAGTTTCATGCCCAGATACTTTATTTTTACTGTAGATATTGGCATGTTTCATTTCATAAGCTTTGAATCAAACTGAGGAATGAAGGAATATTTTGATATTCAAAATGAAATTGGACACAATGGGAAACGTTTGAGTAAGATTGTGTAAAACTTCACTTTTCAGTCAAACTGCAGCTGAATTAGTTTTAGAGCTTTTGTACAGGGTTGTGCAGGGGACAGCAAATGTAATGCTTTTAATGCCTGAATACTTTATTTTTAATGCCACAAATGCAAAAATCAGAGACAGAGCAGGGTTCAGTACTCCACCTACTGACCAAAAAAAGACATAAAGTTTTAACAGAGAAAGTCATTCAATGAATTGTGCCAAAATCAAGGCCTTAAATATCATTAAAAAAAATTGATTCAAACTGGCATTAAATCTACATTTATTATTTTATGACATTCCTTAACAATTTTGACTGTAAAGGTTAATCATAAATACCAAAATGATTCTCTAATACATATTAAGTTACTGTTTCGGCTGAAAATGACCATATTGTTTTGTCCAAATCTCTTTCCTCTGTTTGATGAAATATTTGCAAATTTTGGAAATGAAATATGCGCTGATTTTTCTTTCAGCGTTTGTGGCATTAAAATGTAGTGTTTGGAGATTAAATCTGGAGTACCTTGCTGTATTTTTTAAGTTTTATTGAGCAATGGATGAGAGATGTCTAATCTAAATTAGTGTAATTTATCTTGGGGGTGGCCCCGCCCCTGCTTCACTTTGTCACCACTCAATGCTGTATATGTGTGTGAAATGTGCATGTAATTACATTCTTTGAACAATGTGAATACACAGGAGGGACTGTGAGAGCTAAACATAAGTTTGGGCCAAAACAAAAAATGTCACTGTTTGAACAGGAAAAGTCAGCTTTAAAAATGGCATTACATTTGGCCTGTAGAAATCCTTTGAAGGCTTTAATGCGCTGCGTAGACCCTGGATGCTTTTCAGTTCAAATACAATCTTTCTAACGTCACATATGTAACAAATCTATGCTTTATTTCATCAAACAATAACAATTCCTTTAAACAGGAGAATGAGAAAAATGGTGGACATATAAAGTACAAATGTGTAAAGCAAAACGTGTTAAGGAATGAGTTTTGGACCATGTCTTTTGTATTTGTGACAATAATAAAAACATATTTTCAAAGAATCCAATTTTGTCACAATGATTATGATATTGGAATATACCATTTGAAAGAGAGAAAGAGCTCGTAACAACCAAGCTACAATTTGGAGGCCTGAACAAGGTTTAAGCACATGTATAGGCTTCGTCTGGGTTCTTTCTGTTGTTTGATGAACAAACCTGAACGCAGCAGCTCTTCAGCTGATGTCTGGCGGCTTGTTTTCACCCAAAAAGGGGCCGTCGTCTTGTGCGGAGTGTTTTTCTTCTTCGGGACAAAACTCTACTATAGACCAGTTAATCTCCTCAGACCTTTTATGGCCCTTATAAGTTTCCGAAGTCTTTACCAGAGATGGCGTCAAGAACCATGTCTATACTTTCTGACAGGTGAAACTCGGAAAATTAGAATATCGTGAAAAAGTTCATTTATTTCTGTAATACAAGTTAAAATGTGAAACTAATATATGATATAGACTCATGGCATGCAAAGTGACATATGTCAAGACTTTGTTATAATTTTTATGATTTTAGCTCACAGCTTGTAAAAACCCCAAATTCAAATTCTCAGAAAATTAGAATATTGTGAAAAGGGACTATACTGTAGCTCAAAGTGTCACCCTGTCTTCAGCTAATGAATCCAAAACAGCTGCAAAGGGTCCCTGAGACTTTAAATGGTCTCTCAGTGGTTCAGTAGAATTCAGCATCATGGGTTCAGACTGCTGACCTGACAGTTGTGCAGAAAACCATCATTGACAAAAGCTTCAAAAAGGAAATAGCAAAAGAAGTTGGATGTTCTCAAAGTTCTGTATCAAAGCACATTAATAGAAAGTTAAGTGGAAGGGAAAAGACATAATGAAAATTATAACAAATAAAGGCTTGACATACAGTATAATTTATTTAGCATGCAATGAGTCTATATCATGTATTAGTTTGTTTCACATTTTAAGCTGTATTAGAGAAATAAATGAACTTTTTATGATATGCTAATTTTCTGGGTTTCACCTGTAGTTTGGGAGCGAGCGTGATTGACAGAAAGAAGCTGCAGGAAGCCTTTTCAGTAAACATTAATGTTTGCCAATACGCTGTTCCATATTTAAAACAGACACAAAAGCAGAAGGAAACAGTGTATCAGTAGCCACGCACGCCATCTTTGATGCTTTGGAAGAGTGTGGTAACCGTTTCTGTCTCTTGGTGCGATGAACTCCCGCCTCTCGGGCTGTGAGTGACCGATACGGGTAAAACCGGGAAATGATTGGCTGTGAGCAGCTGCCCAGACGGTTCTTCTTCTGAACAAAAGGAAGGAGCGCCTGGCGAGACCAGAATGATACCCCTCTATATTGGGACCCACGCCTTTGTTGGTGGCATCAGAAAACTCAAACGAGCCGTGCAATAATATTTTTCAGCAGTGTCACTCACGGGACGGGAAAGTCCATTCAACAACAACATACGAAAAGCGCACGGGAGAGAGAAAGAGCTTAACATACATGGACAGTAGGTGATTCCCTGACCTCCAATTTATAATGTGCTTCCTACATTACACTTGGAAACCACTCACCCATTCACACTCTCATTCCCATACCAGTGGGTGAAGTGTTTTGGAATAATGAGATTAATGCCACAGTTGTGTAGTTTAGCAGCTTTGGTTCACGGGCGGTTTTCAGAGCAATAGTTTGATGCAGACAAATGAAAAAAGTGTTGACATCCACCATCAAACAAGTGCAAATATGCAGTAGTTTTTTTACACATTACAAACAAAAGAAAAGCAGAGCACACACGAACAGAAAAAAAGAGTTAGGCTGCGTCTGAAATAATCAAATTATAGCGTCCATGTCCTGATCCTAGCTCCTAATCCTTAACCTTTCATGGGGTCAACTGTTAGATCTCTATGCAGTTAGTGAACTAGAGCTTCAGCAGCATTTGCCCAATTCCACCGTCCTTACCCAGGGGAAGGGGAAGTGACATCGCCAACAGCTGTTCTTCTTCTTTAAGGTTATTGGCGGACTGCAGGACAAACAAAAGTGCATGCCGCCACCTAGTGTATTGCGTATGCAACAACATAGTGTCCAAATAAATACATTTAAGAAGAAAAAAAAAGAATCCAAATGATCCTTCACATTTCCCTTTAGCGTTATTTTATCTCAACAGCTGTTTCATAAAGTAACAGTATGCAAATTGTATGTGGCTTTAGTTTCTACTAAATGAAGCAAAAGCTCAAAAGACACACACAAACTGTCTTCATTTAGGCCATTTACGGCTCTTTGAAACTGTGACATGTGACTGTGCTGTGGCGACAAACATGTATTTTGTCACTTTTAAAAAGTTTCGCTCGTGCAGAATCTTTATTTTAATTATTATTTTTAAATGTGCCTGTCAATCAACAGTGGTTGCGCATGAATCACTCGAGGGGGGGGCGAGGGGTGGGAGGATTGGCGGCTTATGGGATGCCACATAGCTCCTAATCACCGGTTAGTTAGCATCAGAGGTCCCTATGCTAAAGTGGCTATGATAATTAGCATTGAGGCTCCTTTTCCTAACTCCTTCCTAACCAACAGCCCAATTCGGACGCTTCTTATCATGGCGGACACTGACGCACATCCGGTTTGGCGTAAGACCTCTTAACAATCTGCTCGTTTCGGATGGGGCCCTAGAGTTTTATGGTCGAAATGTCCACTTGGATTATTGGTTTATTGGTTTTATTTTATCTGGAAACCAATTATATTCTTACTGGATAAGTGACAAAATTGTCACGTTGAATTAACTGATACGTATTTTGATATTGCAGCCACAAACACTGAGGGTTTAGGGAGTGACAGTGTACGACAAATGTACCTCAAAGAACAGTATTTATCACAGCATACGCTCTACACACACACTGCAGACTTTATTGTGAAGAGTCATCGCTGTTCATTAACTGCAGGCATTTATTGTGAAGGGTCTTCACTGTTGATTTTCACACTGCAGTCTTTTATTCGTATGGGTCTTCGCTGTACATTTCACACTGCAGGCTTTTATTCTGAAGGTCTTCACTGCACATTTACTGCAGGCTTTTATTCTGAAGGGTCTTCGCTGTTCATTCTGAAGGGTCATCACTTTCCCTTGAAGGTAGAGTTCTCTTAGAGCCAGTGTGTGGGGTGGATGAGTAGAAGAGCCATCAGGATGAAAGCGTTGGAACCAGGAGCACGTCCTAAAGCACAGAGACATCAGTGCACAGATATTTACTACACGTACATAGGACACACACAGGTCTGAAATGCATCTGTATTGTTGAAATGTTTGAATATTACTGTTGACTGCCCTAACACTCTCCATCTGGCTCAGAGGCACTGGCTGTCCACAAATAAATGTGGTATGAAAGCATAGACAGATCTAGTTACTGCAGCCAGAGTTGTAGTAGAGTCATTGTTTCTTGAGTCCAATTCAACCTCAAGTCCTCAGAGTCCAACTCACTCAGGACTTGTTCAAGTCTAGGCTTAGTCTACGTCCAACTCTTCCATGTGCATATCCAAGAGAGTAATTAAGGCTCATTCATACTTCGTATGACGCAAAAAATTTGTTCCAATCCAGCCTCATTATATTGTACATTATTTTACTCAAATCACTTTGGAGTGTCGAAGGTGGCCATTTAATGGAAGGTTACACATACCAACAACAAATCACAAATGCCACGAATCACACTAATTATCGCAAACTCCACAAATTGAGAGTGACATTTGTGAAAGCTGTTTTTTGGCCAAAAACAGGCTCCACGAATATCACCAAGGTCACGAGCCGATGGCTTTGTTAAGAACCTGATTAAGATGCATTAACTAATGTTACAAATGTCAAAATGGCATAACACATCATGACTGTAAGTAAACCCAGCATAAATCTGATGTAGAGCCACTCCCTCTCAGGTGAAGAAAGGCTCAGAGGAGCTGTCAGCTGATCACCACCTGGTGGACAAACTCATCAGATCCAAACAGAGTTACGTTCCAGGGCGGAGCAGCAGCTCAGCAGTGGTCACCGGGGCTGATTCCGAAACCGTTAAATTGGTAAGAGGTCTTACGCAAACCAGATGTGCGTCAGCGTCCGCCATGATAAGCCTCCGAATTGGTCTGTTTGTTAGGAAGGAGTTAGGAAAAGGAGCCTCCATGTTAACTATCACAGCCACTTTAGCATAGGGATTTCTGATGCTACCTCACTGGCGATTAGGAGCCATGTGCCATCCCATAAGCCACCGCGCCGCATGCCCGCCCCCCTCGCCCCCACCCTCAAGTGATTCTTCATGCGCAACCACTGTTGATTGACAGGTGCACAATTAATTTAAAAAATATATATACAAGAGATTCTGCACAAGCCAAACTTTATAAAAGTGACGAAATACATGTTAGAGTCATCACAGCACAGTCACATGTCAGTGTTTTAAAGAGCCGCCTCAGTAAATGGCTTAAATGAAGGCAGTTTGTGCTTTTGCTTCATTTAGTAGAAACTTAAGCCACATGGCTAATTTGCATATTGTAGCTTTATGAAACTGCTGTTGAGATAAAATGAGGCTAAAGGAAAATGTGATGGCTCATTTGGATTTTTTTTCTCCTTAAATGTCTTTATTTGGACACTATGTTGTGGCAGCATGTGCTTTTGTTTGGTAAATGGTAATGGTAAACTTGTATAGCGCTTTTCCACCTACGTTAGGCACTCAAAGCACTTTACACAGTAAGGATCCACTCACCCATTCACACTCTCATTCATACACCAATGTACGCAGACAACGTCTGCCAATATCCTTAAAGAAGAAGAATAACAGCTGTTGGTGATGTCACTTCCGAATTGGGCAAATGCTACTGAGCAGAAGTCACTAACTGCACGCAGAGATCTAACAGTTGACCCCATGAAAGGTTAAGGATTAGTTTGCTAGTGTTAGGCTTAAGAGGCTACAATTTAAGGGTTTCGGAATCAGCCCGCGGGTCTCTAAGTGCTGGGACTAGACGAACGTGTCCAGCTAAAGGTCCTGCCCAATCCAACCTGCTCCAAACAGGTCTCACTTCAAAGACTGCCCAGTTGGTGTAAGAGATGTCTTGCACTGACCTGCGCGCACAGGCCCTGTGCACCTCAGGGTGCGGTTCTGTCGCTCGCTGGCGTCTGCGCAGACACTGGACTCTTCCCAGCCAATGCTCTCTGCCTGGAGCGGGTGGGCCGGGGCTTCCACCTGCTCCTCCAGGACTGGAAACAACAAGACAGAGTAAGGAGCAGAGAGAGAGTAAGGAGCAGAGAGAGGAGTAAGGACACAGGGAGAGTAAAGGACACAGGGGAGAGTAAGGACACAGGGAGAGTAAGGACAGCCAGGGAGAAGTAAAGGACAGGGGAGAGTAAGGACGCAGGGAGAGTAAAGGACGGCAGTAGAGTAAGGACGCAGGAGAGTAAGGATGCAGGGAAGGAGTGAAGACGCAGGGAGAGTAAAGGACACAGGGGAGAGTAAGGACGGCAAGGAGAGTAAGGAACAGCAGTGAGAGTAAAGGACGCAAGGGAGAGTAAAGGACAGGGTAGAGTAAGGAACGCAGGGAGATGTAAGGACACAGTGAAGAGTAAGGACGCAGTAAGAAGTAAGGACACAGGGAGAGTAAGGACGCAGGAGAAGTAAGGACGCAGGAGAGTAGAGGGAACGCAGGAGAGTAGGACGACAGTAAGAGTAAGGAACAGCGAGGGAGAGTAAGGACGCAGGGAGAGTAAGGACGCAGGGAGAGTAAGGACGGCAGGGAGAGTAAGGACACAGGGAGACAGTAAGGACGCAGGGAGAGTAGGAAGCAGTAAGAGTAAGGACAACAGGGAGAGTAAGGACGCAGGGAGAGTAAGGACGCGGGAGAGTAAGGACGCAGTGAGAGTAGGACACAAGTGAGAGTAAGCGACGCAGGGAGAGTAAGGGACGCAGGGAGAGTAAGGACGAGGGAGAGTAAGGACAGGGTGAGTAAGGACGCAGTGAGAGTGGACACAGTGAGAGTAAGGACGCAGTGAGAGTAAGGACGCAGTGAGAGTAAGGACTGCAGTGAGTAGTAAGGACACATGAGAGTAAAGGACGCGATGACAGTAAGGAACGGCAGTGGAGAGTAAGGACAGTGAAGTAAGGACCACAGTGAGAGTAAGGACGCAGGGACGAGTAAGGACGCAGGGAGAGTAAGGACGCAGTAAGAGTAAGGACGCAAGGAGAGTAAGGGACGCAGGGAGAGTAAGGACGCGGGAGAGTAAGGACGCAGGGAAAGTAAGGACGCAGTGAGAGTAAGGACGCAGGGAGAGTGAAGGATCACAAGTCGAGAGTAAGGACGCAGGGAAGAGTAAGGACACAGTGAGAGTAAGGACGCAGGGAGAGTAAGGACACAGGGAGGAAGTAAGGACGCAGGGAGATAGGATCACGTGAGAGTAAGGACGCAGGAGAAGTAAGGGACAACAGTGAGAGTAAGGAGTCAGGGAGAAGTAAGGACACAGGGAGAGTAGGACGCAGGGAAAGTAAGGACGAGGGAGAGTAAGGAACGCAGGGAGAGTAAGGATCAGCAGGTGAGAGTAAGGACGCAGGGAGAGTAAGGACACAGTGAGAAGTAAGGAACGCAGGAGAGTAAGGGAACCACGGGAGAGTAAGGACGCAGGAAAGTAAGGACGCAGTAAGAGTAAGGACGCAGTGAGAGTAAGGACGCCAGGGAAGAGTAATGGACGCAGTGAGAGTAAGGACGCAGGGAGAGTAAGGACGCAGTGAGAGTAAGGACGCAGGGAGAGTAAGGGACGCAAAGGGAGAGTAAGGAGCAGGGAGAGTAAGGATCACAGTGAGGTAAGGGACGCAGGGGAGAAGTAGAGGACACAGTGAGAGTAAGGACGCAGGGAGAGTAAGGACGCGAGGGAGAGTAAGGAACACAGTGAGATGTAAGGACGCAGGGTAAGAGGTAAAGGACGCAGGGAGAGTAAGGAAACGCAGGGAGAGTAGGATCAAGTGAGGTAAGGACGCATGGGAGAGTAAGAGACAACACAGTGAGAGTAAGGACGCAGTGAGAAGTAGACGCAGGGGAGTAAGGACACAGTGAGAGTAAAGGACGCAGTGAGTAGTAAAGGACGCAGGGGGTACGGATTCAAGTAGAGTAAGGACGTCAGGAGGTAAGGACACAGTGAGAGTAAGGAGCAGGGAGAAGGACGCAGGAGAGTTAGGATCACAGGTAGGTCGGACGCGGGAGAGTAACACAGTGGAGTAGGACGCAGGGACAGTAAGGACGCAGGGAGAGTAAGGACGCAGGAGAGTAAGGACGCAGGGACAAGTAAGGACGCAGGGAGAGTAAGGACGTCAGGGAAGTGTAAGGGACGCGGGATATAGTAAGGCCGTGAGTAGTAAGGACACGGGGGAGGAGTAAGGAACAGGGAGAGTTAAACGCAGGGAAGAGTAGACGAGGGAGAGTAAGGACCAGGGAGGAGTAAGGGACGCAGGCGAGATAAGGCCATGAGAGTAAAGGACGCAGGGCAGAGTAAGGAAAGGGGAGTTAAGACAACAGTGAGATAAGACCAGGTGAGATGTAGGAGGCAGGAAGTAATGGACACACGTGAGAGTCTAGAACAGGAGGTAAGGACGCAGGGAGAGTAAGGATACACGTGAGAGGTAAGGGACCAGGGAGATAAGGCGCAGGGAGGAGTAAGGCGCAGGGAGAGTAAGACGAGGCGGAGTAAGGACACAGGGAGAAGTAGGACGCAGGAGATAGGACGCAGAGAGTAAGGAGCAGGGAGGTAAGACGCATGAATCGAGACGCAGGAGAGTAAGGACACAGTGAGAGAAGGACCAAGGGAGTGAGTAGAGACGCAGGGGAGGTAAGGACGAGGGAGAGTAAGGAACGCAGGGAGAGTAAGGACACAGGGAGAGTAGAGGACGCAGTGAGAGTAAGGACAACAGTGGAGAAGTAAGGATCACGTGAGATAGACACATGAGAGTAGACGTCAGAGCGTAAGACGCAGGGAGAGTTAGGGACCGCAGGAGAGTAAGGATCACAGGGAGTAGGATCACAGGAGAGTAAGGACACAGTGAGGTAGGACGCAGGGAGAGTAAGGACAACAGTGGAGTAGGACGCAGGGGAGTAAGGACACGTGAGAGTAGGACGCAGGGAGGAGTAGGACACGTGAGAGTAAGGACGCAGGAGAGTAGGACGCAGGAGAGTAAGGACGCAGGGAGAGTTAAGGACGCAGGGGAGTAAGGAATCACAGGAGAGTAAGGACGCAGGGAGAGTTAAGGAGCAGAGGAGAGTTAAGGCGCAGGGAGAGTAAGGACGCAGGAGAGTAAGGACGCAGGGAGAGAGGACACAGTGAGATAAGGAGCAGTGAGAGTAAGGACTGGAGAGTAAGGCGCGGGAGAGTATAGGCGCAGGGAGAGTAGGTATCACAGGTGGAGAGTAAGGGACGCAGGGAAAGTAAGGACACAGTGAGAATAGGCCGCAGGGAGAGTAGACGCAGGGAGAGTCAGACGTGCAGGCGAGAGTAAGGACGCAGGGAGATAAGGAGCAGGGGAGTAAGGACAAGTTGAGAGTAAGGACGCAGGGAGAGTAAGGACGCAGGAGAGTAAGGACACAGTTGAGAGTAATTACGCAGGAGAGTAAGGACGCAGGGAGTAAGGACACAGTGAGTAAGGACGAGGAGTAAGGACGAGGGAGAGAAGGACGGCAGAGAGTAAGGATACAGGGAGAGTAGGATCACAGGAGAGTGAAGGACACCAGGTAGAGTAAGGAGCAGGGAGAGTAAGGACACCAGTGAAGTGGAGGAGAGTAAGGGACACAGTGAGAGTAAGGACGCAGGAGATACAGGATTCCAGGGGAGGTAAGGACCAGGGAGTAAGGACGCAGGGAGGTAAGACGCAGGAGAGTAAGATAAGGGAGATAGCGCAGGGAAGTAAGGCACAGTGAGAGTAAGGACGCAGGGGAGTAAGACGCAGGAGAAGTTAAGGACGCAGGGAGAGTAGGACGCAGGAGGAGAACGGACACAGTGATGAGTAGGACGCAGGAAGGAGTTACGGGACACTGTGGTAAGGAACAGTAGAGTAAGGACGCAGTGAGACTAAGGACGCAGTGAGAGTAAGGACGCAGTGGTAAGACACAGGAGAGTTAAGGACACAGGGAAGAAGGACACGTGAGGAGAGGACGAGGGAGAGTAAGGACGCAGTGAGGTACCAGACACAGGGAGAGTAGGACGGGAGTATTATAGGACGCAGCGGAGAGTTAAGGACGCAGGAGGAATTAAGACGCAGGGAGGAGTAAGGAACCGGTGAGAGTAAGACGCTAGAGTAAGGACACAGGGAGAGTAAGGGACGAGGAATAAGGACGCAGGAGAGTAAGGACGCAGTGAGAGTAAGGACGCAGGGAGAGTAGAGTGACGCAGGGGGAGAGTAAGGACGCAGGGACAGTAAGACGCAGGGAGAGTAAGGAACACAGGAAGAGTAAGACGCAGTGGCGTAAAGACGCAGGCAGCTAGGAGCACGGAGAGCAAGGAGCGGTTGAGATAAGGACACGGTGAAGAGTAAGGCGGCCAGTGGAGTAGGACTACAGGTGGAAGTAAGGGACGCAGGGAGGTAGACACACGTAGAGTTATAGACGCAGGGAGAGTAAGGACGAGGGAGGTATGGCGCAGGGAGAGTAAGACGCAGGTAGAGTAGACGCTGGAGCGTAGACACAGGAGAGTAAAGGACGCAGTGAAGGCGAAACGCAGGAGGTAAGGACGCAGGAGCAGTAAGGCGCAGGTGAGATAAGACGCAGTGAGAGTAGACACCAGCGAGGTAAGGACGCAGGAGAAGTAAGGATCGCAGTAGGAGTAAGGCGCCAGTGAGATAAGACAGGAGAGTAGGACGCAGGAGACGTCAAGGATGCAGTGAGAGTTAAGGACGCAGAGCGTATGACGCAGTGGGTAAGACGTCAAGTAGAGTAATAGACCAGGTTGTTGTGAATAGCCGTTAAGAAATACGGCGTCTTAGGTAACAAGGTTATTTTTCAGTAGGAGTAATCTTCATTTACTCTCCCATGTCAGGACAACGCCGTTACCGTTCTGGTAAAAAAGTGGCACGATTACATTCGGCTGATAGTGAAGCGCCGCCGTGTCAGCTGATCACGCAGCTGTATTTCTCTGCAGTGAGCTGAAACGCCTGAGGCAGGGGGCGGGAGTCGTTCTACTCACGCTGCCTTTGTTGATGCCTTCGTGTCCTGTGACTCCAGGACAGTGGGCACTGGCGCACCGGCTGTAGCTACGTTGTATGCGTCATCTGACTGTATGCACAGTGTTCACATCCGTCAACTCTCTGCTTACAAAACTAGCGCGTGTCGCCGGACACGGCTTGTCATTCTCACGAGCACTGTGCGCCGGGGGGAGAATCGAGCTGGTCACTCAATTAGATCTATGATCAGCCAGTTCAGGAACCTTATTTTACTCAAAGAGTCTTTTTTTTTATTCTACAGTAACGCTGATATTACTTCTAGAACAATATACTCTAGTTATCGCGCTAATTCAGTTACAACTCAGTCACTTATTGGAACAAAGTACGGTGAGTAAACTATCAATATAATTACTTTTCACGTAAGGAAAAAAATAAGGCACTACGGTAGGACGCAGTGAGGACGTAGGACGCAGGTAGATAGTATGGAGTCAGGCGAGAATACAGGACGCAGGGAGGAATAGCGCAAGGAGGTAAGACGCAGGGGAGTATGCTGACGCAGGGAGAGTAAAGACGCAGTGAGAGTAAGCGCAGGAGAGTAAGGACGACAGTTGGAGATTAACGGAGCGCAGGGAGAGTAAGGACGAGGGAGAGTAAGGACGCAGAGGAGAGTAGACCAGGGAGTGTAAGGACGCGAGGGAGAGTAAGGACGCAGGAGGAATAAGGACGCAGGAGAGTAAGGACGCAGAGAGTAGGACGCAGGAGAGTAGGACGCAGTGAGGTAAGGACGCATGAGAGAGTTAAGGACGCAGGGATGAGATAAGGACCGGAGGTAAGGACGCAGGAGAGTGTAAGACTGCAGGGAGGTAAGACGGCAGAGAGTAGACGCAAGGAGAGTTATGACGCAGGGCCGCGAGTACGAACACAGGAGGAGCATTAAGGACACCAGCGAGGAGTAAGGACGACAGTCTAGAGAGTAGTGGCCACAGTGAGAGTAAGGACGCAGTGAGAGTAAAGGACGCAGGAAGTACGACGCAAGGGAACGTAAGGCACAGTGAGAGTAAGGACGCAGGGGAGAGTAAGGACGCAGGAACAGTAAGGACCGCATGCGGAGTAAGGACGCAGGGAGGTAGGACGCAGGGACAGTAGAAGGACGCAGGGAGAGTAAGCGCAGGGGTTACAGACGCAGTCAGAGTTATAGGACGTCAGTGATGAGTAGAGGTACTGCAGTGAGAGTAGGCGAGGGGAGTAAGGACTCGAGCACACAATGAAGCAGGAGAGTAAGGACGCAGGGAGAGTAAGGACGCAGGGACAGTAAGGACGCAGGGAGAGGTAAGGACACAGTGAGAGTAAGGACGCAGTGAGAGGTAAGACGCAGGGCAGTAGGACGCAGGGAGAGTAAGAGACACAGTGAGAGTAGGATCAGCAGTTGAGCTAGGGTACGGCAGAGAGTAAGGACGGCAGTGAGGTATGACGCAGGGACGAGTTAGGACAGCCAGGGAGAAGTAAGAACGCAGGAGAGAGAAGGACGCAGGGAGATAAGGCGCAGGGAGAGTTAAGACACAGGAGAGTAGACGCAGTGGAGTAAGGGACCCAGGAGAGTAATGGACGCAGGAGAGTAAGGACGCAGTGGCGTAGACGGCACTGAGATAAGGCGTAGCGGTGAGTAGGCGCAGGAGTAAGACGCAGGGAGAGTAAGGACGCAGGGGGGGGGGAGAGTAAGGACGCAGGGAGAGTAAGGACGCAGGGAGAGTAAGGACGGGGAAAGAGAGTAAACACAGTGAGAGTAAGGACGCAGTGGAGAAGTAAGGACGCAGGGAGAAGAAGTAAAGGACGCAGGGAGAGTAAGGACGCAGGGAGAGTAAGGACGAGTGAGAGTAGGACGCAGGAGAGTAAGACGCAGAAAAGGACGCAGGAGAGTAAGGACGCAGGGAGAGTAAGGACGCAGGGAGAGTAAGGACGCAGGGAAGTAAGGACGAGGAGAGTAAGGACGCAGGAGAGAAGGACGCAGGGGAAGTAAGGACGCAGGGAGAGTAAGGACGCAGGGAGAGTAAGGACGCAGGGGACAGTAAGGACGCAGGGAGAGTAAGGACGCAGGGTGAGAGTAGGACCAGTGAGAGTTAAGGACGCAGGGAGAGTAAGGACGCCAGGAGGTAAGGACGCAGTAAGGTAAGACGCAGGAGAGGACGTAAGGACGCAGGAGAGTAAGACGCAGGGAAGTGGAGAGTAAGGACGCAGTGAGAGTAAGGACGCAGGGAGAGTAAGGACCGGAGAGTAAGGACGCAGGGAGAGTAAGGACGCAGGGAGAGTAAGGACGCAGGAGAGTAAGGACGCAGGAGAAGGAGTAAGGACGCAGGGGAGGAGTAAGGACGCAGGGAGAGTAAGGACGCAGGGAGAGTAAGGACACAGTGAGAGTAAGGACACAGGGAGAGTAAGGACGCAGGAGAGTAAGGACGCAGGGAGAGTAAGGACGCAGGGAGAGTAAGGAGCAGGGAGAGTAAGGACACAGGTGAGAGTAAGGACGCAGGGGAGGAGAGTAAGGACACAGGGAGAGTAAGGACACAGTGAGAGTAAGGACGACAGGTGAGAGTAAGGACGCAGGGAGAGTAAGGACGCAGGGAGAGTAAGGACGCAGTGAGGAGTAAGGACGCAGGGAGAGTAAGACAAGGGGGTAGGACACAGTGAGAGTAAGGACGCAGGGAGGTGGAGCAGGGAGTAAGGACACAGTGAGAGTAAGGACGCAGGGAGAGTAAGGACAAACAGTGCGAGAGTAAGGACAACAGTGAGAGTAAGGACACAGGGAGAGTAAGGATCACAGTAAGAGTAAGGATCACAAGCGCAGTAGGCCCAGGATGTATTTAATGTTGTACTGTACTCACCGTGCACATTAGCTGTGACGTTCTGTGACCTGACCACTGGAGGGGGCTGTGGTCCTTCAGGCCCCAGCTCCAGTCGGACCTCACACCAGAAGTGGGCCCCGTGGTCCTTTCTGCTCACGGTGTAGATCAGACTAAAGCTCTCGTTCACTGGAGTCTTCAGTGGAGTCCTGCTGCTCTGGGCCCCAGCTCCCTGTGGCCCCTGTAAAAGGCCACAGTCATGTTCTGAGCAGGGGCCACAGCCCCCACCTCACACAGCAGAGTGTACAGCCCGCCCTCCACCAGGGGCCCCGAGGGCTCCTCCTGTTGGGCCCTTGTATGGTTCCTGAAGGTCAAAGACACCCTCTCTGGAGGCTCTGAGGACACAAAGCACAGTGTATCAAGTTACAGTTATAAAAGTGGAATATGACGTGTTTGGGTGAGGGACATTAGGTCTGTCACGATTATCACTATATCGACTTATCGTTCAATAAATGACAGATAAACAATACATTTTTGGGATCTATATGTCTCGTCTATACATTTATTTGAATTTTCCCCCATGCTGCTAATGTGATATTTTTCATCCGAAGTAAATTGTGTTTCATTGTATTGTTTATTGTGGGATGTTTTAAGGTTAAGTATTTTTCGAACAAAGGCTTATTGTGATTTATAACATTTAGAGTTCCTTTCTGTGGCTTCAAAAGGTTTTCAATAATATCGTTTGTTATCGTGACAGGTCTAGGTATGACACAGTGTTCATGTTTGTGGTCAGCAGGTAGCAACTTCTACACAATAAAAAAAAAGAACTGGACCATCCACATGTGTACAGGCTCTGTTCAGCACCACACCGCCGGACAGCTCCACACACTCCAAACCAAACCGCTAAAGACAAATACAAAAAAATGGACTGGGCCTGGGTACACAAAAGGTGCTGGCCTCGTTGGGGTTTGGGACAGCACTGAAGAAAGTCTCTTGCCTCAGCTCAGATACATGATAATAAAATAAAGCTTTGGCTCAAATAAATAAACTTTCTAAAGATTACAAACATGACATAACTGGGAAAAAGAGAAATAATGGGGCAAAAAGAAGAAAAAATGTGTAATAAGAAATTGGGACAAATGGGGCAAAAAAATGTAATAATGGAAGAAATAAATAAAGCGGATCTCAAAAGGGTGCAGCTCCTGGACCATCATGACGAGCACCAACCCACAGAAAAACATTCATTTAAACTAATGTTAAAAAAATAAAAATAATTTTGGAGTTCATCTCTGTTTTTGAAAATTCCAAATCAAACCACAGTATTTTTGCTGAGTTATCTTGATACAAGGCATAGGTATTGTTTAACTTCTGTGGTACTGTCAAAGTACAGGAACCACTAACAATTAAAGGATACTCTGGCATATTAGGGGAACAACAGAACATAAGGTTTCACTGTACGCTGACGATTTGTTGTTGCATGTGTCAAAACCTAAGGAATGTTTATTAAAAGATTTTGGACTTATATCAGGATATACAATCAATTTCTCTAAAAGTGTTCTTTTTTTTATTCAGCCCAGCAATCTAATACTATATTTAGCTCTTATCCATTCACTATATCAACTAAATGTAAGTATCTGGGGATTAACTTTACACAAGAATTTTCTGGTGTTGCTAAACATAATTTACATGGGGCAACCTCCCAGTTTCTGTAGCGGGAAGAACAGTGAGAATGAATATTCTACTACATTTTTTATTTTTATTTCAATGCAAACCTTTTTTTTATTACTAAAGCCTTTTTCATTTGGAACAAGAAGACCCCTAGGATTAAGAAAGTTTTTTTTACAAAGACCAAAAGAGCTTGGTGGAATGGGATTGCTTCGCTTCAGATTCTACTACTGGTCGTGTGATATCTGATCTTTGTCTTTCTGGTGTAATGTAAAGGGAGCTGACTGGGTTAAGATGGAGAATCAGAGTTGTCCTACTACCTCTGTAAATAACCCCCTAAGTATTTTATTTTGGCGTTTGCCATCAGCTACGGTTAATTTCCTGTTTAAGATTCAGGGATTTTATTTTGAAAGAACTATTTTATAAAGTGTTCGCGCGAGTTGGTTTACCAGCAACAAAAAGAACAGTGAAAAGGAAAAAGTTACAACAGAGCGAAATAAAAATGCATTTAATAATTAGCTACCCCTTTGTAGAGGAACAAGGTATGTTTATAGTGAAACATAAGCACATTTTTAATGTTTGTGTTATTAATTATTAATTTTATGACCAAAGCTAAGGTTAAGTTAAATATTGTAATGTGTATGGAAATGTATGGAAATTAGCTTAAACGCTGTTTTTATTGTGTCCCCAGCTCTTAAGGTGAATTTGCAGGTTTACTGCCATTAAACCTTAAAAATCATCAGTCAAGTGTCTTCCTTGATGCCAAAATTGGCATCAAATTTGAAAACATTTTAAATGGCAAGATATTTCAGTATTAACCCCGATTACACTTAACCATGAGTTCAACCCTGCACTTTGTGAAGTTGCTTTTTCTCAGTGGAAAGTCAAAGGAATACATTCGATACAGGATTTGTTTATAGAAAATGTGTTTGCGTCTTTTGATCAGTTGCGTCAGAAATATCCAATTTCTAATGCAGATTTGTTTTTAATATTTACAAATCCGTAGCTTTGTTAAATCAATATTCCCATCTTTTCCCCGTCAGCCTCCCAGCTCAGACATGAATACTGTACTTTAAAAAAAATCAGTTGAAAAAAGGGTCAATTTCCAAAATATGTAATGAACTGTCAGATATGGAATACATGCCTTTACTTGATCATCTAAAAGAAGCTTGGCAACAGGACACTGGAATAAACATCGCTGCATCTCAATGAACTAAAGCTCAAGACAACGTCCACTAGGGATGGGAATCGAGAACCGGTTCTACAAGTAGACCCGGTTCTGTTTGAGCAAAGCACCGTACGTCTACTTCATTATCGATCCCTCTTATCGATGCTCCCGCTCTGAAAACACGTTTTTCCCCCTTTTCGGACACCATAGCGTGCCGCGGAGCTAGACGCATGTGCGTAATGATGATGTTCTCCGAGTCTGTTGACGCTCCTTCGAAGTAAGCAGGGAAACATCGGCCCAATCTCAATTCTACCCCTTAGCCCTCCACTTCGCCCTTCCCTTCGTTTTACGCGTTCACGAGAGACGAGTCGTCAATTAAAACAGTCCATTGTTATAAACGTGTCAGTTCTACGTTTTCGCTTTGCTGCTGCGAACGCTCCGCTGTATTGGCTTGGAGTTTCTTTCCAAACTTGCGATACGTCGCTATTGTCATGACACACGGGGTTCAGTGCCTCGCTGCTGCGCCTGCTGCCACTGTGCTCTGAGCCCGGGTCCGAGGCTGTCTGTCCCCGGGCTGAACGCACCTCTGCAGCCTCCGCACAGGCCGGGGCTCAGAGCGGAGCCTGCGGCTGCCTGTCCCGGCCCTAAGCGCACTATGAGCGGGGCTACCTCTGCCTGTCCCCGCTATGAGTGCGCTATATGAGCGGAACGGCTGATCTCTCGCAGCTCTGGGTAACGGGCTGCAGCCACAGCGACCCGCGGTAGAAGCAGCAACACACGGACAGGGGGAAGGAGAATGTAGTGCAGATGAAGCAAAAATAGATGAAAAACTGTGGGGTTTGGGCTGAGACCGAGTCCTGTTGTTTAGGTGTTACAAAACAGCATCAGTCTGTTATAAGTTACAGACACTTGGTGAAAAAGTACAAATGTACTATGTATATTTTAGAGGATGCCAGGCAGGCTGAGTGCCAGCAGGAGCCACAGTATATTTGGAAACTTGCTTTATTTAATAAATATTTTTTCTTGGGAAAACTAACAATTTGTCTTTTTTGATAAAGTTGATCAAAAGTACATTCATTCCTTGCTTTTCCCCAACACACAGACAAGTCAGGTATCGATAAGAGAATCGATAAAGAATCGCATCGATAGGTAAAATTATTGATGGTATTGATATCGATAAAATCTTATCAATTCCCATCCCTAACGTCCACTCATCTTCAGTCTGTGCGCCTCATGGACTGCTCCAATTCAAAGTTCTACACAGGCTACATCTTTCCAAAATGTTCCATGGGGTGAACACTGCTTGTGATAGGTGCAGCCAGGAACCGGCTTCACTAGCTCACACTTTTTGGACTTTTACACCCTGAACCTTGTGTTTGCACTTTTTGGAGTACCCCCAGTAACTGCTGTTCTTACTAACAAGCAGAAAACTGTTGTTGAATTTGTCTCAGCTAGATAGCTGGAAGACTGATCCTAAATTGGAATTTAAAAAAACAACCTCCAACCTTTATTCATTTATTACATGATGTAATGAAACATATCCAATTGGAAAAAATCTAATTTGAACTAAAAGGAAAGATAGATGATTTTCATCTGATATGGGATCCATTTCTGGAGCACTGGCACATTTACACAAGCCAATTAGTATGAGTGAATGGCCTGCCCCAACCAGCATATACAGTATATAAATAAAAAGTACAGGAACTACTCCAATGTAAACAGTAAACAGCAGGGAAGGGAAAAATGTCCTACTCACGGTAGACAGTGACGGGTAAGCTGACCATGCACTGGCCCACCTCTGTCAGAGTGTAGCACTTGGGCTCGACGCTCCAGCTGCTCAGAGACGTCTGTATCCAGGGCAGGAACGACGCCATCCGAGCATTTGTCTCCACCTAACAACACAAGGTCAACACATGGTAACACAGGGTCAACACACGGTCAACACAGGTCAACACGGTCAACACACGGTCAACACACGGTAAACACACGGTCAACACAGGTCAACACAGGGTCAACACAGGTCAACACACGGTCAACACACGGTCAACACACGGTCAACACCACCCACAAGGTCACACACGGTCAACACAGGTCACACACGGTCAACACACGGTCAACACACGGTCAACACACACTCAACACGGTAACACGGTCAACAACGGTCAACACAGGGTCAACACACGGTCAACACAGGGTCAACACACGGTCAACACAGGGTCAACACCACGGTCAACACAGGGTCAACACACGGTCAACACAGGGTCAACACACGGTCAACACAGGGTCACACACGGTCAACACACGGTCAACACCACGGTCAACACACGGTCAACACACGGTCAACACAGGGTCAAACACACCGGTCAACACACGGTCAACACACGGTCAACACAGGGTCAACACACGGTCAACACACGGTCAACACACGTCACACGGTCAACACACGGTCAACACACGGTCAACACACGGTCAACACAGGGTCAACACACGGTCAACACAGGGTCAACACACGGTCAACACAGGGTCAACACACGGTCAACACACGGTCAACACACGGTCAACACACGGTCAACACAGGGTCAACACACGGTCAACACACGTCAACACACGGTCAACACACGGTCAACACAGGTCAACACACGGTCAACACCACGGTCAACCACTCAACCCACGTCAACACACAACACACCAAACACACACAACACAAACTCCAACACACGGTCCACGTCAACACAGGCAAACATCAACACACGGTCAACACAGACAACACAGGTCAACACACGGTCAAAACAACACACAACACACGGTCAACACAGGTCAACACACGGTCAAACACAGGGTCAAACACACACGGTCAACACACGGTCAACACAAGGGCATCTCATTGAAATATTGCACATTTCTTTTTTTTGCTGCTGAAGTGCTGCGATCTGCGTCACAAACACAACACAGTGCTGTTGCATTATCTGGTATTTTTGCCATACACATTGTAAGAGCCATTTTGTTGGCTGGAGTCATCCATGAAAGATTTGCACTGTATGCACTTTGGTATCTCACACGATTGATTACCGGCAGAAGTGCGTGATGTTTCCTATGTTCCTGATCTGGAGCAATAAACCCTGAAAACACTGCAACTGTTCGCACGCATAATCATTGTTCCACCGCTCTGCCTTAGCCTATCCTAGTGTTTTAGAGTGACTTTATTTCACCAGGAAAGTCCCACTGAGATTTTTAAAGGGAGTCCTGGAACCTATTGTACACGTTTTAATGGTACGGGAAACCTTAAAACTCCACAGAAAGGCCCTGACTGGCCCGGGGATCAAATCCAGGAAATTCTTGCCGTGAGGCATAAGTGCTAACCACTGGGCCACCGTGCCACCCAAAGCTTTATACATTTAGCCTTTACATTTTACCCATGAATCATTTACAGTAAATTTCGGCCAATTAAGCACACCTTACTAAATGTGAGGCCTTGTACACATACACGCCGCACTGGAATACAAGCCGCAGGTTTTCATAGTTCCCTGCATCCGCTCAGAGCGGCCCATGGTGCAGATGAGGAGCAAGAGACGCCTCATCCCGGAGAAAGATGCAGTTGCGGGCAGAGGGAGGGCGGCAGAGACGGCAGTGATAAACACGTAAAAAAGGCACGCAGGTTCAAAGCGTGGGAAAAAAGTATCGGCTTATAGGCCGGAAATTATAGTAGTTCAAATATAGCAAACACATTAAAGTGACCTAAGCTATCCCCCCTCCCCCATTCAAACTTTCGGGATAAATAAAAAAGCAATTCATTACCATCACCTCTCAAATAGAATTAGGCCTAAAAATAAAGGTTTTCATTATATTCCAGCATTTTAGGCTTTTTTTAAAACGTTATATTTCTGTGTAATAATTATGCTTTTAGGCAGACAGAGAATGGAATGGAAGCCTATTTGTGTAGCATTTTTCACATGACACAAGTCTGAACCCATCACAATAGACCCTTTAACTGCTGACATCATCAGTGACATCAGCTGGAGGCAGGAAGTGATCAAGAGAAATAAGATTAAACTAAAACTAGCGATTTTAAGTGTAAAACTACAACTGAAAAATGTGGTCCTGTTGTGGCTTAAGGTGCCAGAACAAGAGGAATGACATTTGAGACGATAAAATAAGGTTTATCTGATATTTCCAACAACAGTTAGACATTTGTTTATCGTTACTATGACAACAGCTACAATGGAAACAGATAGGAATCGAGCTTCCTGCCTCCAGCTAAGCCCGGAATGTTTACAAACAATTAAAGGGTCAATAAATGAGCTGACAGTACAACTGACATTCAGACACAGATGAGGTTCCTCGAGCTGTTCATAAAGTGACAGTCATGACCGAGTCCACTCTTTTGACCAACTCGTTAATGTGATGGGACGGATCTCAGTTCTGAAAAGATACTGACATTTATTTTTTTTAATTTTTACAAAGATTTGATCCCTGAACAAACTCAAGAGTCAGCAGCGGACAACAGCAGCAGCTACACGTGAAAGTTAAGAATTATTTGGCAAAGTAGGCTCCTTTTAAACTAAAATAAACAATGAAAGCGGAAATCAGTCAATTAAAATATAAGTTGTGGTTCCTCTAAACTTACTTAACATTTGTAACGTCCCAATTGTTTACAGGGATGACTTTATAGTCACGTTCCACAACTTAAGGGCCACTTTTCAGTCACTGTAACAGAAATGCTCAAAAACCCAAATGCAAATTGATGAAATTGAACTTGATAAATAATTAGATCCAAAGGGTCTTTCCCACAAAGGTCTACAGAGTTTAAAATGTAAAGGAGGAAAAAAATAAACATTGTTCCATTAGTAGAAAATAAGATCAGGGATAAATCCTACTGTAAGTTTGAATCTTTCCATCCAAAGGTGTGTCTTATCAATTATGTCTTAGATAACATGGGAGCACAATATAACGGATTCAAAAGCATTAAAGTTGGATCTTTGGCTGTACGTTTCTGTAAATGAGACATGTAGCAGACAGTATGGTATGCATATAGGAGGAGGAACTCACCGGCAGGCCTTCCCAGCCCAAGACGGTTTCTCGTGAGTAAGAGCAGTTGACTGAGACCGGATCTCCAAACCTGCAACAGCCACAGACGTCCACCCATTCATGAGAACACAGAGAGTGAGGCGGGGCACAGTCCACAAGTGTACCGTTACCGTTAAACGTTTAGGTGTGACTGATATCGAAAAATGAAAGGATCGAAAGCAGGTACTGAAAAAAATCTTCTCTCTTTAGATCTAAGTTTTGATGCTGTTAGTCCCGGGACAGGATTAAAGGAAGAGACTTGGTTTCAGCTCAAATAAAGGTTTTTTTCTCCCCAATTGTTGTTTATTTGTTCCAATTTATTACTTTCTTGCCCCATTTACTACACATTTTTCTTTTCCTTTTCACCCCCCCCCCCCCCCCCCATTTAAAAAATTTAAATTTAAATTTCTTGACATTGGAGATGAACCTGGTATTGCAAAGTTGCAGATCTTCCACATAATTGTTCTGTTTTCTGGTTCTAGACGACAAATATTTTAGTTATAGGTATGGGAAAAAGTATTGTACAGGTATCAGTATCGAAAACCAAGTATCATTAAAGTACTGGTATTGGGGGGGGGGAAAGTAACGGTACCCAGCCCTAATTTGGATAGTGAGCGACCCATATTTTGGTATTTTAATAAAAAGCCCAAACATGGTTTGTTTTAACCTCTTAACCCCCACCTTAACCAAGTGCATTTCCTCCGGTTCAGCTTTACCCAAATCTACAAAACTCATCTAAACAGATCACTTTCCTCATATTGTCGTCACTTTTTTGTCACTTTTTTCACTTTTCTGTTGTGTTTGTGTCACTTTTTTGGTGCATTTTCTTCTCATTTTTGTCACTGTTTTGATGCTTTGTTCTAGAAGCTTTTAGATTTTGGTCAAGCTAAACCGAAGAAAATGTGTCCTGTTAAGGCGGGGGCTTATGAGGTTAAAGCCTCCAACCTCTATCCCTTATCAGCTGTATACAGGACAGGCGCACGTCCTATAATTAGAATATCATGAAAAAGTTCATTTATTTCTGTAATTCAACTTAAATGTCAAACTAATATGATACAGACTCATAACATGCACGGTGACATGTCAAGCCTTTATTTGTTATGATTTTGATGATTATGGCTTACAGTCCATTTTCAAAATATTCTAATTTTATGAGATTTTTAATTTGGGGCTTTTACAAGCTGAGCCATAATCATCAAAATTATAACAAATAAAAGGCTATACATATCTCACTTTGCATGTAATGAGTCTATCATATATTAGTTTCATAGTTTAAAGGAACAAGCCACCGTTTTTACATACTGAGATATGTTCTTACCTGAGCTTAGACGAGTTGATGCGTAACTTTCTGGTCTTTGTGTGTGCCCTCAGTCACGCAAAACGACCAAAGATGATGTTAGCATTTGGCCACTCCCAGCATATTCCTATAGCTCCAAACGAGGGTGAAGTTAGAAGCTACCACGCTTTTCCACGGGCACAAAGACCAGACAGGTACGTATCAACTCGTCTAAGCTCAGGTGAGAACATATCTCAGAATGGAAAAACGGTGGCCTGTTCCTTTAAGTTGCATAACAGAAATGAATGCACGTTTTCATGATATTCTAATTGTATGACAGGCACCTGTACTTTTACACATAAAACTGTCCGAGAATGACGTACTGTGCCTCGTGGATGCTTGAGAAATGATTACAGTGGAGAATTAGTTGCAAAAATGATAGTTCAACTTTGGTCCTCACACTTCTTGTATGGGTCATGGGGATGACATCACTCAGTGCATGCACGTTTTTAATCGCTCTTGTATTGATTCGGTGTTGCTCTTTTTGTCACCTTTTTGTCACTTTTCTGTTGCCTTTTTTCCGTTGCTTTTTTGTTACGTTTTCTTCGCTATTTTGTCACTTTGTTTTGTCACACTTTTGTTGCGTTTTCATCCTCCTTTTTGTTGCTATACTGACGCTGCACATGAGGACACAAATACATTTTCTGGACTAAATAGTCGAGATGACTAACAGACTTTAATACAGACGTAGGAGACCCAGAGAGCATTCATGACTTGTATCAAAAAGGTGAACTATATTGTTCCAACTTGCCCTGAGTCAACTGCCTGCTATGAGGGCAAAATGAGCCTCTTCCCTCTTAGCTCTGTTTGTTTAGGCTTGGTTTGTGAGTGTGGGAGCAACTAACCTGACCACCAGCTCTGGAGGCTCCAGTCGCAGGCTGCACTTGCTCGGGGCCGGAGTGTTGGTCTGGGAGGGCAGTGTGGGGCCCGGGGTGTAGAGGCACACGCAGGCTGTGGGGGAGAGAGAGATGGGGGAGGGGTGGGGAGGAAGAACAACACAATCAGATATTGTCCTGCAAGTCTGAGCTCACTCCAGGGAAGTGTCCCGCCAAACACTCCACCTCTGAATGATGGAAAAGCACTGTTTCCCAGGGAGGGGTCCCACAGGCAGCTAAACACTCAAACAACAGGATTTAGGAGGACTTTTGGACTGGTGTGATGGATCAGAGGAAAACTCCTAATAAACACAGTCATATAATCTCAAGTCCTCTAGAATATAGTTCCCAGATCCTTTACTCCAAAAATGAATCTGAGAGGGGCTCAGAGGCATGGCAGGAGGACCCTAAAGGTTGTCTGCATGAAGCATATAAAGACAAAACTATTTGGATTCTGAATTTACTTCACAAGTTACCGCCACCTTGTAGTTTTAAATGTGAAATTAATGCCTAAACACCCATTGTTTGAATAGAGTGAATTGTTATTGCTGGGGGCTTTCCACTGGCCCGGCTCTAGACATTTTGGGTTTGGTAACACCAGAACATACTTCAGATATCATTCACAGCCTGCTGTTGGCATTTCACTTCATCGTTTATACACATTTGTCCAGTTACTCATTGGCGACAAGGAAGGCAGAACTAGAACTTCCCCAAAGGTTTCACACAAAAAAGCCAAATAATTTCATTTTATTTAGCAAATGTGGGTACTAAATGATAATAAATCCACTATAGTGTGTTGAATTGTGTGAGAAAGCCAGTTTCAGTGTGGCTTTCCCTGTGGTCTCCCTGTCCCTCAGAGCTACAGCTCAATAGGAAATCGCATTGAAGCTCTGGTTTGGGACTGTGAAGCTCAACTTCAAAGCAAAGGATGTGATGCAACAGCCACCAGCTGAATGCTGACTGGCTGCCTCCACTCTGACTGACAGCTCCTGCTCTGTGTCTGTGAGAGCAGCATTAGCATTAGCATCAGCTGCTGTCAGTGTGAAGCTCGAAGAGGAACTGAAGCTGTTTAGGCCAACATGACAGAGATAGACTTTATTTCAGTCATGGACCACATGTTTTATGAAGCTTTCAAAAGAATGCACTGAAGAAACGACTTCTGCAGAGAGTAAAAAGTGTTTTCTGGCGTTAGCTTTTCTTGCTTTAGCTGCTAATAGTCACATTCAACTACATCATGACACAAACACAACAGCTCAGAGTAAGCCCTAATGTGGACCTGGTTTAGTCCCATGGGTTTTGTTTTGTTCCAGATTAAACACCGTTAGTGTTGGAGCTACTGTTTGGACTTGGTTTAGTTGCTGATGTAAAAATGGGTTGTTTTCAGGTTCTACAATGTGATGATGTCACACTCTCATGTTGGGACAGGAGCCAGTTGTTCCTATTAACTTGCATTACACTTTCACAAGTAGTATCTAAAAAGAAAATGTATGAATTGATGATGGATAATCATTAATATCACTGCCCATGATCTCTTTGTGCAACACCAAAAATATCCTCAAAAATAAAATAATTTTACCTGCCCCACCTGTATAAATAATATAGGCCTTTAGAACGCTGTGATGTGACCTGAAACCCAGCAACACTGCATTTTCCCCTAATTATTAGGCCTGATTCAATTGTTGAATGTAAAGACCTGAGTCAAAAGTCTAATAAATCCTGTTTGTACAAAAGGCTGCATGTAAAAATCTATGGTATAATGTTGGTACAGGTTTATGCAGGTCCATGATAATGAACAGAAAATACCATCAGGAAGCTTCCCCGTTTGAAAAACCTCCAGCCGCCACTGCATTTGACATTTTAAAAACTATGAAGGATCAATGAATGGAATAGATCAAATAAAACTGTTTTGATTTGTTTCATTATGTTATTTAATTACGTCTATTTTATGCACAATAACCTAAAGCTAACCTAAAGAAGACATCCACTTCAGACTTAACCCACAGTTCCCTGTTTGCTTGTGTTGCTGCAGCATGACTCAGTGCTCTGGCTCAGAGGCACAGGGGCAGGAGGTCAGCAGAGGTGCCAGTATGCTGCTGTTTTTAGAGGGCCCATTGTTTCTGGTCGTGGATCCACCCTGTTCCTGGAGGAAGGAAGGACACCCTGCCCTCTCTCCGCTCCCTTCATTGTTGATCTTGAGCTGGTTCTCGGTCCTGCTGTGGACCCCACCCACAGCAGGACCGAGGGCCCTTCGGTGGACCCCACCCACAGCAGGACCGAGGGCCCTTGGTGGACCCCACCCACAGCAGGATCGAGGGCCCTCCTGTGGGTGAGGTCCAGAGGAGCGCCCTCGGTCCTGCTGTGGACCTTCACATAAGCCTGGCATCCAAAATGGGAATATCAGTCTGGGGTGCTCAGTTTAGCAGCTGCTACCAAACCCAAACGGATCAAACCGTTTATTTGCATCATGTGTTGTTCGCAGCAGCGTCACACTTGGGATGCGGAAGTTTATTTATTTATTTGATTGATTGGGACAGTGCATGAACAAACATGAAATACATGCATGTAAACATGCCGGATTGTAGCCAAAGGCTTATTTCCATCTGCAGTCCCACGGACTAGGGTCACACAGGGGTCACAAGACATTGCAGAATAACATTTACATCTACACTAGAAGTTCCTCAAAGACAATCTATGGGCGGTGACCAAAAGAACATGGACCGTCGCTGAGTTTTGTGATTCATAATCCTGTTTGAATATTAACGCATAACTGCTAATGCCACCGCTGACTGCCCTTTGCTCACTCCGCTTCCTGGCTTCTCACATATGTTCCGCTCTGGAAATGTAGTTGATGTTGACTCTAACCAGAGGAGTCTGGATATTCCAGGGAACTGCACAGTGTGTACTTGACCTTTCAGTGACCAGCGGCTGAATGAGAGGTCAGCATGGCCCCTTTACTGTCCATCACAGTAGCCTCTGTGACGCTCCATGACCAATGGTTCCGGGGCTCTAGACTGCGACCAAAATGCTGGCATATGCGACTATTTTTAGAGTCTGTGCCAGCAACAAAAAAATCGTTATAAACAGCGTCTCCAGAGCACATCTCTGAGGCAGTTGCACACACACAAGCTTCTAATATTACTGAATAAGTCAGCTGGTAGTTTAGGCTAAACGTTTTGTCTGATCAAGTGCCCTGCTCTCCCTGTTTGTCTGAGGGACAAGTGAAATACAGACAACAGAAGCCACGTGTCCCGACATGAATTAATCTTCTATTATTTTCTGCCAAAACGCCGACAGTTTATTCCCCACAGAAGTACCTATTTTCACTTTTATGTTCGCCTTTTGAAGCGGTACGGCTGCAGACGAGTGCCGAGCTCACGAGCACAGGTCAGAGAGAAGCACGTGCACGAGAGGAGACAGGAGCAGAAAAGAGTTTAGCGGTTTATGTTCCTACCTGAGTTCACGCTTTCCTCTCGGTCAGAAGTAGCTTGTTTTAGAGAGCTAACGTAAAGCTAACAGGGTGCTAACGTAAAGCTAGCAGCTGCTGTCAGAGTTATGACCCGCCCTCTCCCTCAGCAGATTCAGCTCCTGGATTTTATTTATGTTTTAGGCTGAAACGGGTACTTTTTCCTGATTAATACGATATTAATTGGCAGTAATACATAATTTCTAAGTGAATATCCTGCAAGTGACAGTGATATTTTAGATTTGGAAAGAAAGAGACAAACAATTGTCAACGAAGATGAATAAAGTGGAACAATGCTAAAAAGTATAATAATAAAATTATATTAAATTACACTATTATTGATATGAAAAAAATAGTTTTAAAAAAACTAAGTTTTAACATTATTTAAATCATTATTAAGATCAAATATTCGTGCTTTTAACATGCATAACTGTTCTTGTTATAATTAAATTAAATTAAAATGACACATTTTGATATTGTGTCTCGAGTCTGTGCGACCAAATGTAAAAGTTGGTGGCACCAGCGCTACTAAAAAAAAAGTTAGTTTGGCGCCCTGGCTGGATGCAGCTGGAGGGTGTGGGGTCTCACCAGAGCAGGAGGAGAGTGTGAGGTACTCACCAGAGCAGGAGGAGAGTGTGAGGTACTCACCGGAGCAGGAGGAGAGTGTGAGGTACTCACGGAGCAGGAGGAGAGTGTGAGGTACTCACCAGGAGCAGGAGGAGAGTGTGAGGTACTCACCGGAGCAGGAGGAGAGTGTGAGGTACTCACCAGAGCAGGAGGAGAGTGTGAGGTACTCACCAGAGCAGGAGGAGAGTGTGAGGTACTCACAGAGCAGGAGGAGAGTGTGAGGTACTCACCAGAGCAGGGAGCAGGAGGAGAGTGTGAGGTACTCACCAGAGCAGGAGGAGAGTGTGAGGTACTCACAGAGCAGGAGGAGAGTGTGAGGTACTCACAGAGCAGGAGGAGAGTGTGAGGTACTCACAGCGGAGGAGAGTGTGAGGTACTCACAGGAGCAGGAGGAGAGTGTGAGGTACTCACAGGAGCAGGAGGAGAGTGTGAGGTACTCACAGGAGCAGGAGGAGAGTGTGAGGTATCAGGCGGAGGGAGGGGGCAGGAGGAGGGGTGTGAGGTACACAGGAGCAGGAGGAGGTGTGAGGTACTCACAGGAGCAGGAGGAGGGGTGTGAGGTACTCACAGGAGCAGGAGGAGGGTGTGAGGTACTCACAGGAGCAGGAGGAGGGTGTGAATTACTCACCGGAGCAGAGCAGCTGAAGGAGCAGGGTGGCCCGGGGCACACGGCGGCCCATGGTGAAGTTCCAGTGTCTCCGACGGTCAGAGAGCTAGTGAGAGGAGAGATGCCGGTCGGGGGAGTCCTGGCGCTCTGTGGGTGTTTCCAGAGGAAGGAAGGGAGGCTCCAGCGGGCTCTCAAGAACTCCACCAAAGTACACACACACATGCATACTATAAAGTACACACATACTATGAGGCACACTCACATGAGCAAGCACTCTGTCTCTGACGTCCCACTGATTTAGATAATGTTCCATTTCATTCATTATAGGAACCATTGAGAATGTTTTGTGACCTGCTCTGTGTTTTAACTCATCAAATGGTTCTATGGCTGTCTCTACCTAAAATAAGTTTTTATTTCTCAAGTTCGTCCACCAAACCGCACAACTAATACTCCTTTCAGTGAAGACCTGCCTATTTTTGCTCTACTCTCTGGCCGAACTGCACAGCCACTTACACCTTTGTCCCCGTCCCATGCCCCAATTTTTCAATAAACGTATATATACACAGAGAATGACACATTATCTATCAGTGTTTTCAAGTTTTCTGAGGAATTGTAAGTAAGTAAGTAAGTGCTTTATTGTCATTGTACAAGTGTACAATGAAATAGTGTTCAGGTGTTAGTCCTGAGCTGCTGCGGCTGAGCCGCGCTGCCACTGTGTGTCAACCTGACCCACATGACCTTGGAGGTCGGGGAAACTGTGTACCCTCTGTCTCCTCTGATCCTCTGAAATGGTGCCGCGCCTCGTGGGTTTGTCCCTGTTTCAGAGCGTGGTGTCCTGCACTGGTCAGCTCCACCTCCTCCTTCCTCCCTCCGCTTCACAACAGTCTTTCACCATCTCCTCGTTTGTCCCTTACTTGCTCCTCCTGGGACGCCTCGACTGTGCTGCAGCTGTGGGGACTCTTAGTTCCTCTTCATTGTGCCAAAAGCATGATGTTTATGCCCTAAATTCAGAGAGAAGAGGACTACACACTTAGGGCAGGTGCGTTGGAGACTAGGGAGCAACTCATGGTACAATATATTTGTTGTCCTTTTCAAATGAAATATATTTTTGCAGGTTTAGGCAGTGTGCTGGGTTTTTCCTGATGCTATAAATTCATGAAATGCAATTCACCAAAGCACATTCAGCTGCATGTTTTCAGTATTCATTTTGTCCGTTTTACACAATTATTTTGCCCAATTTGTCAAAATCCAAATTTTATACCATTTCCACATTTTTGGAAATGATGAATGCACAGATTTGTTGCATTTGAGGCACTCAAAAATAATAATAATTTGCATAATCTGTTTCCAGATTAGAATATTTAGTGAACTGTTTCTATCTGCGTGTGTGATTTTGGGCCAAAATAGCAAAGGAAACACTTAAAGGAGGGGTATTATGTAAAATGGACTTTTTCAAGCTTTATATCATGTTATTATGTCATTCCCTCATTAAACACATGCCTGGAGTGTTGCCTTGGCTCATTCACATATTTTTGAGTAATCAGTAAAAACTTAGACGGCAGCCATTTTAGGTGTAGCTATGCCTCAGTCCTCCTAGGAACGCCCCCACCTCCTGGAGACGCCTCTGGACCTTTTGTCACCAGCCAAGCCACCAACCACTGCTCCTCAGCTCAGCAGAGCCCCCTCCCCGCACAGTAGTGTTGTTTAGATGCCACAGCAGTGTGCTGTAGGGGGCGTGTCGGAAAGCTTCTTAAAGAGACAGAGGCCTATTTCAAGACGTTCAGTACAGCCATTTTGAGAGAGCAATTTTATTCAAGGCAGTTATTTTAATTTACTGCATATACAGACCAACAGAAGGTTACGTCATCATTGTAGTATGCTATAGACTGGTGCTATGTGATTGAAAAAGCATAATACCCCCTCTTTAAGTGCTGATCTTCCTGTAATTTAAGTTTAAATTTCTCCTGTCTGTCCCTCCATGTCCCACTGCATCACATGACTTGGCCCACTTTTACTACTATTTGAGATGGTCACAGCTGAGTGTAAACAGCACAATCATATACAAAAACAGTTCAGAAAAGCAAAAATGGAACATTAATTTGGAAGACAATGATATGAAGAGGGCCATCGACACTTTTCTGTCCTTATTTTCAACCGACACAATAATGTAAACAGGGAAACTAACAGTACTGTCTGAACTGAATGCATGCAAAGAGAGAAAAACTGCAATTGTGAGAAAATGTAAGAAATCGCACCGGGACTTTTTTAGATTAATTGCGATTAATTAATTACATGAGGTTTAGTGCGATTAAAAATATTAATCGAAATTAATCACACTTTGCTTTCCACACTTCAGTTTCCTTTTTTCCTGCAGACGCACAATTAATGGCAATATTGCACTGGTCTGTTGGACTTGGTTGAACAAAAATAAACAATATTTTGTTGCTTAAGTTTATGTATTCAGTCATTATTCAATGGTATACTAAAAATCCTTATGAAAAAACTTACTTCTCACTGTTCTCAGGTCAAATATTTATATGCGATTAATTTCGATTAATTCATTACAAAGCCTCTAATTAATTAGATTATTTTTTTTAATAATAAGAAAGAATAGTTTCTAACTTTACTTACAAATACAAATCATATTAAAGGTATTATATAGAAACAAAAGTTAATTTAACTAATTCAAAAAGGGAATGATGTGCTTCCATGGATGGGCCTGGGCCTGCATGGCACACAAACATGATGACACAATAGCAAAAAAAAACTGTGGCTCTCAAAAAAACAAAAAAACAAAACTGAGGCTCTTTTAATCTGTTAAAAATGATTCCTGCACTGATGAGCACCAAAAGGAGATCCTTTTGAACATACAATAAACACAGATTTTTATATCCAAGCAAAATATCAGTGCTGCAGTTGTTTCTTTGCATCAAACATCCTTGTTGCTACCAACAGAAATCTATATTTTGTTTACTTAAAAAGATTGATTTGAATGTATTTATAGATTTTCATAAAAACAATAAATACACATCACAAACACAGAACTGGGGGCTGGTGCTCCAAGGGCGCCCCCTTCTGGTCACTAAATCCTGCTTTTAACGCACAGCTCAGGACACTCAAATGTCTGAAAACATTAATTATCACAAACAACATTTGTGGAACCATGAAATACATACTCCTAAAACAGACAAGCTGAGCAGTTAGTGCTATTGCCTCACAGCAAGAAGGTTGGATTCCCGGGCTGTGGAGTTTGCCTGTGTCTCTCCCTGTGTCTGAATGGGTTTACTCCCTTTTCCTTCATCAACCAAAAACATGGACAATAGGTGGATCCTCCAGCATGTGATTCTGACCATAAGCCTGGCTCCACGTCTGCTCCTGACGGGTCAAATGCAGAGGACAGATTTCCCTACAGAGACAATAAAATATACATACCTTAGAGTGTGTGTCACATGTACATGGACATGATATATCATTATGGTAATAATGATGGTGCTAATGGGACAGTCTTCAGCAGTATGACACACATGAATAACCAGGTGGGTAAAGTAGCCAAAATATTTACTAAAGAGCGGCATTCTTCTAAACATTATGCTATATTGTTGGGAACTGTTTATATTTATATTGCTAACCTACTTGGTTCATGATTTAGTAACGTTGATCTTATTCAGCGTCTTTAAGCACCCCTGTCCCATTAGACTCTACCGCCCCTTGTCTGCTCACAACTTCCTGATGAAAACGAAAGCACCAAACAGCGCCATTTTCTGTGCGGTTCGCCTCTTCACTCACACGCCGGGACTGAGGTGAGTGTGTGCCTTGTCCTCTCTCTCATCTGTTGGTCAGACAGAGCCAGGATCCCCGCGGAGCCGCTAAAGGGAAAGGCAGCCATAGACAGCGCACCGAGCCCCCCCAGTCTGGCTCTGGCCACACGCACATGACGTGCTACACGCGCACTCCGGACTACACTCCGCTTCAAACCTTCAAACAGTGAGCTCTGCGGTGTTTCTTCAAGTATGAGGTTAAGAACTAGGCCTGAGTTGAACATTTCTAAAATGCTGATCAACTAAGTGCAGACACGCTCAACTTTGTTTTGGCCATCGGGCTATAGTTCTTACTATACTATAAAAAAAATAATACCTCGTACATTAGTTATTAGCCTACAGTTTTACAAATGTGATATGTTTTATTACATAGCCTATTAAAATGTAGCAGAGTTACACTTGAGTTCGCCTACTTTTAGCAAAATGTAAACAAAATGCCACCGAGCGAAAGTGCAGTCAAAGATTTCCTTTTCTATGCCCATTCTATCCTGTTTTATTTTGACGACGTTGGCGTAGTAGTTGTGTATTAGCTGCACGCAGCTCCAGTGTCCAACTTGACTCGGGGGAGTTTGCTCCAAAACAACAGGCGAATACAACTCATCTTTTTGGACAAAACCTCTGCCACCCCTGATCACTCCCATTTTGTTATTACTGTTATTGCCCTAGCCCAAAAGACACGTAAACAACTTAACCCCATCACATGAGGTTATCCCCTGTTATTAAATTAAGTTAATATGTACATACACTTGATTTAGGATTTCACAAATTATGCTGTTTTACACTCAAAAATATACTTCTTTTTATTTCATTTTGAAATCATCTGGGGACCCCCACCCAAGGCCTCGCGACCCCCCGGGTAAATATCTTAAACGCATCGATATCAGTGAATTAGACCTAAAACTGTACTTGCATAATAACCTGAAATTGTTCATTAACTAACTATTCCTCCTTTTATGTTGTGATACTTCAAAACCACAAAACCATATAAATGTTTTTTTAACAAGTAACCCCAGGCCACCCCCAGTCCTGGTGCCATCCCAGAAAAACCACGTGGCACCCCCGGGCCACCCCAGAGAAAAAAAGAAAAAAAAGACAGTCTGGACACGCCACTTAAACTAGCCTTTTTAGTGTGCTGCAAAATGAACAGTCTCTGCTTCACTGCCTTTTTCCAGTGACCTCTCCTCTCTCCGTGGCCAGAGGGAGTAGCCATGTCGGTGCAGCAGGTGCTCCTCGATGCTCTGCTAGACCTATATGATGAAGAATTCAGCACATTTAAATGGTACCTGTCCCAGAAGCATCTGGACACCTGCCAGCCCATCAAACGCTGCTACCTTGAGAAAGGTAAACAAACTGATATCGTGAGCCGGCTAATCTCCAACTACGGCCCCGGCCCAGCTGTGGACCTCTGTGTGGTCATCCTCCAGAAGATGAACAAAAACCTCACTGCCCAAGAGCTCCAGCAGGCATATGCAGGTACTCCCATCAGTGGAACACCACAGTACCCAAACATACTCCCCTAACAGAGTCTGCAATCAGATATACCCAGAGTGCCCTAACATAGTGCCCTAACAGAGTCTGCAATCAGATATACCCAGAGTGCCCTAACATAGTGCCCTAACAGAGTCTGCAATCAGATATACCCAGAGTGCCCTAACATAGTGCCCTAACAGAGTCAGCAACAGAATACCCAGAGTCCCTAACATAGTCCCTAACAGATCTGCAATCAGATATACCCAGAGTGCCCTAACATAGTGCCCTAACAGAGTCTGCAATCAGTATACCCAGAGTGCCCTAACATAGTGCCCTAACAGAGTCTGCAATCAGATATACCCAGAGTGCCCTAACATAGTGCCCTAACAGAGTCAGCAATCAGATAACCAGGTGCCCTAACATAGTGCCCTAACAGAGTCAGCAATCAGATATACCCAGGTGCCCTAACATAGTGCCTAACAGAGTCTGCAATCAGAATAGCCAGATCCCTAATAGTGCCCTAACAGAGTCTGCAATCAGATATACCCAGAGTGCCCTAACATAGTGCCCTAACAGAGTCTGCAATCAGAATAGCCAGAGTGCCCTAACATAGTGCCCTAACAGAGTCTGCAATCAGATATACCCAGAGTGCCCTATAGTACCCTAACAGAGTCAGCAATCAGATATACCCAGAGTGCCCTATAGTACCCTAACAGAGTCAGCAATCAGATATACCCAGAGTGCCCTACATAGTGCCCTAACAGAGTCTGCAATCAGATATACCCAGAGTGCCCTAACATAGTGCCCTAACAGAGTCTGCAATCAGAATAGCCAGAGTGCCCTAACATAGTGCCCTAACAGAGTCTGCAATCAGATATACCAGAGTGCCCTAACATAGTGCCTACGAGTCTGCAATCAGAATACCCAGAGTGCCCTAACATAGTGCCCTAACAGAGTCTGCAATCAGATATACCCAGAGTGCCCTAACATAGTGCCCTAACAGAGTCTGCAATCAGAATACCCAGAGTGCCCTATAGTACCCTAACAGAGTCTGCAATCAGATATACCAGAGTGCCCTAACATAGTGCCTAACAGAGTCTGCAATCAGATATACCCAGATGCCCTAAATAGTGCCTAACAGAGTCTGCAATCAGAATACCCAGAGTGCCCTATAGTACCCTAACAGAGTCAGCAATCAGATATACCCAGAGTGCCCTAACATAGTACCGTAACAGAGTCTACAATCAGAATACCCAGAGTGCCCTATAGTACCCTAACAGAGTCCGCCCAGAGTACCACACAAGATACTCCACCAGAGTACCACATTACACTACTCCACTTGATCGAACTTTATGTTCTACACACAAAACCAAATTGTCCTGTTTCAAACCATAGCTACACTGAAAATAAAAAAAAGTTGTTACGAATTTTTAAACTGTGTGTTTCTGAGGCAGAAATCCCATCTGGAGCTGTGTCTGCGGTGGACCCTACCCCCTGTGCTCCGGCTGGTCCTGGTGCTCCGGCTGGTCCTTACACACCAGCCTTTAACATGACGGCTCAGAACAGCAGCGTGATTATCTCCCCCATAACAAGCAGAGGAACTGTTGGCACATTTAAAATCAACTACTCCAAATGAACTCCACGTGGGATTTTTATGTTTGGGTATTTCTTCCCGTTCCCGTGTGTCACACGGGAATAATAATGTTATAAAAAATAGTCTGAATAAAGTAATACTTTATTCAGACTATTTTATATAACATTATTATGTCACATGATAAGACTTAATGTCATGCATTGTATAGCGTTTTACACTGAGAAAAACTTGATACTCAATATCATTTTACATGAAAAAAAAAAGTACATACATTGTATGTAAGAATGTAGGGGTGGCCATATCGTATCGCATATCGTTATCGCAATATAGTTTTTGGATATCGTTGTAATTTTTTATATCGTTGTGAACACGATATAACTGATGGTACACTCAGCTCCATCAGAGCAGCAGAAACCCTGACTGTAGAACACAGGGACAGGCGCTTACAAAGTAAAATGACATGAAGGATGTAAACTGCTTGAGTAGATCATATTTGCTAGGAAATTAGTATTAGCGTAAAAAAAAAGAAAAGAATAAAATATCAAGGCAAGGCAAGGCAACTTTATTTATACCGCACATTTTGTACATAAGGCAACTCAATGCGCCTTCCATCAATGAATTAATCTTCCCAATAGGCGTAAGCCTGGGATTTGTCAGTAATTTGTCCATTGTCAATTATATCGTTAAATATATCGTTATCGTGATATTTCTTTTTTTATATCGTGATATAGATTTTAGGCCATATCTCCCTGCCCTATAAGAATGTATTTTATTATTTTTTACATTTCCAGGTTTTACCCTAGCCTTGGTCAGTGGTTCCCAACCTTTTTTGTCTCACATACCCTTTGGTTTGTTCATTTACCCTGAATAACCCCTTACCTCGGGGATCTTGCCAATAATATTACAAAGTGACCAATTACTGTAAACTCAGGTTTTTCAGTATTTAATTGTGTGTTGTGTTCAAAATGAAGCTAAAATACTCTCACATTAAACATTTTACTAAAAACATTAAAACTAACTTTCCTTTGAAATTAATATTGAAAGTCTACTCAGTTTCACTTCTTTTGAATCTGAAATCATTCCAAGTACCTCCAGGGGTCCCTGTACCCCTTTTTGGGAAACACTGGCCTAGGTGACTATTATAAATGACTTACTAGGCCTTGAATATCTGGTTTATTTTTATTTTTATAAGATAATTCTATAGCAGGGGTCCAGCTCCGGAGTCAAATCCAGCCGCCTCATGTCCTAGGCCCTGATGACTTTGAGAAACATATGCTGCACACTTCTAAGGGCCTTTAAAATAGTGAAAATATTCCTCCAAAAGTTTTCATGGGAAGGATGTTGTTAGAGAATTTTGTAAATGAAGTTATCATGAAGTATTACATTTTAGTTTGACTGTTAAATCTGTGTTTTTTAGCCAGTCAATTTATGGTGCAATGAAGTGTGTCTTAGTGCTAAAGCCAGATGCCCTCCATGGGTAAATGATTACAGTGGAAGACCTGGTTTGTTTATCTCAGTTGGGTTATAAAGCTGTTTCAAAGAGTTTATGACTGTCTTCCACCAGCGGACGGTAATGCAGGATTACTCAATATTGTCTAAATAAACTGTGAGCATTACAAGTTTTGAAAAACTACAATTACACTACACACACACCCTACCTATGAAAACACTCTTCTTTTCTCTTCTTTAACATTATGGCATTAGTTAAAAGAAAGGCATTAAGAATGAAAGAGGTGCTGCAGTTTTTATTCAAATTAACATTTAATTTATTTTTTAAATTAATGACAATAAGCCATTTCTCTGCAGGTTTCACACCTTTTAATATTGTTTTTGTTTCTACCACAAAAATATGTTTTAATTAAGTAAAGACTACAGGTGAAATTAATTGCAATTAATTGTCATAAATGAACAATAATAAGTTCAATATTACTGACCTCAGTCTGGCATCTCATATGCATAAGTTCACAGCGCACCTTGTGGTGTCATCAAAACCTAAAAACACAAAAAGTTAACTGAAACAATATTGATCTGCTTTTCAAGCATAGCAAATGCATTACTGAAACAAATCGACTAATTTAGAATGTTGGACTACCATGTTTCCAACTAATTCCTCAATAACGTTTTACTTAGGACACCGGCTGATAAATGTAAACCATTGTGATTAGGTATTAACCATGCCCAACAAAGAACTCGAGTGAAAGTTACAAACTACTCTCAAAACTGACCATTTCATCAACTTGACCACTTTTGACCATAGCATTAGCATTAGCAAAAGCATAGACAGTGGCTCCATTAAAGGAACACCAACACCAGGTTTCATTGTTCATGATCAAATTGACAATGTAATATAGATCTATTGATGAATAGTAAATAGTAAATTCAAATAAAGCTCAGAGTCAGGACAAAGCATAGCCTATGTGTTTTACCCAGAGGTGGGTAGTATTTACTCAAGTACATGTACTTGAGTAGTTTTTCATACAGTACTTTTTACTTCTACTTGAGTAATTTAAATCAAGTATCTGTTTCTTACTTGAGTAAAATAATAACAACCTGTGCCACTGTGAGTAAATCTTAAAAGATGTGTAAAAAGATGCATTTCTTGTTTTAATTCTTCGTAATCATTTCTTTTTATGTTTTCATGGTATTTTCTTATATTACAATATTACAATTTTCACATTATTTCATATTTTGTTTCTCATCATTTATGTCAAACTGAAACATGAATCAGACTTTTTTCTGCTCAAACAGTTACTCAGAATCAGAATCGTTTTATTGGCCATTGTTGGTGAACAGGTTCACAACTAGGATTTTTTTCCCCGGACGATCGTGCAACATGGAACATAAAACACATAACACATAACTTAGATACATAATAAACTATACAAACTTAAAACTATAAGACTAAGGGCATGCATAAAGAAGATTACAATTAAACTATGATACGACAACAACAATTTGACATAGAACAACAGCGTGAGTGTATGTGTATTCACAGATATACAGGTGCATTGAGTGATAACAGCAGATATAAGTGTGGACATATCAGTGCAACGGAGCAGATTACATTCACGAGTCTGTAACTGAGTTATTGGGTCTTGTTATCGTTCATGAGTCTGATGGTGGAGGGGAAAAAACTGTTCATGTGGCGGGAGGTATGGGTCTGTATGGACGGTAGCCTCCTGCCTGAGGGGAGAGGGGTGAATAGTCCAGAGTGAGAAGGGTCACATGCCTCTGGGTCCTGGAGGTGAGCAGGTCTTTGAGAGATGGGAGCTTAGAGCCAATCACCCTCTCAGCAGCACGCACAACGCGCTGCTGTCGATGCACCGGGGTACCACACGGACTCAAGTACACACAAGACTCAACATTTCTTCCAAATACTTTTTTACTCTTACTTTATATAAATATTTGACCCACTAAATTTGACTTATTTTGAGTAAAACTATTTTAAAGTAACACTACATTTACTTAAGTAAATATTGTGGCTATTCTACCCACCTCTGGTTTGGTTTTACCCAATAAGGTAAGCTCTATTCTGTACTTGCAAAAGTACAATTGCTTCAAAAAGTAAACTGAGTACTAACCACCTCTGAACATGATCATACATGGTACTACCTAGATCCATGGCAAGGCAAGACAAGGCAATTTTATTTATACCGCGCATTTCATACACAAGGCAACTCAATGCGCCTGGGTACTACCCAGTACAGATGACGGCTTGAACTTTCACCAGTGGCACTGACGTGGAGGTTTACTCACGTGACCGTTGTCACCCGGAAGCACTTCGTGACACACGTGACCAGCTGCTGCGTTCATCTCGGAGTTAGCGGCTGCAGTTTAACCGTGGACCTATACGTGTGTAATCGTGTGAATTGGAACATTTCCGCGGACAGGACCTTCGGGACGGGACGGGCTGTGGCGCTGCTTCTGGGTCGTGTTTTTGTTGGAGCGAAGCTAACTGGCCTTTCTGTGTTGACTTCTGCTGTAGACCAGGAAGCGAAGCAGCTGTCAGGCAATGATCGCACAAATGAGCACTATTATCACGACACAGCGGATATTTAACGAGTATACGTCTTGATTAATGCCGCGGTAGACATTTGTGCCTCAGTGTGAAGTGTAGCTGGTGCTCCGAGGCGCTGCGAACACTAGTGTTAGCATTGGGTTAGCGAGCTAACCTCCGCCGCGGGGATGAGGAGCTCTGCGCTGACTGGCCTGATCCTCCTGCTGATGCTGCTGGAGGAATCCAGGGCACGGATACACAAGCTCACGCTCAAGGTAATCACCACACACTGGGCTTTCAAATGTTGTACTGCTAACCCGTTTAAATGTCCTCAGTGTTTGTGCTGGCGTGGCATATATACTGAGCAGGACTTCATTTACGCCAGTGGTCACGAAGTGCATAGCTCTACAGCCACTTTGACTCATTATGGGGGACGGGACAATATGGGGGACAGTATGGGATGCGATACGTATCACGAGACTCAAGGGCCGATCCGATACATATTACGATACAGTTAGTAATTATGAAGTATGGAAGTGTTTGTTTACCTTAAAATGTGTAGAGAGTCATGTGTCCAAAGTTTATGAACCAAATGGCATTTGACATTTATTGAAGTGTTAAGATTGAAAAGTGCATTAACACAAAATTAAATCTATTCCTTCTTTGGACATAAACCAGGTTAATCATTTATGACTAAAGCATTGCACAAGTACTTTTCTTTGAGGTGTTGGTAGAAGTAAAGACTACTTTAGGGTTGTCTTTGTAAGTTCTCAGTCGTACAGGAGTTGTCCATCTTCAAAGAAGGTACTTGAGTCATCTTCTGTACTTGGTAGTTGAGGTCTCCAAACGTTTCGCCTCTCATCCAAAAGGCTTCGTCAGTGAACAATCTTGTTCACTGACGAAGCCTTTTGGATGAGAGGTGAAACGTTTGGAGACCTCAACTACCAAGTACAGAAGATGACTCAAGTACCTTCTTTGAAGATACTTTAGGGTTGTCTATTTGCCAAAAGGGATCTTTTGTCTCTGAATCTTCAATGACATTTAACCAACAGCTACCAAGTTTAACCAACAATAAATTTTTTCAGTTAAAGTAGTTTCCACTTTGTCCGATTGAAATATTTACACAAACGTGATCTCTTTTATTCCCGGGACTGTCAAGTTTCTGCACTACATTTTCAAGTTTCCATTGAAGTAAATAGAAGCATGACCATAACCTACAAGGCAGCTATTGGTGTCAAGTTCATCTTCTTTAAGCCCTGGCCTATTCTGTACCATCTCATCATGTTTTAGGTAAATCAAAACCTTAGACCTTTGCTAACACATTTTCTGTGTAAATTGGGGAGGCCATGTACTCTGGATAAAATGTCTGTGAAAAGTGCTGTTTAAATGATTTGTTGAAGATTACCAAGTGATTCTGTTGCTTTTGTGCAGAATGAGACCCGTTTCTTGGTCCAACTCAACACCTTTGGTTTCTACGCAAACGGGACCCTGGACGTAAACATGACGTCTCTGAGCTTCTCCGAGCCGCCGCTTAACTACCCGGTAAGACGCGTGGAATTCAAACATGCGGAGAAATACCACAATCTTTCCCTGAATAAGTATCAAATAAAAAGGCTTCATGGCTACCCGGGAATAGGATTGGTTTTGTTTTCAATGTTGTTCTGTTGGATTGACCTTCTTGAAGCTTCTCATCAGCCTGTGTCTCCTGCAGGTGGGCTTCAGCCTCTCCAGGTCCCGCGTGAGCGGTGTCCTGTCCTACACAGTAAGTGCTCTTTTATGTCATGGGGACACAACATTGCTGTCTGCATTTTGTTTTACCATGAAACCATTATTAAGGTAATTCGATATTCCCCCAAAGGATTCAGCCATAATGTAGAGTAGATTTCTTTTGTGTAACAGTGAGTAAAAGTGAGTGTGTCTTGTTTTTAGGCAGAGGACACCGACCCCTGTCCTCTCACCGTCTCCAAGTCCACCAACAATGAGCCGCTCATCCTGTTCAGGCTGGACTTCAGCGCGCTCAGGTCAGTTCGCGGTGGGGCGGTGGCAGGAGCGGACAGCACCTAAAATAGTTAGCCTATAGGTTAGGGCTGCACGATTTTGAGAAAAAACCTAATTGCGGTTTTTCTGACAAATATTGCGATGCGATTTTCGATTTTTCCGTTCAATACTTTAAGTGCGTAAAACTAAAATTATGAATAAAATATGTTGTTACTTTTATGAAACAAAGGGTTAAATAAACTACATACATAGTGATTAAGGTAATGAGATTGTTCGATGCTTCGTGATTATTAAATACCTGAACCCAAATACCAAAGAATAAGTAGACATAATGGAAATTAACTTAAATAGGTCATTTGTTTTTAAATTTAACCATCTTAAACACTGAAAAATAGAAAATTAATTCTTATTAGATTTAGATTTACAATTAGAAAACAAAATAATTCTGCATTCCAGTGCCATTTACTAAACATGAAACTGTTATATTTCACACACATTAAAATAAATAACGCGTTACAAAGTAACGCTTTATCACACATCGGTTTCTGAATGTCTGGCTCTAAAGAGGAGAATTTCAGTCTCACACTGGAAAACCTAACTTAACAGGTATTGGGAAGGGCATGAGCACTTTGAGGGCAGACTCTGTAAGCTTTGGATGTTAGGTAACACAAACTCGTGCACAGACGCACATGCCGTGAAAAATACGAGACATTTGGTTCCACAAAAGCGTTCTCTGGATCACAAGCAACAAAACGCTGCTTATTCTATGAAAATCCGCCGCATATTGACGTCAAACACCTGCTGTAAAGATGGTAGAATGAGTCGTGGCTGAATACAGTGGCGTACGGCGGCGGTGAGCGGCGGCGCGCAGCAGCAGGCCGAGATTGTTCGACCCGCCACAACCAGACCCGCCATCAAAGGAGAATTTATGACCCGATCCGCGAGCATGGCTGCGGAGACCGCAGGGGAACCTGCAACCCGCGCATCAGGTGCGCTAATGCCCCCAGCCAACAATGCCCCAGCCATGTGTGAAATCCTGTGTGTTTTACAATAGCTACATATTGACAAACGGGATGAAGAAAGATTACGCACAGTTCTGAGAAGTGCCTCCGTGCGCAGCCATGTCGTGTGTGTTAGCTGCTTTGCTGCTGACAGAGAAAGCCGGTGTACTGCATACAAGCTTGTTTCCATTGCCATTTCTGATTGGCCACCAAGCCAGGAACGTGAGATTCGACCATTTTGATTGGCTAATAGGTTTGTCAATCAAATGTCAGGGGCGGGAAAAAAAACCTCAGCCTCCTGAGGTTAGGTTATCGCAGGAGTTAAAACCTCAATATCGATGCGATAAAGGTTAATCGTGCAGCCCTACTATAGGTGCTAACCGCCGTGGGTTGCAGGCACAGGGGTATGAGGTTGTGTTAGATCTTTCCAAATTTGCTGCTGCTTTATCCTTCATAAACCTTGTATGGGATATTTTTAGTTTTTTCCTGAATAAAATGAACACTAAGTGAAGCGAAAAGTGGCCTCGGTTTTAGCAGCGGTGTGCAAACCTGACCTAACCTGTGCGGCACTGACGCTGCGGTCATTTACGTAAGCGTGAGTTTACTGTAAATGGTGCTTATGTGTACATGTGTGCATCAGCTGCTGAGAACACAATTGAAATCACAGAAACATTAGGAGCAGAAAACTGTTAATGCCACATCATGCACAACTCTTTGTCAAAATGACTGGGCCTTTTGAGCCAGAGTGAAATATTCCCAGCCCATTGTGTGAAGAAGCTGCATGTGTGCACACATTTTATTTAAAGGCCCTATATTATTTTACATTAGTGGAACAAAATTTGTTTTGCCGTTCAGTATAATGTGAACTCATGAATATGCTGGTTTGTCTCTCTGTGGCACACACACGGCTGCAGAGGGAGGCACAGTGCGGGCCGGGGAGGGTCCGACATGATGTGCTCTCAGAGCGGGTCGCGGGTATGAACAGGGTCCGTGTATTGTTCGTTCAATCAATTTTCAATTTGAAAACAACAATGAAATTACCCAGAAACGTCTGCTATGATAATTAAAATCACTCAGAATGGCACACATTTTAAAATTTCAATATGGTACTAAAACGGAAAAATGAAAATTGAAATCACAGGTTCAGAGCGTGATTATTTTGTTTTATTGATTTACGTAAAGCCGGAAGTTCGGCTGTACGGCTCATAAGGTCTGACCTGAAAAACTGGTCTTTCTTAAAGGGAGAAACTAACGTGGAGATTAGAATATGACACCCTCCGAGATGGATTGGACCTACAGTATGGTGCTGTAGCTACAATTACGCACAGAGCTAACTACAGCGTTATGCTAGGTGGCCAACGCGCCCGGAGTTAGGGAGCTGTTCCATACGAGTAGTGGAGGAGAGAGGATCTCCAGGGAGAACACGAACTATGCGCCCCAGGTTGTGCTTCTTTCCCAGCCTGTGAACGGTACATTGGCCACCTAGCATAGCGCTGTAGTTAGCTCTGTGCATAATTGTAGCTAAAGCACCAGTGGTTAAAGTGGGATTTGGGAGGTGGCGGAACTCTAACCTTTAACAAGCAGTAGGTTACGTGCTACATTTTATATTTTTTTAATGTACTTATGTACTGACATGTAGTCATGGGTTTTGAACAGTATATAGTATTTGATACTGTAATTATTTATTTTCCAATATTTTTAATACCTTATATTATTTTTAGATATCCTTTAACAGGTTTTAACAATCATAAATGTTTGGAGGTCTACGTGATTTACTAAATGAACAAATTCTGCTTTTGCAAGATCCACACATTTTATTTGTTTCTATAATCTATTAAGCTCCTCTCTGGGCAGGCATGGTGCTCTGCAGTCTAAGAAGAACCCATTTCTTGACATAATTTGTCAGGATTATTCAAAGGAGGCCCAACCAAAGAAATGAACATGAATGCTGAACCATTACGTATTAACAATTTTGGCTTGTTATTATGTTGTTCATTTAAGAAAATCCTCTTTCACAGTCACTGGTGCTTACAGCAGGGCTCTTGCATTACTTTTTTCACTGGGGGAGATTTGTCGTTTGTCATTGGCCACTGGGCCGGTCAGGGGTGAGCCTCCCACCACCAAACCTATTCATGTTGTTGGGATAAATAAATGAGAATTTCATTATCATCACTGCTTGAATAGAATAGAATTGGGCCTAAACATAAAAGTCTTTGGAGATTTTTTTTTTTTTAAACACCGCAATCAGAATCAGAATCAGAATCAGAATCGGTTTTATTGCCATGGTTTGAGAACAGGTTCACAAACTAGGAATTTTCTCGGTGCAAACGTGCGACATAGAACATATAACACAGTTAAGATAAAAATAAGCTAAAAACTTTAAAACTATAAGGCTATTAGGGGCATGCGTGAAAAATATTAAATAAATAAGATAAAATAAAGTGACATATGACATATAGACAACAACAATTGACATTGAACAACAGCGTGATTGTATTAACGGATGTAGGCATATAAAGTGATAAAGTTATTTAGTGATGAGTGATAGCAGTGGGTCCAAGTGTGGACACACCACACAGTGCAAGTGCAGGTACATCCATGAGTCTGTAACTGGGTTATTGGGTCTTGTTATTGTTCATGAGTCTGATGGCGGAGGGGAAAAAACTGTTCAAGTGGCGGGAGGTATGGGTCTGGATAGACTGTAGCCTCCTGCCCGAGGGGAGAGGGGTGAATAGTCCATGTCCAGGGTGAGAAGGGTCAGCTGTGATCCGACCCACATGCCTCCGGGTCCTGGAGTTGAACAGGTCCTGGAGAGATGGGAGCGCGCAGCCAATCACCTTCTCAGCAGCACACACAATGCGCTGCAGTCGATGCTTGTCCCGTTCTGTAGCGCCGGGGTACCACACGGTGATGGAGGAGGTGAGGATGGACTCGATGATGGTCGTGTAGAACTGCACCAGCATCTTGGTTGGCAGCTTAAGTTTCCTCAGCTGCCGCAGGAAGAACATCCTCTGCTGGGCCTTCTTGATGAGGGAGCAGATGGTCGGCTCCCATCTGAGGTCCTGGGTGATGGTGGTGCCCAGGAAACGGAAGGAGTCCACGATGGAGATGGGGGGGGAGAGTCTGTCAGGGCGAGGGGGACGGAGGGGCTGTGTCTTTCCTGAAGTCCACGATCATCTCCACTGTCTTCTGGGCGTTCAGGTCCAGGTTGTTGTGGCTGCACCAGGACGCCAGCCGGTCCACCTCTCTCCTGTAGGCGGACTCATCACCGTCCGAGATGAGCCCGATGAGGGTGGTGTCGTCCGCAAACTTGATCAGTTTAACGGACTGGTGACTGGAGGTGCAGCAGTTTGTGTACAGGGAGAAGAGCCAAGGGGAAAGTACACAGCCCTGAGGAGTTCCAGTGTTTGTAGTCCGAGTGTCCGAGACGATCTTCCCCAGCCGCACGTGCTGTCTCTGGTCCGTCAGGAAGTCAGTGATCCACCTGCAGAGGGAGTCGGGCACGTTGAGCTGGTAGAGCTTGTCTTGTAGCAGTCCAGGGAGGATGGTGTTGAAGGCAGAGCTGAAGTCCACAAACAGGATCCTGGCGTAGGTTCCTGGTGAGTCCAGATGCTTCAGGGTGAAGTGGAGGGCCAGATTGACTGCGTCGTCCACAGACCTGTTGGCTCTGTAGGCAAACTGCAGTGGGTCCAGGAGGGGGGCGGTGATGTCCTTGAGATGGGGCAGGACCAAGCGCTCAAAAGACTTCATGACCACAGACGTCAGTGCCACTGGCCTGTAGTCATTAAGTCCTGTGATCCGTGTTTTTTGGGGACAGGAACGATGGTGGATGATTTGAAGCAGGACGGCACGTGGCATGTCTCCAGGGAGGTGTTGAAAATGTCTGTGAAGACGGGAGCCAGCTGATCCACGCAGTGTTTCAGGGTGGAGGGGGAGACGCCATCCGGCCCGGGGGCCTTCCGCAGTTTCAGTCTCAGGAACTGCCGGCGCACTTCCTCCTCTTGGATGGAGAGAGCAGGGGGGGAGGGAGGGTCTGTGGAGGCCTTTGATGAAGTGCTAGGGTCATTGATGGTGGTGGTGGAGGTGGGGGGGGCAGAGGTGGCTGGGTTCTCTGGAGAGTGAGGAGCTGATGGGCGCTCATGGCGGCAGTAGTGTGTATTCAGACCCTGGGCGAGGGACAGGTCGTTCAGAGCCCGGGGGGCCTTGGGCTTATAGTTCGTGATGGCCTTAGCCCCCTGTGCAATATTAGGACTAAGGCAGGACTAAATCACATCTAAACCCGGCCAAAGGCCTAATACAGAATGAGAGCGCTACATGTGAGACCAGTACATCTCAAACAACATGACTAACTTCTGCTCAGCCACTGCTCCTCTCAGTGAGTGGTCAGAGGGCTGACCAAACATTGAGCCATTGTTCTGTCCAGACCTCGCGCTTCATGAAAAAACTCGGTGAATGAGGCGCTCCTATGGCGCGCTCATTCATATTGAGAATGAGGAGTTGACGTCACAGCACAGAGCCCCCCTCGCAACCATATTGGCTGCGCTCCGGCGGCAATACACATTGTTTACGTGTGTTGTTAACGCGGTAGTAGCGGAGGTTCTTGCACTGTTTTACCGCCTGGAAGTCACTGCTGCGTTAAAAACTGCTCCAATACCTCACACAATAGACATGGAAAACGTAGGAACAATGGGATACAGTTTTTTATGTTACAGAAATGGACACAGCATCAAAGAGCGCAAGTCTATGACCTGTCACAACATGTTGGAAACGTTTGTGTACATTGAACCTCTCGTAACAATGTAGTGTTTACGAAACACGCACTTTATTACTTTGTCATTTTGGTCAAGAAGTGTCCGCTAAATGCAATGTAATGACAACACACTAAAACGCATGTGAGGAAAGTTACTTTTGCCAGTACAACGCTGTTTTCACCAGCTGGAGGCTTGTAGAGCCAAGTCCTGCACCCAGACACAGCAGAAAGTCTCATAACTTTCCAAAGACTTGTGGCTTTTAAACTCCAGCATCGTGTAGTAACTTACACCAAATACAAGGTAGTTTACTGTGTCCATGTATGTGCACGGAGGTAAATGGTCCAGGTCTCCGCTGCCGGGAGCTCGTGTGTTGATGTTTTGAATGTTTTGAATGTCCGCAAGCTTCTCTAAATACCGCTGTTTTGCTCTTGGTATGAGCTTGTTCCTGTAAGGTCCTTTTCTTTCGCCTTATCTCTTTGCATTGCTTTACTTTCTGTCTTTTCGTTGTTGTATTCGTAGATCCGTCTCTGTCTCGCCGAAAACGTAAATGCGCAAAATTTAAAGTGCTCTGGAATATGAGGAATGCGTGAAATTCTGGGAGCGTGCCCCCAATCCGCAGCCAATATGTCCGACAGGCTCAGAGCCCCCCCCAAATCACCCCAACTCGGCACGTGACTCCTCATTCTCAATATTCAGCTTCAGCCTCTTTTACCTGTTAACTTCGCAAAGAGCATCACTGTGCTTGTACATTTCCCACAAAGACGTATCGAATGAAGTCAGAGCAGAAAGGAAGAAAAATGCACCGAAGAGTCCTGCTTCTGCATGGGATAATCTGAGCAAAAAACACCATTCATACTGTCCTAAGCCTCCTGTTTTCTCAGTTTTTAGCGTCTTACACCGTTTTACAGAGCCATGTTTTCATTTGAGCTAGGAGATGATGGTACCGGAGCAGGAGGCACACTGCTACACAAAGTGGCGTGAACTCGCTGTGGAGCGACGCAAATGCGGGGGGAAAAAAATATTTTTATGGAAAATGAGGTCAGATTTGATTGTTTGGCCCCCGGGACGGATATTGAGTAGACCCGACCTAGTATTTTTATTGCATTGATTTATCTCACAGGCAGAATTTCGTGAAAATGACAAAAAAAAAAAGAACTTTTTTTTTTGCCATGCGAAGGTGGGGGAACGCTGTTCCCGACCGTTCCCGCCCACTTTAACCCCTGTAAAGCACCATACTATAGGTCCAATCCATCTCGGAGAGCGTCATATTCCAATCTCCGCGTTAGTTTCTCCCTGTTAGAAAGACCAGTGTTTTAGGTCGGGCCTTATGAGCTGTAGAGCCAAACTTCCACCTTTTACGCAAATCAATAAAACAAAATAGTCACGCTCTGAACCAGTGATTTCAATTTCATATTTCCGTTTTAGTAATTTTTTGAGTTATTTTGTTTCATCTTATGATCCTGGTTCCTGGTACCAGTCCCTATTCTTAACCATCAGAACTGTTGTAATTTCAAACTCTGGTTTGATCATGTTTTTTCTTCAGTAGTTTCATTTGACAAATGTCATGTGTCAGTACTTTTGTGTCGTTGCGTGTAGTTTCACGACAGTGCTGACTGTGCTGATGCTGTTGCAGGGTGGATGTGAGGGTGTTGGGAGAACAGGACAACATCCTACGCTCTCGCTTTCCGGACACAGGTATGTGGCTCACACACCTTTCATTTACTTCACTTACCATCACTCTAAAACTAGTTTACTGATACTTGATTTTTGTTACAATTTTTGTTTAAATGAAATGAAACATCCTGAATTGAAATGATCAAATCAAAAACACTGCAGCACGACTGAATAAGTGAAAAACACTGTGTCAGTTTCAGATCTTTCTGAAGAATATTCAAGGCCATATTTGAAAGGAAAAGTGCAATAACAAGTAAAACATCTTTAAAGTCTAAAGTCAACAAAGAGCTTTGGTCACAGTGGGAAGAGTTCTCCAAATATTTACTCAAGAGTACTGTTACTTCAAATAATTGTACACTTGTTCTTAAAAGTGCACTTTTTTTGTATGTAGCTGATTCGTGACTATATAGGACTAAAACCTCTGCGGGACTTTGAAAGCATTGGTTCAGTAAATAAACTGGCAAATGAAGGACAGTGTCATTTAAAAACATCAGATTTGATTCCAACAGGCATCAAATGATAATTCATCAATTAAAAAAATAATTAAATTTTTCTTTTTATATGTACACTACTCAAACGTTTGGGTCACCCTGGCCAGTTCTATAGTTTCTCTAATCAGCACAAGAGTTTTCAGCAGTGCAGCATAATAATCATCAATGACCCATACAAGGCTTTTAAAAAAAATGTAAAGGTTTGGTGTCAGGGGACCTGCATATGCCTAGCTGGAAAGTTATCTCAGCAACGGATACCAATATGTACATTAGGGCTGCAACTAATGATTATTTTGTAATCGATTAATGTATAGATTATTTTTACGATTAATCGATTAATCGCTTGGCTGTGAATGGTGTAGGAAATTGTAATTTTTTCCATTTTTTTAATCGCATAAAGCTAAAGTGGCGCCACTTGAGGACGTGTTGATGGAGTAAACGTAAAGTAAACGTTTGTTGGAGGCTCTTGGCGCTAATTCTGCTTTCTGATTGGATGAGGCACAGACAGATATTCATGAAATTTACAATGTACAAAACACTACAGACCCTAACTATAAAAACAAAGTAGGTTTTCATCAAAAATACTACATTTTCATGTCATTTTTGCTCTATTTGAGTCTGTGTGAACCAGAAAACAATTAATCGATTATTAAAATAGTTGTCGACTATTTCAATAATCGATTAGTCGTCGATTAATCGATTAGTTGTTTCAGCCCTAATGTGACATATGCATGTCGACTATGGAAAAAAACGTATCACACATGGGGTTCCACAAGGCTCTATTTTGAGTCCAAAATTGTATATAATGTATATTAATGATGTTTGTGAAGCTTTGAAAAACGTAAAATATTTATTACCAGAGCAGTACAGGCGTATTAACCATCACAGGAAGTTGTGATTTGCTGTTTCCTGTCCGTCTCTCTGTGTGTTCCTCCTACTGCCGGTTGTTTCACCCATCAAGGTTGCTGCGTGGCAACAAGGTTGAACTTTTATTTAATCATTTTGTAATCAAGGCAAATTCACCTGGGTGCCCACAGCTTTGAGTGGGTGCTCCAGCCATGCAGCACCCACGGGATTGGCGCCTATGAGCATAAAGGACCTATGAGCATAAAGGACCAGTTCACTGGCCATAGAAAAGATTTCAACTAAAGAGCGCGTGAAAAGCACCACTGCGGCGAGAGTGAGGCCGGGGTAGGCTTGAGGCTGAGGCAAGAGTGGGCCTGGCAGGAGTGAAGCTGGGATGGGACCGAGGAGAAAGTGGGCCGGGTAAGAGCTAGCAGGAGCAAGAGTGAGGCTGGGTTGACTGTGAGGCCAAGGCGAGAGCAGGTTTGGGCGAGGTCGAGCAGGGGCGGTCGCAAGGGGGGAGACTGCGCCATGGGCGAGGGCCTTTATCGCCGCTGCCGGCTTTAATTTCCATTATTTTGGTTCGACAGAAGTAAACACTTTCCTTTGCTGTACTTTTAATCTGATACATAACACACTCGTACTTTAAACCTTGCACACATGACGCGTCTCTCCCCCGTAGTGACGAGGGCCACCAGGGATGCTGAGCCGCCAGCCATGAGTGCCAACAAACAAGCCCCCGCCGCAAAGGAGACAGGGGAAATAAAGGTCCCGAAAGCGGAGGAGAAAAAGGAGCAGGAGCAGAAGCCGGAGGAGAAAAAGAAGCCTGAGAAGTCACCAGAGCAGATGCCAGCCGCTGAGGGAGCGCCGCAGGCCCCAGAGGATGGGTTATCTACAGTGGAGGTACCAGGGGAGGGTTTTGCCAGAGTCATTATTCTGTTTGCTTGTCTACATTCCCATGTGTAAACAGAATGTATCAGACGTCCTGTAGTCGTCCTGTGTGTCGGCCCCGACAATCCAGCGAGAGTTTTGGAGCTGTAGGACTCAGGTGGTCTTCGCGAGCGACTTAATGGTGACTCCTGTTCTAAGGGGCATCTGTACTGTATATCAAATGAAAGTTATTTTTTTCACGAGTGTAAACAAGAGTCTTTTTCCATCTGCTTAACTGGTTAATATTGAAAAGTCAGTTCAATATTAAGCCCTCAGTTGTATGAGGATTCATTTACATTTTTTTCTGCCCACAGCTGTCCAAAACCAAGCCGTTCAGTCTAGTCCTGGGCAAAGTGGACAACTCCTACAACTTCAGCGTGAGTGTTTGTCCTCTGCAGAGAGTGCACACTTGTGTGAGCTCAGATCTTGTTTAACCCTTTGCTGTTATCCACAGTTCCACCTGAAAGTGGGCCCTCTGGCTCAGGGCCTCTACAATCTCAACTTCCACTACTGCTCCAAGATGCCGGCGCCGCCCTACTCCCTCAGTGTAAGCTCTTACTGTCCGCACGGTGGTTCTAGACGGGGCTCACTGACTGATTCTCTCTGCCTGATTTCATACATTGTCACCACAAAGTAAATGTCGCTTATGTTGACTTTAGGTCTTAAGAAGCCTTTGGCAACACTGATATTGACCTCATACTGGTGGTGTTGGAGGTGGAAATGTATACGGACAGGAAGTACTGGTGCTCACAACTTCCTTCAGAGGAATTGCCTTAGCCACATCGTGCAATGGCCCAATCCTGATAAATATAATATAATAACACTTCAAAATGTGAGCAGGGGTGTGCAGGCGGAGAGTTAAACTCACATACACGTGGGACATGGGAATGTCTGGAATAGGTTTTATTTATGGACAAAATGGTGCCTCCAAAAGCAGAGGGGACCATAGGGTGGCTTACTATGTGTTATCTTTGCTGCAGGTGAAGGTGACAGAGAGGAACCCGGGGGGCTTCCTGTCAGCAGCAGACATCCCCCTGTCCCGTCTCTACATTGGGATGGCTGGGGTCTTCTTTACTGCCGCTCTGGTGTGGGTCTACACACTCATGAAGCACAGGTATGTGCACTCTCATGTCATACAGATACAGACTGTACTATTGTTTTGATACCAGCTGGAGAGGGATTAGAGCTAAGATCGGGCCCAAAAGACCAAGCCCGACCTGACCCTGAGCAGTTAGCTTGAATTGTCGGACTCAAGCCCGAAACAAACCCGACATAAATAATATTTTATTGTGTGAGAAGTACGTGCCCGGCACACGTGAACGCAGCAGCGCCGCACATACCTGAGCAGGCAGAGAGATGTGCACGGTGTGGGGCAGGCTCTGCGTTTGAGCTGCAGCTCAGTGTCTCCCTCTCCTCCTCCTCGTTGTTCATAAACATCGCGCTGCATTTCACGCAGTAACAGGAACCAAACTGCTTATTTATCCACTGTAAGCACTTTCCTGAGAGCGTTTTCACACAGGCTCTAGTTAGGTCGACCTAAAGGGACTTTCAGCCCGAGAGCGGCACTTTTGGGTCAGTGTGAATCTAAGCGCAGCACTTTACGACGGTCTAAACAGCCGCTCTGACTGCGGCTGAAACAGCTTGTCTCTGTGTCGGAGCGGCTGTGGTGTGAATGCGGCGGACCTCGGGCTAAACTTCTCTCGCTTTGATGCCTCTTATTTGCGTGAAGACAGAATGAATACATGCTGCATGACGATGTTTGGATTACTGCTCTGACGAGGCGAAATGGATCAACTTTAAATCATCAAGGTACGTCTCTCTTTCCCGTCTTTCCCTTCCTGCTGCAATGAAACTTTCCTCTTCACGAGCCGATTTAAAGTGCATTTCTCCTCGCTTCACGTATTTCACCCTCACTGTATTTAAGCACGAGGGAGTTGCCTGGCCTGCCAAACGACATGCCTTTTCATAGATATTTCAAAGACATATAGTCTGGGAGCGAGCGTGATCTCAACAATTTCCCGGTGGGCGTGATTGACAGACGGCGCCAACCAATTAGAGCAACGCTAGATACGTTGCAGTAACAAGCGGCAGAAAGCCTTTCCAAAAACGTCCTTTTTTACGAGGAACGCTTCGAACGCTGTTTCTTGCTCCGGTTTTAGGGATTTCATATTTTCCAAATGATTTAAAACAGACGAAAGAGCAGAAGAAAACAGTGTATCGGCCGCCATCTTTAATGTTCTGGAAGAGTGCGTGGTGGTGACAGGTGACTGCTTCCGTCTCTTGGTGCGTGATTGGACCGATGTGGGTAAAATCGTGAAGTGATTGGCTGCGAGCAGCCGCCCAGACGGTTCTTCTTTTGAACAGAAAGGAGGAGTGTCTGGCAGGCCAGGCAAACGAGGGAGAGGAGTGACTGTGCAGCTCTGTAAGAGAGCAGGTTGGCAGGGAAAGAGGGAGTGAGGAGAGCGGGTGCTGCATTTAATGTCGCCATTTAAGTTGGTTAAAAAAATCAGCACCACGCATCGCTTTAATTGACAGGGAAAAACAAAGGCCGAGCTCGGCCCGTGGCAATGATATGGTAACGCAGGGCTCTAGAGTGAATAGCCATGTTCTCTGTGTAGCGCCGGTATCAAAGTGATTGCCTTGCCAAGTGGCCATGCTGCCGAAATGTAACACAGTCAGCACATGCGCCCGTCCCCTGCACCTGCACCACCCGCCTCCCCGCGCCGCAGGAAAAAGCTTAGATTTTCATTCGAAATTATAATGACATTAATGGAAAAAAAAAAAGAAAAATCTTGAAACCGACTGTCATGTGTGATATCTCGGCCCGACCCGAAGGTATACAATTTTACCTCTAAGAGGGATGGGCCGTTTATTCACTATTGCGTAAACAGCTGCAGCTGAGGGCCTTTTTTGTTTCAGAAGTAAGACTTGGAATTAGTGGATTGATTCAGTTCTCGCTAATACGATTCCTGGCATCAAACCTTGTGTGGTACAGATTGTGTCTCTGTGTGGGATCATCCCTCTGTACACTCATGTGTCCTCCTGACCCTCAGGTACAGTGTGTTTAAGATCCACTGGCTCATGGCAGCTCTGGCCTTCACCAAAGCCACATCCCTGGTGTTCCACAGTGTAAGTACGACACAACATATTACACTGTCAAACATAGAACTGGACTTCCTCACTTAACTCACCCTGGGATGGCGAGCCAAGACCCAAATACGACTTCCACTCTGTGCACAATTATTACGCAAATTAGTTTTTTGACCATATTGTTTTTCTTCACATTTTCAAACTTCAAACGGTGTAAAACTGAAAAGCTATTGGATGGAAGCGTTCCAGGTGATGGTGATATTTGTAATAAGAGAAAGTGTGGTTAAAGCAGGTCTACGCTCTGAATAAAGTGCAGAATTATTATGCAGCCACGTCTGAAAAGTCTTTGCTTACTGTATGTGTCTTGATCAATAGTTATTGTGTTAACACTTTACTCATATCGGTGATGTCTCTAAGCACTTCTGGACACTTCAGGTCGGTTACAGCTGCTGAAAATGACAGCACTGGTAAAACATGGAATCCTGATGCTTTATGCTTGATTTTAGACAGTTATTTGTGTTTTTACTCGTCATTCCTCTTCTTACAACCCTGTTGGCTATTGGCAACAAAATGTCTGATGGTTCTGTGTCCCGTCACAATATTATTTGACATTTCAAGAGCCCTGCTTCCGTCTGACCCGCTATTAACAATTTGTGACTTTTCAGACCTTTTTTCCTTCCCATTTTGGTGAGGGAACATGGCTGCATAATAATTCTGCACTTTATTCAGAGCGTGGACCTGCTTTAACCACACTTTCTCTCATTCCAAACACTGCATGGTCCCCGACCCACTTTGGGTCTCGATGCGCCTGTGATCTAAAACATATTTGGTTGCAGGTTTGGCTGAAATTGACCTTTTTTTTTCGTTCTAAAAAAAATAATAGTAATTTTTTCCAATTCTCTCTTCACATGCTTATGTTTCGCGCTCATAACCAGACCTAAGATTTAACCAAGGCTAACTCGCAACAGTTTTCATTCGGTTGCTTATTGTCCAACCAGAAGGCCAAACCTGACTGCAGTTAACTAAATGAACGGGTTAAAGCGACCCAGCGTACCTTTTTGTGTTGAATATTTATACAGTCAAATATTAAATGCTAAATACACTGGTTTGAAGTGTAATAGTCATGTTCCCTGTGTTTCAGATTAACTACCACTTCATCAACACAGAGGGCCACCCCATTGAGGGCTGGGCCGTCATGTACTACATCACTCACCTGTAAGGGCCTCTGCTCACTCTCACACAACAGTAGGACCTGCAATATGTCTTTATACAATTCTCTTTGCACATGATCCACACGTCCGACAGCATTAACATGTGAGCTCAGACTGAAATACGAAGTGCTAAACTAATCCAAGCACCCCATGCCTTTCAGAGCAGGTTTGTAGCGTGACCTGACGAGAGTAGGGCTGTCATGATAATCACTTGTATCCACTTATCTTTCAGTACAGACAAATGATACATTTTTGGGCTCAATATTTATTGTCTGTACATTTATTAGCATTTACCCCCCATCTTTTCTTTGTGAAACTTTGATTTTTAACTTTAGCAAATTGGATTCCATTATAGTCCATGTGTATTGCAGCTCATGTGGTATTTTAGGGTGTGATTATGCATTTTTAGAACAAAGGTTACTGTTATTTTTATGCTTTAGAGTCAATAATTTCGTTTATCACAATATTTTCCTGCCTCAATATATCGTAGTTCAAATTAGCTTGAAGTCGTGGCAAGTCTAAATGAGAGCTTCACAAACGTTTTGCTACCAAGACTGCCACGAGTCCCATTCTGACCACAAGAGTGTAGAATAAAAGCGAAGCGTCCTCATGATCTGAGCTTCCTTACGATTATTCCACACTGGTTCTTGTTCCCGTCAGGCTGAAGGGGGCGCTGCTGTTCATCACTCTGGCGCTGATCGGCACCGGCTGGGCGTTCGTCAAGTACATCCTGTCCGACAAGGAGAAGAAGATCTTTGTGATCGTCATCCCTCTGCAGGTCTGTTATGAGACCCCTCCACACGCATGAAGCCACTTTATATATCACAAACATGACGGAGGTCTTCTATCTGACTCAGATTTGAAACACGGCCTTAAACAGAAACACTGTCACCTAAAAATATGCTAAAGTTCAGTTTTAGTTATGGTTTTCCTCATTGACTTCCATTTTACCCTTGTTCTGGTCCTGTCTTTTTAGCGTTGGTTTGAATCGATATGATGACAATACTAATTATTTAAATGCTATATAAGTTGAGACCATTTACCAATGTATTGCAGTAAGAGATTTAATAAACATGTATTTTGTTTTCTTCTTTTCTCATAGCCCTACATCCATAGATATGTACATACAAGAGATCGATGATTATCTATTCAGTCCCATTCATTGTAATGGTCGCGAGTCATCGCTGAAATGAACATGGCTGCAAAACGGAGTTTGCTCTTTTTAAATCATAATGAAAAATGACCCTGATCCAAAGTTTATGATCAAGAGGAATGGGCCGCTTCACTATTAGATTATACACAGAACCTTCTCCACAACGACCACGACTCCAAGCTATCATTGATGCTAAAGAGATCAATAAAAAAAATATAGCCGCACAGCGGCGATTATCAGCCCTCGCCGACCGCCTTGCCTAAAGCAAGGGGGCGCTTCGCGCCCTTTTGTCTCCCTCAATCTAAAATTATGGTATTGCTACTGCCTTTGTTTGTTTTAACTTTTTCCCAAGGGTCTTAGTTTTAGGATTTTTGGAATGCGCTTACGCGCTCAATTTAGACATTATACAGAGAAAAATTTGTATGAATTTGTATCACACTATATCTGCAAACGGAAGCATATTTTTACATTTTACTTAGGGCTGCGGCTGCGCCGCAGAACATCCACAAAGGTTATCCAAGTACTTTGGATAACCTTTGGTTCCTCACTTCTCGCTGAATTATGGAGTTTAACATTTTTCCATCAGAATAAAATGGGACGTTCTGGTCATCGCTACGGCAACACCGAGAAAAATATGGCATGGGTGTAATTGACTTCTCTGATCGGAACGACCAAATAGAATTTTGTGCCAAATTATTTAATTTTCGTAAAACTAAAATTTGTACTCTCCATATAATTCCTATAGGGGGCGCTATTGCGCCCAATTTGAATTTTGCCAAATGAAAGTGTTTAGGACTGTGACTTTAACAACTGATAACAAAATGAGCAAAATCAGGCTTCATATGTGCGAATGGCAGCCATTTTTTGTTTGCAAAAAATCTCAAAATACTCTGTTTGCGGCTTCGCCGCATAAAAACCGTAAAAAGTAATTTGGATAACTTTTAAAGTTCTACTTCTCAAGATTATTTTCCACCCAAAATTAGGTCGTTCCGATAAACGCTCTAGGAGGAGATAGATTTTGTACGAAGTGAAAAATAAAGGCGGATTCCCGCTTCGCGGGCTGTCATCCAAAATGGCCGACACCCAATATGGCGGACGGCGTTGCCGTAATAATATTTTTTGCTCAACTTGTCATGATGCACGTCTGTACCGATTTTTATGAAAGAAAGACAGAAAGAAGAAAGAAAGAAAGAAAGAAAGAAAAAAATATTCCCATACAAAAACAATGTTCCCGCTTACCCGGTTCTGCTTCCCGGGTACCATAAACTATATATTTTCGGAAAGCGCTCGCGCATTCCTACCTCATGTGTATGTGCACGGGACGTGTATGCGCTCGTTTTGTTCGCACTTTGGGGGAGTCCAATTACAATGTTCGTTTTCTGATACATGTGCACGCGGACGAGAGGAGTGCGTTAGTGCATGTTTGAGAGGAGGCGAGCGCTTTGCGCTCGTTTTGTGCGCTCCGCGCACTCTATACGATTACAAGAGCCCCTTCGCCAGCCCTTATTGGCGCTCGGGCCTAAAAATTTAAAAAAATAATGCATTAGTTTATATAGTGCTTTTCTGGACACTCAAAGACTCTTTACATTGCACTATTCATTCACTCCATACTTGGCGGTGGTAAGCTGGTGTTCCCAAACGATCTCCCATCCAAGTACCGACCAGGCCCTTTCCTGCTTAGCTTCCAAGGTCTGACGGGATTGGGCAGAGCAAAGGCTTATCTTGTCTTAATGGGGAAATACACAGAACGGGGGTATGTAAACTTTGGATCAGGGTCGTTTTGGTACTTTCTTTTTTCATTATGATTTAAAAAGAGCAAACTCCGTTTTTTCACCACAAATGGCTTCACACAACCACTAACTATAAGTGAAAAAAAAACTTTTTGTGTTATCTTTCATATTCTTTGAAAAATGTTAAAAAATTCTGCCAGGGTATGTAAACTTTTGAGCACAACTGTAAACCACCAGTACCATAACTGATTGGGCAAACTTGTTATTACTTGTTATTATTATGGAATACAAGAGTTCTTCCAGAACCTGCCTCTTTTGTGCTCAGAACTAGGTGACATTCATGTTTTACCTCAAAAATATCCGCACAAAAGAGTGATTGGTTCAGTGTAACGTCACACGACAACAGAAATGACAGTTGTGTTTGTGTGTGTGTGTCCAGGTGCTGGCGAACGTGGCCTACATCATCATCGAGTCGACAGAGGAAGGTTCCAGCGAGTACTCCCTGTGGAAACAGATCCTCTTCCTGGTGGACCTCATCTGCTGCGGGGCCATCCTGTTCCCCGTGGTCTGGTCAGTCTGTCCCCTGACACACTCTGTGACCGGCCTTTTTGCCGTTGGATCATTTAGATAGTTTTGTGAAATGGATCTTCCATCGCACTTTTCTGCCTCATCCATTACATCGGACAGGTCTATGGACAAAAGTGCAGTTTTGACTTCGGTTTAGGAATAGAGAGCTAACGTTTTGGTGCTAAAGAAGCGCAGTTAAACATGCCATCAGCGCACTGCCCTTCCCTGTGTTACTCCAAAAATTGTAAGATGGCCGCCACATTTGTCACAACTACGATTTTATTTCCTTATCCAGGTTTTTATTGTATATAAGCGTAATTGCTCCCAGTGAAGGTACTTTGACACCCACCCTGTAGGCAGCCTGGTGGTGGAGGTACTGTAATGTTCCTAAAGAGTATCCCTCTGGTAGTAGCTTTGTTCCTGTGTGCCGCTGTGTGCAGGTCCATCCGTCATCTGCAGGAGGCGTCCAGCACTGATGGCAAAGCAGCCGTGAACCTGGAGAAGCTGAAGCTCTTCAGACATTACTACGTCATGGTTAGTTCTTCTCTCAGTCCTGATTCGTGTTCATCTTTATGACAGTGTTGTTTTTGGCAGCCCTTTTAGAAAATGCTTTTAGTTTTAGTCACATTTTAGGCAGATGAAAAACTAAAAAGGTTTTAGTCACGTTTTAGTCAGTTTCATTACGAAAGTAATAATTAAGTTTGATAAGTATTGGAAATTAGGATAAATAATAATTATAGAAGCCAGTGGCCCTGTGCCACTAAGCCACTACGATGCACCAGTTTGTTAGAAGGTTCGGACGCGTGTTTCCTTAATTGATGAGCCCAATACTCAGAATATAAGTCCTTTATTTTGCCTTAAACACGGTCAAAAGACTGTTTCTCCTCACAGGTGCAACACATCACACTTTGATCACCTCTCTTAAATAGGCAGAGGCCACACCCTTAACACAGCAGCGACACCTTATCGTCTTCAACAACACAACAAAACAACACTGCTTTATGATCTTTCATAAACTGAGCATGTTTCTCCACAGATCGTGTGTTACATTTACTTCACCAGGATCATAGCCATTCTGCTGAAGATCACCATGCCCTTCCAGTGGCAGTGGTGCTACGAGGTACGCACCTTTTATACTTTATCATAGATGCTCTTGTATTGTCAAACATCAAACATGCAGCTGTGAATTAAACCAAAGGAATTGACTGAATACGTGGTCATTTCATAATTCAACTGAAACGAGGGATAGTACAAGCCCTGGACTCTGAGCTGTTTTGACCATAGCTTTTCTTCATTTGAAAGACCAGTCCTTGTTGAGTCCCTTTTAAATTAAATTGATCACCCAGTCGAAGCTGTGGGTTTTACACTTTTATGATCTATTAAGCCACACAGGTCTGTCATTTGCACTAAAATCGAAGGAGACAATATCAAAGTGACTTGATTGTTAAACAATATCAGTCTGGTATTGAGAAAAAAAGGTTTAGGCACTACTGGTGTTGAAAAAATAAAAATATCGAAAGCAGGTACGGAAAAAATCTTCTCCCTTTAGATCCAAGTTTTGATGCTGTTGGTCCAGGGACAGGATTAGAGGAAGAGACGGATGTTTCAGCTCAAATAAATGATACAAATTTAAAAGAGTCATTTGTGGAATAAATTAACATGATTATATTTCAGTATAGGTATCGAAAAAAGTGTTGTTCATGTATCGTATTGTAAACCAAGTATTGTTAAAGTACTGGTGTCTATAAAGTAACAGTACCCAGTACCCACAGGACTGTGACTGGTGCAAATAAAGCAGCTTCACCTAAACTCAACTACTAGATTTGGCTTGATGTGGATTCCATTATTTACCCAGTCTCAGTGGCCTTTACTCTTTATGTTATTATCGAATTGCTCTCTAACGTCCGCATGTTGTAGCTACAGCCTACGTACAAACGGGACAGAAGAAGACAGACTGGATTAGACAGGTGTCTGAAAATATGATCTGGATTTGTAAAATTGTACGAGTTTCTGAAGGATTAGAAAAATGGTAAAAATGCTTTTTTTTATAATTAGTGCCGCTTACTAATAGGCTTCTGTTCTGATTGGCTGTTGGCAAGGCCGCCCGGCATACTAATGGGAGGTGAAGGCAGTCTGAGCACTAAATGGCCGTGGAGTTCCGTGACTTTACGGTCCCCTCTCCTCTGTGCAGTTCCTGGTGGAGGTGTCCACTCTGATCTTCTTCGTGCTGACGGGCTACAACTTCAGACCTGCCTCCAACAACCCCTACCTGCAACTGCCCCAGGACGAGGAGGACATGGAGATGGACGAAGTGTAAGAAATGTTAGCTCCGCCCGCTCCTTCAGTGTCCTCTGACCTACACACACGCACACACGCGTACACACATATGAAGATATAAACAAAAACCTCAAATCAGGACCAAGAAAGATACGTAAATGATAAATTGGGAAAATCATGACTAAGAATAAACCTGCTCATTTGTAAGTTTCCATTTGTCATATATTGCCCACCTGTTCCTGTCCAAACTGGTTTTAGTGATTGGGATCTAGTAATCCATTTGTAATGGGCACATTCCACTTCCTCATTGGAGGATTGTCTTGAGAAGGAACCAGCAAAACATGTCTCTGCTTTTTGTCCTTCTCATCAAAACAATCTTGGGTTTGAACATGCTGACCTCTGTTATGACCTGGTTCTTTTGTATCACGCAAGGACAGATATTTGGATATAGCTAAAGCATACACTGGAGATAGAAGTTGTCTCAAAGATGAGACGTTTATTGCTGTTGTTCCTAGTTACAAAGAAGTAAAACCAGCTGGTGACTTCAGAGAAAGAGAAGAAGTGAAGTCCAGACCTCCTTTGACAGTTCCTTTTTATCCTAGTTTTGCTCCTCTGCACAGAGAGGGTGACTACCTATCAGTGAGTCAGTTGTTTGTGGCTTTGTACTTTATCTGTACTTCACGTTAGAGACCTGCACGGGAATGGATTTCAGTCCCGTTCCCGCCCGCTCCCAACGCCCCCTGCCCGCTCCCGAGTCTCCCGCGGGAGTGTCTTCCCTTGTCCGCCCGGGGGAATCTCACGGGTCCCGGCAAGTCCCGAGTTTTTTTTAAAGGCCAGCGCCGAGTACGCACTAGGACACAGAGCGCCATGTGCCAAATGCCAACACCCTGGAGCGCGCTGCGTAACGGCAGTTCAAAGGCTTTTCTCAAACCGTGCAGCGTTTTAAACACTATCAAACACATTATCAAACATTAAATGCAAAGTGTAGGTCAGTGTTGTAGCAGAGAGCAAACGTGGCTCTTTTTTGCAGGTTAACAGCGACAGAGTGGAGTTCTGACAATGGTTTGTCTTTTCCACTGCTGCTCTCGTAACTCCCAACAAAGTTTAGAGCAGTCTCCCTGTTTGTCACAGTCCATAGAGACATCTGTGTTGCTGCAGGAGGTAAAAACCTGTGTTTTCCTCGACGGAGCACATCATGAAACTGCGTTTCAAAGCATCTCGGTGTGCGTTGGCTTTAATGGCTTATCCAAAGTGCAGCACCCAGACAGAGGGAGGTTTGGACAAGTTTTGAATTGACCTGTGCCAGGAGATAACGGTGGGTTTGAGTGTAGTTCAGCTGTAAGTCCGGTTGGTCAGTGTGGAGCAAAAGCAGCCAGTGAAGGTGCTGTAGCGTGGAGATCTCTGCATCATCCTGGTGTTCACTGGTGGTGAGGCGTAAAAAGGCTGCGCTCGTGTCCACATGTGTCTAACACCCTGTTGTTTTCTTATACGGGACATGTCGGGACCCAACCTGTTTTGGTCTGACCACCCGCTCCCGCCCGGGGCAGTTTGAATCCCGCCTGCTCCCGCGAGATTTGTGTCGGGTGCTGCAAGTCTCGCGGGATTTCCCGTCTTGTGCAGGGCTCTACTTCACTTCTACCTAAATCAGTTGACTGATCCCATACTGTAATTTCCTCATAAATGAGCCTCCGCTGTGGCCAATGGACTCGACACAAGGGGGCGACAAACAGCAGCAGCAGAGAGACGTTTGGAGCTTGGAGAGTGTTACACCGGGATTCCACATCTCGCGTCACCGCCCCGCTCTAGCCCGCCGCGGGCCGCCTCCGAAGGATTCCGAAATCAAACGCCCACTGCACACGCCTTGCTCCATCTGGGCTCCACTCCGCCCAACCGCGGAGCTGAGGAGAGCATGCGCGAGACGTACGAGATCACGCGATAAAATGTGTGTACAGATAAAGCCGGTACCAAAACAAACTTTTCATTCATTGCAAAAGCGTCTGAGAGCTTCGTTTCTGGAGTTTATTCTGTTGTTCCAGTTTAATTATTCAGTATTATTACAGGCTCAATGCAATTATATTTATTTATCAAAGAAAGTGACTCATTGATGTATTTTAAAAATATATTGTAATGTAATTTTGTGATTTACAAGTAGTGTACGATTTAAAAAATATGATATATAGCACAGCTTTAATGTAAATGTACGTATTAAAATACTTTATATGTTCGAAACGTTCTGTATTTATATTTCTACATTTTATTTCGAAAATCCGGATGTTGTTTCCGTTCTCTTTCCTGTCTTCTGGTGTGTTCTGAACTGTTGAGCTTGATACGGACGGAGCTGACGGGGCGCAGACGTAGCTGAAAATAGAGTTGGTCCGTATTTATATCGTGCCGAGGCGGAGCGGCGACGTTGGCCCTCGGAGCGGAGTGGACGATGTGGAATGTTTCTAAACGTTCAAAATGCAACGTATTTGCTGCGGCGGTCGGGGCGGAGTGGAACGGAGCGAGCACGGGGAATGTGGAATCTGGGGGTTATACATTGTTTAAATTAGGGCTGGGACGATACACTTTTCACATACGTATTGTAGTTCAGTATATTCTAATGCACTAAGGGGGTCATTTATAAGACAGGGACTTGGTAGCAAGGACAAGCTGAAAAATAGCATTTAGCCATTTGTGGGCATGTTATAATTATAATAATAATAATGGCTTACACTTGTATTGCGCTTTACACGTTTCTCAAAGCGCTACACCAGGGGTAGGCAACGTCAGGCCCTCCAGCATAAAACCTTTGGCCCCCAAGAGGATTTTGAGAGAACATTTATTCATAAATTAGAGATCAAATACATGATAAAGTACTCTAAAATGTGGAAAATACTGCCAATATGTTCACATTTCCTGGCATTAGGTCATATATGATAAGCAAAACTAATGTTATAGAAATATAGAAAAAAGGTGCTTTACTTTGGGCTACAAATCTTAGTTTCAGCCCTTGGCGTTTTGGCAATACAATACAAAAATCGGGCCCTCAACCACACGAACTGTCGACATTATTCAGTCACTCCATACTCTGTGGTGGTAAGCTACAGTTGTAGCCACAGCTGCCCTGGGTAGACTGACGGAAACAAGGCAACCAGTCTGTGCCATCGGCCCCTCCCACCACCACCAACCTGACACACTGACATTCATTCTGGCCTATTGTACATGTTTTAGTGGTAGGGGAAACCGGAGTATCCCTACACAGATACGGTGCTCAAGAGAAAACACTTGGTAAATGCCCCTTAAGTATTATGATTTGTCATTATAATGAATCACAATATTTAATCTTGAATGAATTGAATAAGAAAGCACAACTTGAGTTTCCAAAAGGTATAAACTAAATAAAAATGAGTCCGACGCCGAGTAAAACATTTTGAGTTGTGCAAAGGCAGAGGTATTTTAAAAGTCTGCCTGTTTGGTTTAAACCAATCGGCACCAAAACTGGAAATAACATTACCTGCTTTAAGTCAAAAACATTTTCTAGAGTTTGAGTGTCAAAAGTATTGTGAATCATGGCTCCCGATACGATAAGTGTACAACAAGGTCTTATTGCAATATAAAGCAAAACAATATTGTGTCCGACCCAGCCCTAGTTTAAATGATGGCATATGTAACACGTAAAGGCTAGGCGGTTAGCTGCGGATGCTAAGACGCACAGAAGATGGTTCGTCACGGAGCCTGGGTTGTGAATGAATACCGGAGTCATAGATTACAGTTTTGGTGTGTATTAGTACTTGACAAACATAAACATGGGTGCCTTTAATGACACGTACAAAACAAAACCCCGACACAATGTGTCCCACAGTCGAGAGAGTTCAGTGAGCGGTTAATTAATCCCGGTTGGGCAATAATAATCCAATTCTGGAAAAGTTCAGACGTGATGTGTGTTTTCTTATCCTACCACGTATAGGTCTGAGTTTCGTAGCTCGCCATCTCGTGGGGAGTCCTTGAGTTCGGACGATCGAGAGTTCAATAATCCTTGGTTGGTCCAATACAAAAACCTGACCTAAAAAGGCCAAAAACACAAATTAAGTAACCTAGTTACTAAAGTAACCGTACAAATAAAGTAAATCGATGTATACATAAACATACATGCTGAGTGCAAATGCATAACAACAAATAAAGAAGTATTCTTAATATAATAAGAATACCAAATCAATAATGATCGTAAAGTCAAAAACACTTTTAACTGTATTACGCAATAATATTCATATACTTATATGCAATAAGCATAATAAAGTCAAGCAACTATTACCATGTGCTATGGTGTATCACCATACATTGACTTTCATCTAAATGTAGTTTTTTCTAAATCACAACATAACTCAGTCAACATTGAAGAAAATAATACAAAGTGCACCTTCAAATTTCAATAAACAAAAGTAGTCGAATAATCCAAAACACTAATGCAGAGTTTGGTATTCGAAGTATTATTGCGCAATATTCGTAAGGGGAAATACGTAGCTACGTTAAAATCAATGGGCTTCAATGGCCACCAAAACATGTAACCATTTCAGCGGTAGTCATGAAAGTGACAAAACACGCACACAACAGACATAATTCTCTAAATTTAGCCGACATGCCAACAGTTTAAATTGGTGGCTACAATTCGGCTTTTACAATAAAGCAGGTAAGACGATTAACCTTTGAGTTTAGAATGCCTAACGCAGAGTCTCCAGGCGCGGCCCGACGTCTAAGTAGAGCGGAATCAGACAGGGGCACTGGTTGGGAAGCGGCAGCAACTATAGTCAAAGTAACGCTTTAGTGAGCAATCACACGGCAGAACGTGACATACTATAGTTGAGTAGCGGATGGCAAAAGGCTTACCGGGGATTCAGAGCTTGGATCCCTAAGGTTGGAGCGTTTTGTTTGGGGACGCCGAACAGACCATGCCACAGTGGAGACGGAGAGGAAGTGAAACCCCCATGACCCGTGACTTTGAGGAAGTCGGGAGTTTGGGGTGTCGCAGGAAGTGGGCCCGCAAAAATGAAAGGCTATACTAAATGCGGGTTACACATATCATAGATAAATACATAGTTTAAATGAAAACAATTATATTGAATGTTGTTCATCTATAGATCATTTGGTTGGAAGAAAGTTTTGTAACAGACCTAGTAATATTAGGAGAGAAAACTTACAGCATTTTCCCACTCTGCTACCTTTGTGTTTATCTCTATGAAGTGTTGGGGAAAAAACTAGACAACCTGACTATTTTTCTTTGTTTTGATTGGTTATGCAAAAATCCCATGTGCCAACTCATCAATATAAAACACACATGGTTAAATTGAAGATTTGTTTAAAAATGTCACTGTATTTTCAAGCATTGAGTGTTTTCTTTCTTGTAAAATATCCGCACACTGGTCGGTAGTTAGCACAGAGTTAGCCTTTTGTGCTAGTGTCTGTGTAAGTTCTCAGTCGTACAGGAGTTGTCCATTTTCAAATAAGGTACTTGAGTCATCTTCTGTACTTGGTAGTTGAGGTCTCCAAACGTTTCGCCTCTCATCCAAAAGGCTTCGTCAGTGAACAAGATTACAATCAGCACACAGCGTAGATAAACACCAGTTGGGAGGAGTTGGGGTTGGCCCGGCTCCTCCCCTCTAATCACAGCTACTCTCCCCTGTGGGTAAACACCTAGGTGTTTACCCACAGGGGAAACACCTAGGAAACTCCTCCCAACTGGTGTTTATCTACGCTGTGTGCTGAGTGTAATCTTGTTCACTGACGAAGCCTTTTGGATGAGAGGCGAAACGTTTGGAGACCTCAACTACCAAGTACAGAAGATGACTCAAGTACCTTCTTTGAAGCTTTTGTGCTAGTGCTTTTAAACTCTTAATATTGAACTTTTTTGAAAAATGAATAGGATTTTTTTCTGTCCGGACTCCGACAGTGTGTGTGTATGTACTTGATGGCGTAGCTCAGGTGTCAAACGTGTCCGCCCCTCCCCTGTGTGCAGAGTGACCGAGTCTGGAGCGCTGGAGGGCATCTCCAAAGTCAAGAAGACCTCCAACGGACGCGACCGGCAGAAGGAGTCCACGCTATGAGCCCCGCCCGCCTGGCGCCGTTCCAGACCTGGGACAGCTGACCCGGGGGGACCAGGACGAGCCCCCTCCTCTCGTCACCGCTGCCCCCTCTGCCCCCTCTGACTCTGTGCTGCCCGCGGGGTGCGGCTATGCAACACGCCAACTTCACCGGACGTTACTTTAAATGGGCGGACAGATATTAGTCACGAGAACAGACGCCATCTTGAATCGTTTCATCTTCTTTAGCTCCAAAGATGATCACACTGCAAAAATGGCTCGTTTCAAGCAGCCCTACCCTACTCTACTCTACTTGGTTTGGTCCTACTCTACTAAGCCTGGTTGTGTTTCCATTACTCGGTAGAATCTGATACTGTATCCATGGTTACCAGGGCGTATCCATGGATATGGCTTTGCTTTTGGCTGTATCCATGGAAACAGCACCTGCTTGGCCTGGTTAGTACCAGTTAACTGTAAAATGGGCTGGTGGAAACATTTAAAATGCAGGTAGGGTAGGGTAGGGGGAACCAAGAATCTTCACCAGTTTAAATGACCTAAAGTAGGAATATTAATCTTGTTTTTGTGCTGTGTAGATTGTGTACTTGGTGGGTCAAGTTTTTCTTTTTTTTTCTAATTTAAAGCCGTGTATGCAATTTCCATTGTTACCCGCACCTCAACTCGTTTCTAGCTCTCGAAAACCTATTTTTGTACATCCCATGCTTAAAGGAACAGGCCACTGTTTTTCCATACTGAGATATGTTCTTACCTGAGCTTAGACGGGTTGATACGCACCTGTCTGGTCTTTGTGCCCGTGGAGGAGCTTGGTCGCTTCCAACTTCACCCCTTTTGGAGCTATAGGCATATACTGGGAGAGGCCAAATGCTAACAACATCTTTGGTCTTTTTGCGTGACTGAGCGCACACACAAAAAACAGACCGGTACGTATCAACTAGTCTAAGCTCAGGTAAGAACATATCTCAGTATGGAAAAACGGTGGTCTGTTCCTTTAACACTATGGCTCATATGGCTGCGCAATATGAGAAATAATGACCATTCGATATCTCAAGAATAGTGATAAAATAACTGTCTTGCAGTTTTTTTAGGTTCCAACTTCCAACCAACTTTGACTTTTTACTGATTTTTTTTTTTTTTTTTTTACACTAATAACTAGCTCATTCTAAAACAAAGCCACAATCCCCAACAAACAAATCTCTCTAACTGATAAGTCTCAAAATAAAACCATAAAAAACAAACCAAGCTTTATCCAGTTAGACAGGCTTCATTTGTATATGAAGACATGAAAGAAAACCTGCGATCCATTTCTCCCCCTCATATTTATGCCTTTAATATGCAGGAAAAGTTTCAGATTGATATCTCGAACTCTGAATTCATCCCATTCACCTGCAGCGTCTCGCCTTAAAAAAATGCAATACCAGGACTAGGGCTGGGTACCGTTAAACGATACCATTTTGGTATCGGAAAAAAAAAGTTTAGGTTCAACTGGTATTGAAAAAATAATAAATTGTATCAAAAGCAGGTACTGAATTATTTTTATTTTTTTTACCAATTTTTATTATTAATGTTTTCTCTATTTTCTCCCCATTTTCTTCTCAATCTCCCCTCCCCCATTCCCCCCCACAATTTCCCCATTTTTTTCTCCCAAATGATTCCCTTTTTTTCACACATTTCCTGACATTCTAAAAAGTATTGTTCTTATTTCTGGTTCTAGACAGCAAATATCCAAGTACAGGCATGGAAAAAGAGTATCGCTAAAGCACCGGTATGGAAAAGAAATGTAATGGTGCCCAGTCCTAACCAAGACCAAAACGAGGCTAAAAGAGGAAAATCATTATCTCTGACCTGCAAGCTGAATTCTTGCAGTATTTGTGAGCTCCCATCTTCGAAACTGAAACAAAAGTGGTTTGGCACAAATGGATACCAATTAATAACGCAACAACGACAAAAGTGTTTCTCATAATCACCGACTAAAGAAATAGCCCTGTCAAAACAAAATAAGATTAATATTTCCTAACAATACTTCCTTGGCCCTCCCCTTTTGGGAAATCAACAGTCGACATTCTGTCTTTAGTACCACATGAGTCTGAAGTGTTTGCGTCAGAGAAGGCCACTTAAAGACCTCCTGAAGCATTTGAACCACGGGTAGAGCCAAGGAGGTGCTAGCGGAAAGGGCTAGCCCGCTCCTTTAGAGGCTTATTTTCGCGTGCTTTTGTGACGATACTCCAGAGACGTTGGCTTGTTTATTTGATTTGTTTGTGGCTGCTTTGACGGACTGATGTGCTCAGGTGAAGCCTTTTCTTATCCACACGTAGTTAGGATGGTGTGAATCTACATACACCTCACAGAAGTAACACAGGGCTGCACGAGCTCTGAGAAACCGCTATGTTGAGATAACTTTAAGGTCTTTAAGCTACATAGTATTTTTGTGATCAATGATTTCACCGCTTTGACACATACTTTTGGTCACCTTAGCCTAGGTAGGGAATGTGGTTTGAAGGGGATGTACGCAAAACCGAGCAGTGGCCTTGTCCTGATCATGTCTGTGCTCAAATTTCCTCTTCTACGCCAGAAACGACAAAGTTAGCATTGTTTTCTGTAAGGCTGGGGGCTTACTCAGACTAAAATGGTCATATTGTGCAAACTTGAACCTTTGGCAATAATATTTTAAGTATTTTAACTTTAAATCATTTCTGTAGATCAAAAGGAGACTTTTGGCTGTGTCTGAATGTCCACACTACAGTTCCCTATGTAGTGCACGATATAGTTTGCACTAAAAACAACCGTTCAGAATCACTGACTATTGTGAAGGGGATAGGGACGAAGGTGAACATCCAGACACAGCGTTTATTACCGAGGGTGGTCGTGTTTGGTTCCCTTTGGCGCCCTCCTCTGGCTCTTGGAGGAATTGGCCAAAATGAAGGCTCGTGTACCTTTTTCAGCTAACATGTTATTAATAGCAAATCAATGGCATCACGATAAGCACAGTTTGCAGCGCAGGACTGCCGAGAACATGTCCGATGCCGGTTTATGAACTTTGAAAATGGAGGACACTTTTGGATCCTATCCCTAAAGCAAAAAAAACCCCAAAAAAGTTCCAGAAAGAACCAGATCGGAGCACTTCAGGCCCAGGAAAAGAATTGACCAAAATAAACCAGATTACTCAAACCTGCGTGAATTTCCCCTTAAAGTTACACCACAAAAATATCAAGGCTAAGAAGATCAAAAGTGCTTTTGAAAGGCTCCTGTAATGTAGAGCGTGAAGATAACGGGACTTTTTGAATAGTCTCAACACAAGTAATTTATATTCTTTAAGGAACAAACGTTGTAAATCTGTCAGATACAAAGACTTTAGCTCCATGAAGATGTTTTAGATTTCCTGAAATGCGTATATATCTTATTTAGGGGAATTGCAATAACCTGGTGCAGCCCTACACTGATCTTTGATATTTCTCTGTTTGGATCAATATTGATATAAATCTGTTTAATTTAACAATAATTTAACCTTCAGATGTGTTCAGTATTGTTTTGTTTCTCACAAGGGCCTTGTTCAGTTCGGCGCGGCACGCTTTGGAACTCTCCTCAGCCCCGTATGAAGGCGCGTGGCGGGTCTTGCTAAAGGACTGCCTCTTCTACATAATGTCCCACACGGCTTACAAAACGTTTGTGTCTAGGATGGGAAACTCCTGTACGACGGAGAGCGTAAACAGACATTCAACCGGAGGCCACGCTGTACGGACGGGTCAAATCCAGAGGACACTGGGTTTCGCAGGGAGACGGTTGCGGGGGACAATTTGAGAGCCCTTTTACTGGCGGTTTTCAGACTGAACAGATTGCATTGCATCTACTGTAGGGTTTGACTTTAAGGCGAGACGCGGCAGGTGGAAACATTTTAACATCTTAGTTTTAATGTCAAAGTAAATATACACCATTCTCCTCTTTTACAATGTATTTATTTATCTTTTGCCCTGGCATCACGACAATACCACATGCCGTCATGTCCCACAGTGTAGCCATCCACTAAACGCATCATGTAGGGCGGATTATTGAAACGGTTAACAACTATTTAGTAACGGTTTACACCGACTCAAACAGAGCAAAAAGTGACAAGGAAAATGTATTTTTGATGAAAAATAACTTTGATTTTAAAGTTAGGGTCTGTAATGTTTTGTACATTTGATAAATATCTGTCTGTGTCTCATCCGATCAGGCAGCAAGCGGAATTACCACTAAGCCTCCAAACATTCACTTTAAGCAAGTCCTCAAGCAGCGTCACTTTAGCTGTATGTGGGGAAAAGGTTTTTACGCACCTTTCACAGCCAAGCTATTGATTGCATTTAATAATCTGTAGATTAAAGGCACTATACCTGATTTTATTATGATTATTATTATTAAAAACAACTAAATTGTTACTTGTGATCCAAAGTCATTACATTATCACATGTAGCATACAAATCAATCACAGGGACAAGTTAATAGGCACATTTCACAATTAGCATGGTCACTTTTCAAGGTAAATGTCAGAAATGCTGGAAATCTCACCTGCAAGTTCATGAAATTGATACAAATTAGATGCACTGTGTTTCCCCCCCAAATGTCTAAGTTTACAATATACTGAAGGACAGAGCCGTGGGAACATGTTTTGGTTAGGAGGTGCTGAAGAATATAATTGCCCCCCAAAAACACCTTTTTAGTGCTTATTTCCTATTTATTTATATTGCTTGCAATGGACAAACTATCCATCAGGGTGTGCTGCAGCACCCTCGGCACCCTGGGTTCCCACGGCCTTGCTGAAGGAAGACAACACATTTTGTTCCATTACTACTAAAAAAATCAGGTATAGTGCCTTTAATTAACATTAGAATCAGCCCTACTATCATGCCTGAGACAGTTTTGTAAAGCTCTCAACTTCAACCTCCTCATTTGCTTTGTGGAAGAAACTAAGCTCAAAGATCTTTTCAAAAATGTAGGGCCGTTTTCTCAAAAGGACTGTATCTCTGTTTTGTCCCTCTTCACCTGCAGCGTCTCGCCTTACTGCCTCTGCCAGTTTTGTTTTGATCGTTCAAAGTCTTCTCTGCCAGCGCTGATTAAAAAAAAGTGATTTCCCCCCCACCCACCCCTGCCGCACCATGTATAATGCAGGGTCATGTGACATTTTACCGAGAGTCCTGTCGCTTAGCTGGAGCCATTTGTTCCCACGCTGATTCCCGCTCTTGTTTCCCGGCGTGCCGCGCTGAGGCGAACTGTCTGCGGCCCCCATGAGCTGACCTGGTGCCGGGTCGTGCTCATACACTAGCTTCGCTCTTTTCCACTTTGCGTTTTGCTCTTAATATAACGCCTCTTTTATGAGAGAAACTATCACCTGCCTTTTCCTGACTCTGCATCGCCGTAGTGTGGATCCTGAGGTGGTATTTGTAAATAATTTGTTGACACACGGATGTGAAGTGTACGTTGTGGTTTGGGGAGGTGATGGGATTTTGGGTGGAATTGGGTTTGGAGTGGACGGATGGACTTTCTGTGTGGACGTGGACAATAAATGTGGTGTTTTGGACATGTCTCTGGTCTCTGTCCTTTACTCCTGATATTTGCAGTGTGTGTCATACTTCTGTTATGTCAGTGGTTGTCAACTGGTTTGGCATCGGGATCCACAATCACCCTGGGATGACAAGCTGCTACACTAATATGACTAGGAAATTATAATGTCAAATATTGTCTTTTCCTCAAAATGTTGAATGAGCATTAAATGAACAAAAACTGAAATTATCATTAAATAACACACTGTACATAAATATTTGTTAAGGCAAGTTTATTTGTAGAGCACAATTCATACACAAGGAAATTCAACGTGCTAAACAGTTACATAAAAATACAAGAAAGCAGACAAAATCAATTCATAAAACATCAACATAAAAATGTAATTTATGTAAAAGGCAAGAGTGCAGATAAAATAGTTTCAGTGTCTCATGCACGGGTAAAAAGAGCTGTTTTCAGCCCGAGTCTGAGGCCTGTCTCACATCCTCATGAAAACTGTTCCAGATTTTAGCTTTAGCCTCAGTTCAGTCCTGACTCTGAGAACCACCAGGAGACCCCTCCCTGATGTTCTCAGGGCCCGAGACGGTGTAAAATGAAATGAAGGATGTAAACTGCTTGAGTAGATCATATTTGCAAGGAAAATAGTATGGCTCTAATAAAAGAATGAAATATCTTTGCATTAATCTTCCAAATAGTCGTAAGGCTGGAATTTTGAAGTAATTTGTCCATTGTCAATTATATCACCAAATATATTGTTATCGTGATATTTATGTTTTATATCGTGACAGAGATTTTAGGCCATATCGTCCTGCCTTAATTAGCATTAATAATAATTTAGGGTGCAAAACATGAATAATCTTAATTTCACTCAAATACGGTGTTTCCAAAATTGTAAAAAATAAATAAATGTTTCAACAAAACTTGAACAACTAAGTGATCTGTTATAGCTAAAAGCTGAATTTCAAACACAGCAGAAACATATAAGACATATAGAGCTTTATGTTGCCTTTCGGCCTCAGCTTGGCCCTCTACTATTAGAAGTGATCAACTATTCAATAATCAAAGGGTCTTTCAGTGATAGTAGCAATGTGGCAATCATTTCATTGTTAAGCTGCCCACTGACTGCTCCTCCTACCGGCCACTCGGTCATCACATGACTGAATACACAACAATCAAACAGGATTAATTCAATCTAGACAAGCTTCTGATTGGCCGATTACTGCATATTATAAATGCATCCTCAAATTCTTTTAACAAATATACTATTTTTTCATTAGACGCTGACAAGGTGACAAAGCATTAATTGGGCTGTAAGTGGGCAGGACAGACTCCCATGGCCAATGGTGATGTTATGTATAACAACCTTTTTCCTCCAACCAGATTCCGTGCCCTGGAAGAGGTGAGAGCTATGAAGAGGGGGAATGAACATGTGCTTTTGTTTGGCGTTAATGAAAATTACAGCTGAGTGCAGACTGGCACCACAGCGTGACCGGCTGTACATCTCTCTCGGGAAACCGGACAGTGTTTAACTCAAGTTTTTAGTTTGACCTGATAGAGCTTAAAAAAGCCTATAATGCTGAATGAAGAACACGAGGCAGCGCAATGTAAACGAGGAAGAGAATGTAAAGGCTGCCATAGGACGGCAGCGCTCTCAGTGCTTCTTGTAATAAACCACACTCCCTCTCACCAGTGGCGCAGGCACATAACACTACAGCTGTGCCCATACAAGATAGCAAGTGTCCAATGTTGCGTTTCTTCCGCACCAGGCGGAAGAAATGTAGCAGGATGATGTCTTATCTCCCATACCTAACCAGGGGTGGCGCCAGGGGGGGCTAGGGGGTGCTCAAGCACCCCCTGAGATGGCCAAAGCACCCCCAAAGATTTTTGCCACTAAATCAATGGAACACTAGTTATCTCTAGAAACATCCTCGGACGTTTAACATGAAAAGGAGTGAGTAGGACAGGTATAATTCCAGCTAAAGGACGGGGCTTTGTCCGAGGCCCAGTGTGATGTTAATGCGGCCGTGCGTCAGAGACGCTCAGCGACAGCAGGAGTCGGGCTGAGTCTGACTCCAGGGTCATTATTACAGTCGTTCACTAAATTTGATCAATGAGCTGAATTAGTCTGATGTTATGAAGTCAGACACTGCTCCTCTGGCTCTGAACACAAATCAGAGGTTATTATTGTGCACTTTTGATACAGCGACGTGAGCGCGGCTGAACCTATAGCACAAGAACAGAGCGAGTCCTCCAGCAGCGAGACAAAGTCTGGACGAGGTAATTACGCACAACCGCGGAAAAAAGTTCACTTAAGTCATGAGCGCATTGCCCTTCTCTCGTGGGCATCCGTCTGATAATCAGCTCAACTTTAACATTAACTGTGTAACAGCGTTTGAGGTAGAAGCGGCTCTAGGATGCAGAGCGTGAGGGGAGATTACGACGATTACGAGATTACGAGGACCTACTCCTCTGGCCTCACGTCCTCCCGGGGTCGACATAAAACCGTCTCACGGAGGCTCCTCAGTGCCGTTAAAGGCAGGTCCAGAGCGTCCTCCTCCTCCAGCACCTTCACCGCTCACGACGCCTTTGCAGCCCAAACCCTGCTGTTCTGTTCGCTCAGACGCAGTTGTGAACAGAAAATTACGCATTTGCGGGTGCACGCGCGTTTATAATGTGTGTTATGTTGTCTAATCGCCCCAAAAATGTCATGTTTTGTGAGCACCCCCAAGAAGCCTCGTTCAAAAGAGCCGGATCGTTCACTGTTAAAAAGAACACATCACTATTGTTGCCCCTATGAAAGGCATATAATGCGTATGCCCTTTTTGCGCCACTGCTGCAGGTAACAGGTGACGCTTGTGCTCACTATTTGAGCCCAGTCCCTGATTGGTTAACAAGGCGTAAATGAACGCACGTGTAGATTGTGATTACTTGAGTGCATGAAGCAGTGGGCGGGGCATCCCTGCTCGTGTACCGCGCTGTTCTCATTGGCTTTGACGCGCGTTTATCCTCATCCGCTCACATTTGCTACGCTTCATACGCACGGACGGCTTTGCTTACATTTCGAAGCGCGTCTACATAGGGTTAACATGGAAGTTGGTGGTGTGTCAGCGTTTGGTCAGTACGCACCTTTAAGCGGAGGAAGTTTGTCATTCATCGATAAGCAGTGCTCACTTGAGGCTCACTCTACACCATTCCTGGTAAGACTGTTTTCTATAGTCCTCTGTTTAGGCTAAACTCTGTTGTTTAATCAGTTCAGACTTGTATCTATGAACCTCATGGAGCCACAACACGTTTCAGCCAGTTTCTATGTATTTTACATTTAACTTCTGACTGTCAAATAGAACAACTGTGAATAATTATCCACATTTAGATAATTGGATGTAACTAGTTCCAACTTTGCAAGATTCATGTATTCATCACACTTAGATCTTGTCAGGTTAGTGGAGAACTGAGAAGCTCAAAGCAAAGAGTTAGAGGAGAGACAGATACATATTCAGTTCAGGGACGGCTTTTTTGGTTCTGTTTCTTCAGGGCTAATTTACTGGTATTTCGACATCATTGTTCCTGCTTGTTGATATCTAAGATACATAGTGTACATGAATTCTGATTAAATCAAAATGGTAACTGGGTTGTGAGAAAATATTGTATTTTTATTTTGCATATCACACACCGCTAGGAGAACATGGCGCAAACAAATAACTCCAAAGACAACTACAGATGTCCTAATTATTATTTAGTTTGTTTGCTAATGCCTGTGGAAATTGTTTATTTAACTTGTCACAGGAAACGTTAAATGCTCAAATCAGGAACAAACTGATTTAGGCAAGAGGAACGTACAGATAAACAGAAGAGCCTTAAATCTGATCATAAACCGAATATTTCATTTTCAGAAATGGTCTCTTCATCACAGAGCAGTTCCGAAGAGCAGTTCCTGTGCTGCATTTGTCTGGAGGTGTTCTCTGAGCCCGTCTCCACTCCATGTGGACATAACTTCTGCAAACGCTGCATCTCTCAGACCTGGGACACTAAAGAAACGTGTAAATGTCCACTGTGTAACAGGAGCTTCTCTGTCAGACCTGAGCTCTGCGCCAACACCTTACTCTCTGAGATGGTCTCTCAGTTCAAACTGGAGAAGAGGAGCAGCTCTATGGAGTACATGCCCTCCTTCAGTCCAGGTCCAGTGTGACATCTGCTCTGAGCCCAAACTGAAGGCAGTGAAGCCCTGCCTGGTCTGTAGGTCCTCGTTCTGTGAGAGCCACCTCTAGCCTCATCTGAGCGCGCCCAGACTGAAAACACACCAGCTGATGGAGCCTGTGGACGGCCTGGAGGACAGGATGTGTCCCACACACGACCGGCCGCTCGAGCTCTACTGCAGCACTGATCAGAGCTGCGTCTGTTCTATGTGTGTTCTTCAGGAGCACAAGGACCATAAGTGTATGTCTCTGAAGGAAGCGTTTGAGAAGGAGGAGCCTCAAGGTCCAGGAGATCACAGCTGCCCTGGAGCTCAGTGAGAGAGAGGCTCAGAGAGAGACACAGCAGATGGTGAAGGTCTTCAGTGACATCATGAGTCTGTGCAGAGATGTTTGGACCATCAAACCAAAGTCATGGAACAAAGTCTTTCTAAACATAAGGAGCGCGCTCAGGCCTTGATTCAACAGCTGCAGCAGGAGATGTGTGAGCTGGAGAAGAGCAGCGCTGAGGCCCTGCACTGCCCCCTGCTGCCCTGAAGGACTGGAGCAGCGTGAGCTTTAAGCCGCAGATGTGTGAGGGCAGTACGGCCCGTGCTCTGTCTGAGCTGGAGACAAGTCTCTCACAGAAGTTCAAAGAACTGACTTCAACAGACCTGAGGAGAGTGCAGCAGTTTGCTGTGGACGTCACTCTGGACCCGGACACTGCTAATCCTCATCTGGTTCTGTCTGAAGATCTCAAACAGGTTTATCACACTGATGTGAAGAAGGAGCTCCCAGACTCTCCTCTAAGGTTTGATTATTGTGTTAATGTTTTAGGAAAACAGAGTTTCTCTTCAGGAAGATTCTACTTTGAGGTTCTGGTCAAAGGGAAAACTAAGTGGACTTTAGGAGTGGCCCAACAGTCCATTAACAGAAAGGGAGAGATCAATCTGAGCCCAAAGAATGGATTCTGGACAATTTGGTTGAGAAACAGAAATAAGTACAACGCTCTTGATGACCCTCGTGTTTGTCTTTCCCCACAGAGGCCTCTTCAGAAGGTTGGGGTATTTGTGGACTATAGAGCAGGTCTGGTCTCCTTTTATGACGTAGATTCTGTAGATCTCCTCTACTCCTTCACTGGCTGCTGCTTCAGGAAGAAACTGTTTGCTTATTTCAGTCCCTGTAACAACGAAGGAGGAACAAACTCTGCTCCTCTGATCATCTCAGCTGTGAAGTAGGTGTGCGTGCGTGTGGCGTGTGGGCGTGTGCATGTATTATATGTATAGTTTTTCACCAAACAAAAACTGATGAATGACTGTAAATGAGTTTTATATACCTGTATGTGTAATTGTCTCAGGGTAGAGTCTGTTGTTGTGTAAATGGTACTTGGAGGTTGTGGCTGAACAAGCTATTGCAAAAAAGTGAAGTGAGAGCATATGGCAGGTGAAACCAATAAGGAGGGTAATTAAATCAGTTTATTTAGGCCTAGGCTAAAACAATTAAAATGTGTCGGGATAAAATGGCCACTTTGGCCACTTGAGTTCCAATCATTACGTCTCCTTCCTTCATACGTACTTGGCTGAACGGCCTCATAGCGAATTGTCCAATATAGCCTAGTTCCAAAGGTAAAAAAAAGGCGCAATGAAAACCGTCCTCTTCTCTCCGGGGCAACTGAGGTGGCCGACGGAACAGCTGTAATGTCAGAAATGTAGTTCTGCCATCTGCTCTGATTTACTACACATTGTTTAACAGCTGAAGTGAATATGCAGTGCTACCTCAGTATCTGTGACAATAATTTCACTCAGTTAGTGACCCAGCAGGCCCTGACACCAGGTTTTACAATGCCTTGGTGTCCTCAGGTCATCTCACAGATAATGTGAACATGGCCTTGGGTTCAGGGATGGCACGTATGCAGAGATACTTTACCAAACTCTTGTCTTCGTATAGAGATACCACAAATATGTTTGGCGCCGGGGTATCACCTCTTGTCCATCTGATGTGTACAACTGTTGTATAAATATGCCACTGATTGTGCTGAAGGGCAGAACACTCTGTGAGCCCACGGTCATGCTTCTGTGTTCTCCCTGTGTTTTAAATGATCACTTGATCCAGACTTTAACTCGCTTCATTGTTTTATTACATTACTATTTAATATACAAAAATCCCATAACACAGCCCAACGGGGTGGCTCCGACTTCCTCTTGGGGCTCTCTCGCTTCTCTGCGGGGGCATACACACCTCTTCTCCTCCGTTCGCGGATTCCTCGGCTGCGTCTCCTCCGGCTCCTCTCACCGGTTGCCACTGCACTCAGGTCCCAGGACACATGCAGGCCAGGACAACCCTTAAGTCCACCCCGGTGCCATAGGCCAGCCTGCCAGGTCACATCGGTCCTCTTCTCCACTGCGTGCTGTGTCCCCACGGTTGGCAACGCCTTGCTCCGCTCCTTCCACGCCCTGGCCCCCCCATCCTGCCCCGTGCCAGCTGAGACATTTGTGACCCCCTGGTCGTCCCGTCTTGTGTGCATTTTGCCTTTGCTTGTGTCTGCGTCTCTCCTGTCCAAGAGCATCTGGATGCAGTTGATGGAAAGCCACATGATTAGTGGAGCTCCATTTCTCCGCAGGAAATGACGTCAGCTTTCTCCCTGTGACATATTTTTTAAGGTTAATCTCAATAAAACGCCTTTCGTACACTCCACTATCCTTAAGGTTAGGTTTAGGGATAGTTTCGATTAGTTTAAGCTTGCGTTGTTTTGCGAAGGTGACGTCATTTCCTGGAGCTCCACTGATCACGTGCTCCTCTCCTTGCCGCATCCAGACCCTTCTTCTTCCGCCTTTTATTTCGTACCTGCCACCAGAGCCCAGGTGCAGTTGATTTGGTCCCGTGAGTGAAGGGGGGGAGGTCATGTGACCCATTACCACAGCAATAAGGTGGCAGTTGGGGAACACATCTAGTAAGTTAATAGTGAAAACAAATACCAAACCACACGAAAAAGACTAAATATCAAACTTATGGAAAAAGAACACACACCCCACTTGTGCCTCGTCACATAATTACAATGTATAAAGCAACAACGGATTTGTCCTAATGTGAAATAAGTGGCACATTTATTAGAAGAATCATCTGTTGATAAGAATGTAACCGTTACATTATCACTGTTCTGTGGGTAATAAAACTGACAAAGACCATCTGGATTTGGAGATTATTCAGAAATATCTTTGGCCAGTATGCTGACTTGATAACAAAACCATAAATCGGCGCCTGTGAATTTAAACACTTTTCTTTTTTCCCCAGGAATTTAAACACATGACACAGGTCACAGGTCATGAGGGTGGGTCCTGCGGGATAAGGTTCCTTTTATTGGACAAGCTTTTTGATGACATCATCATTTTGTGATGTCATGTTTTCTTTTTCACATTTTTGAGGCCATTATACACTGTTGTAATTGGAAAATGCATGGCAAAAATGTAAAAATACATATCACAAAGACAATTGCATAGTAGGGTGCATCAAAACCCCCAAGTGAAAATATTTTCATGGCTATATAAAAGAAATGTTCTATCTCCTGTAAAAATACAGTGTGTAAGATAATTTGAGATTTGGATCAATTCTACCGGGTCCACATTGGCCATGAAAATCTGCAATATTCGAAACTTCAGAATATATGATTATAAACTACTGCACACACTAATGCTTTCATTTCCCCTGAACTTTAAGTGGTTAATAGTGGTTATGTCACTCTTCTGCACTTTCAGTTTCCCAGAAATATATACTTTCCCAGAAGTATATCATTTCTAGATGTATTGTTCTCCAACTTGACATAGGATGACAAAATGGCAAAAACAGCTAAAGAAACAAGGAACACTCGTACATCTGCTGCTGTATTTGGTCTTGGAGCTGGCATAACAGAGAAAGATAAAGAAATTACAGGCTGCAGGCTGCCAACCAATGAACAAGTCATAAAATGTTACATGTTTCATCGATGTGAAGGATCAGCGCAGGGTACAGCATCCAACAGAACACAAAGGGACAATGCAAAGATTGTTCTGGACAAGTTAATTCCATTTTATCTGAAAGGTAACATCCCTATGATTTCAGAGAAAAGCTGTTGTCAGAAAATTGTGGAACTGATTGAAACGAATGCTAAAATTCAGAAATACCAGTATACCGCCGCTCATCTCCAGGTGTACTGGCTAAGCTGAAAGATGTGGAAAATGATCTGCAGAGGACTTTCCCTTTTTGGACTAGAGATGCAGATAAAGTTATGAAAAACCAAGAGGATATCAGATTTCTTCAGTCAATGCAAACTGACACTAAACAAAGGGAATTCCAAGAGAAGGCTGAGAAAGACAGAGAAATAGCTAGTGAAACTGTTCAGCTGGCTGACAGTGAAAGCAGTCCAGATGAGGATGCCAATAGTGAAGATCTGGCCATTCCTGGTTCATTGCGGGGAAAAACACATCATCGAGTAGCTCGTCCTGGAACAGTGGCGTTTATTCCACATGACATTCTGAAAAGTCCAAAGTTGGTTTCATTAGCTACAAGAATGAAGTTATCACCAGCCGAGCAGGCGGCATATACTCAGGCAATCATTGAGAGTCTGGGGGTGACAACAGAAATGGTAGCGCTTGCACTCTTCAGTGACTCAACTCCATCAGATGAGCGGCCCAATTTGGCTGAAAGGCTCTTGGCAGTTAAATCTGAACATGGTGACATCCACAACACACCTAGAGGTCGCTTTGGTACAGGTTTCGGCAAGCCACATTTTCCAACTGATATCACCCTGTCTACGAAACTAGCAGAGTTTGTTACAAATGACTTCTGGTTCATCTTTAGTCTACTGCATCTGGACAGTGATTTCCTGACCAAAGAAGTTAGTGAGTGGGTGAATTTGTCATATCTTTCGTCAAAAATGAAGATCGATGCCATTAACGTCATTAATGACGAAATTAATGTGCAGAAAGAGGAGTGAAGCTAAGTGCCCACTTTACTGATGCTGCAACGTCAGAAGAGCATTTTCAGAATGTCCTACAAGTAGTGGAAACAGACAGGAAAAAGAGACCAAACCTCCGGAAGAGGAAACCAGCTGAATAGTGCATACACGATTAGTTGATTGTGTGAACAGAAGGACTTTCTGGATGTTCATGGTTATATGAATCATAAATCAAACTTAAAGTTGTGTTTTAATTACTTTTGAATGTCATATTATGCTTTGTTCAACAAGAATGTGTATAGAATATATTTGTGAAATTTAAAATTACTTTTGTTTTTCTTGCGTTTATCATTATTTTCCATATTTTCAATCTCGATGTGGACCCGGTAGATGTTCATCAAAATTAATGAAATTTTGACCAAATGATTTTTTCATGAGGTAGAACATGTTTATTATATAGCCATAAGACTATAAAAACATTTTGAAAATCAAGGGGGGTTTGATGCACCCTATTGCATAGTGATACTATACGGAGTTTAAAAATGTTAAAATTAAGTATTTTCCTCCCCCTACATGTTCCAGCCATGTCCTAATGTGTAGAATGAGCCCAGACCTGTTCACCACAACTGCCTCTAAAATCCTGCACTGTCACTCAAAACGTTGTTCCTTCGGGTCTGAAGTGCCGTCATGCACGAGCTTAATATAGAGGCTGCAGTTACGCGCAAGACCTGAGGTGCCAGTAGTGAGCATAAAATGACCAACTTGTGTCTAGTCCCTTTAAGACGAGACACGGCAGTATTAAAAGTGATAATTTTTCACGCAGTGGTCGATGTGGAGATTTTTAGCTAGTTTTCGCCAGTAACATCTTTTTTTATATGTCAGAATATAAAAAAGACATTACTTAACCCGGACGATGGTTATTTTATGATGTTTCGTCATGAACGAAGTGAGCGCATCCATTCACAAATACTGACATATTTTACATCCACATGTCCTGAAGGGTCCCCGAGATGACGCGATGATCCAAATATGTGTTTTGTTTTTTCTGTAAGAGCCCGGTATGGAAGAGCGGAGAAATATGTTGCGCATGCGCACACGTTACAAAACTTTAAGGCTGGTTTTCTTTAAATTCGTTCCACTCATGCAACAAACCAGCCACTTTAGTAGCTTCTACAGACTCCAAACTTTACAGGCTTGACCTAGCCTGGTTTTACCATCCCCTCGTACTCATTTCGTTTCGTACAGAGGGTCTGGACTTTCTCAATTGAGCTCCGTTAACAGGTGGGAGGGGTGAACTCCTTTGAAACGATTGGATCTGATTTTCGCTAGCGTGTGGTCGTGGCGTATGTAGTGAACCCGTGTTGAGTGAAGCGAGCTATCATAACTCTTGGAAGCATTCCTTGCGTATTCCAAGGCTTCAGTTTTAATTTCTGGATATTTGGGAGCTGAGCCAGAACGGATTGAAGAGCTACCTTTACGTTCGTATCCGCCGCCATTGCCGAACTACAACCAGCAAATGCGGCGCAAATGCTTGATGTCACCGACAACACCCGCCTCCCCCGCTCGCCGAGTGGTAGGTTGAAATTCAACCGATGAAACGCAGCCACTGAGATCAAACCCAGACGTACATGCAGGGAAAATATAATTGACCGGAGTTTACGGATGGCTAAGGCCAGGCTAGGCTTGACCTACAACCTTACGTTTCTTTTGGCTGACAACTGGCTAGTCCGGCGGCCCTTTGCCGGGCCATAGGCTGCATGTCTTATCGATTAACAGCTGCTGGCGCTCTAGTGGGCCACACGCTCCGTGAAGGCATAATTAGCTAGAGTTCTCTTCTGGCTCGGTACTGGTTCATACACTTCAAATCTAATGAAGTTTAGAATGTGTTCTGGCCCAGCACTGGTTCATACACTGCAATTCTAATGAAATTATAAATTATGCTCATACACATATTAATTTAATTGCAGGCTTACGAAAATGTCAACATAGCTGTCTCTAAATGCAGAAGGAAATATCTAAAAACTACATGTACAATACAAACCAGCCAACAGGCCTACAAGTACATTTTATTTGTCCAATCACAAATGATTTCTCCATTCAAACATTTGCAAAACAGAATGAGACAAGAATTCCTGCTCTCAAAACAAAGTTTATTCTTTTCATTCATTTTTCATTTATTGATTTATTCATCCATGTTCATATTGAACAGTACATGGTGAAAAGGAGCACGATGAAGACATCGTCTTATTGTCCATGCCCCTTTGTAATAGTTGCAGGAAAGTCGATGACCAAAACGGCGGGTGATCCGTTCAACATTTTCTCCACCAAAATGCAATTTTAATTAAACAAAACATCAACATTTACAAATTACAATGCATTTTATGTACTGATTCAGTCATTTCACACTGCATGTCCATTCTCAGTACAAGTAATTTGCCATTTTGAGTAATATTTTTGCTGACTTAAACTGGAAAAAGAAAAAAAAAGTCCATGAATAGTTGATTTACCACGTTCTGATATTTGCATTGACTAACAAACAAACAAAAAACTATTTTAATACCAACTCTACATCTCAGGAACAAGTTTGCTCCTTTGTCCATTTGCTAAAAGGTCCCTGATGCCACATAATAAAGAATGGCTAAAATATAAATCAGTTCTCTGAAGGCTGTTCATCTCAGATTAAGTCACTTATTCATCCAAACCCCTGTCTTAATGCATTGTCACAGCATGAGTATTCTGTGTGATTAGGCTTTTACAAAAGCTCTGGCTTGAGCACCGTAGGTGACAGCTTCATATAAAAATGTTTCCCCTTAATGGTGAATCCTATTCCCAGTGTTCAAATAGTAGATTAATTAATTAATTCTCTTCAAGTGAGTTGGGTTTAGAGATACTACAAAAAAGAATGCAGATTACTTTTGTTTTAGAACAACTAATAAATAGATAAAAATGAAAATCAGATGTTGATCTTGTTGGCTCTCAGTCTCCTACCTCTGCTCTGGTCACTGGCCACACATGTATGATGTATCCATCATTTGCTGAACCTTTCCAGATCACATCGCAGAGGGTGTTGAGGATATAGAAAACTGTAATGAAAAGAGGAGACAATTTTACAAAGATTTTGAGTTGTTGGTTGTTTTACTTTGCCCAAGGACTTTATAAACCTGGGCGTATACCCTAATAGAGGCTGTGTGGAGCGTATATGTAGTAAGGTTGTTGTTGTTGGTTTATTTGGTAGGGACAGTGCAAGTTAAGGTGTTTTTGTTATAGTAAGTACTAAGCCTATTAATCAATATACAATGGTTATTAGTATGACAATAGGTGCATTTGATTGATTTGAACATGTTTACTTCAAATCTGGTGACATGACTGGTTATTTTATGACACAAGCTATAATATTTCTACCTAATATGCATGTGGTGCATGCATTTTGGCTGTATATTGCTTCATACACAAAAAAAGAAAGTCAATAAAATGTCATTTACGCTACAATCTCTATTTGGTTAAATCAGTGCATTCTGATTTAACCAAATAGAGATTGTATCCAGCTTACATTTTCCAAGTTTTGTAATTTGGAAAATGTAAGCTGCTCAAATAAAGAGAAAAAAAATGGAAAAAAAGTATCTCTGATGGACGAATGTGTAATGTGAATTTAATATGTTTTTCATTCAAAAGTTTTCAATACAATGTAAATTTGCTAGCTGGGTAACCTAGCCAACTGGTTATCTAGCTTTGGCATCACAGAAAATTAAATAATGTATGTTCTGACCTTGCATTAGTTGTTTGGCAAATATTGCCCCTAGTGGCCAAGATAATTGAAAAAACCACTAGGGGTGCTGTATGGACTCCGACCCGCCCCAGGGTGTCCCGGAAAGAACTATCCAGATGTCTTTAAGGAGTTTTATTGAAAGTTGAGGAAGGTGCACATGCTATATAGCTAGATAAAGCTATATAGTAATAAACAATAGCGCCTGTCATTCCCCCACATTGCCACAGTAACCCGAGCGGCGCCACCCACCACGGGCCCTTTAAGTGCGCTCAGGTGATATGACGTCACCGCTCAGGCCACGCTGCCCCTCCACCAGCAAGTCGCCATTAACAGCGCTTACTATAGGTACACAGTGGCTACACAGTGGCTACACATCACAAAAATAACTTGTGAAATACCCCAGATGTCAACATAATAATGATAGATGCCATGCTCAAAGAGTCTACATAGCCGCGGATTGACTATTGGCCCATTCGCTGCACGGAGGCCTGTTACAGCCAAGGCATGAGCGCACAGACCTAACTGTAGCAGCTCGGCTTTAAGTACAAAGAATGAACAAACATGTACTGTACCAATACTTACGTTCAACATATACTCGCGCACAACACAAAAAAAGGCAGCAAAAATACTCTGGAACAGAGCGAACTACACACACTTATTGGACACTATGTATCACAGTCTCTCCTGAACAAAGCGCCAGCTCACACTGCCAGCGCAACGCAGACTCTGTCCTGCAATGAGTTTCTGCAAGTCATGGTGGGCGGAGCAAGAGTTTCGATTGGTCACTGCCCAAAGCATCACCTGTAGCTGGGCAGCGACCCTATGGAGCTCACGCCTTTTTAACAGCCACCCCCAGATTCCCTGTGGAAATCTGTAAAACAGCGAAAAAAGGCCTTTATAGCCTCAGGCAAGCCCCCGCTGTCATGCACTCCAGCAAAAACATTCTGCGGCCCGGTCTCCTCAGTGGACGAAGGCGTCTGCTACGGCGTCGATGTCGCCCAACTCGGTGGAGTTGGTAGTGGGAGCCTGGGTCCGGCACTGGATCACCGATGGACAGGTGCACAGCAGCTCTCAGGTGTGCCAGCTCAGGGAGGGCCTGATGTGCAAGAGCCTGCTGTAGTGGCTTCTCTGCCGCTCTGTTGTCGGTGGTAGAGTTGCTGCATTCGGCCGCCCCGTGGAATGGGATGGCAGTCTCGGTGAGGTCCCTCCAGGATGTGCTGGTGCTCGCGTTGACTTCAGGTGGTCTTGGACTAGTGGTGATGTGGCCTACTGGCACTGGCATAAGGTCAGGAATGTCCAGGGGAGTGGTGTGTGTCCCGCTGGGTATGTGGACGGTGGTTGAGACCACCCCTAGAATGCCTTGGAGAAGGGACGGCACAGGTGTTGTGATATTTGTGAGTGGTGAGTCTGGCACTCTCTTGGTCTGAAGCTGGTCAGATATGGGGGTAGGAGTGACCTCTTGGACTTTGGGCACCAGCTTGGATACCACAGGGAGTGGTAGGCAGCAATTGATGGGCGTACAAGCTGGCCCTGGTGGCAGCTGAACGATTGGCGTAGCTTCAGCCTTAGCTGTTTGCTCCGCGTACTCGGCTTGTACCTCCTCGGTGCTACCGAGCGGTGAGAGAACTTGCTGTCTTGGTGCGCATCGCAAAGGCGTGGATGGAGAACACAGCAAAGGGGTAGTACCAACCTCCTCAGGAAGGGCATCCTGGTCCTGCTGGGGCATGGAGGTGGCTTTGGGAGGGTGCCACAGGAGAGCATCCCTGTTCAAATGCTCCTTTTGGTTGGATAAGTTGTGGGGAGCGGCTGACGTTATAGTGATGAAACACTGGGATGCTGTGTTCCAGTGCTTTAATTTTTGGGCTGGACCCTGCAGTGTCCAACCTAGACGGGTCCTGACGGCGGCTGTTCCACCTGGAGGACCAAGCCGCACAGGTTCAATGGGCGTGATGAGATGGGGGTAGTCGGATCCAATGAGCAGCACAGGGTGGGCACGCTCGATTCTCTGCAGCGGCACGCCCCGAAGGTGCCCATATTTGGCCATGAGACTGTCAACTGGATGAGTGTGCTCAGCGAGTCCCAGCTCTGTAGCAGTGAAGGCCCCTTTGATGTGGTAAACCTTGTGTGGTTGAGAAGCGGGAGACAGCATAAAGGACACTGCCTCCCCGTGCAGCAACTGAAAGTCCTGCCTCACAGTCCTTAGGGGTAACTCTTCTGCCGTCATCTTGAGGTCGCACTCTGCAGCTCTGTGCCCTCGCCCACAGCGCCAGCACCGGTTATTGTCCTTGATCCAACTGTGTTGCTGGGCTGTGGTTAGCTGACCAAAGTTGGCACAGTTGTTTAGGGAGTGCTTCTCATTATCCCAATAGGGGCAGTACTTATTCCCTTTGACCTGGCTGGCAAGTGATTCGGGAGAGCCCTCCAACCCTAGCAGAATGGTGGTTGGCTTGCATGTTGGATTAGCAGGCTTTAAGGGCTCCCACCGGGAAGCAGTGCGAGTGCCGTACCGCGATGTGTCCACCTGGACCTGAAGTTCAAACTCCAACCAGTCCGATAGGTCATGCAGAGTGGGGATGGGCACGTCGTGGGGGTGGATGTAGCGGCGGAAACTAGCTCGTAGGTCGTGGGGCAGCTTCCCCAGAAGCCGGGAGACGTGGGAGCCACACTCCAACTCCATTCTGCATTTAATGTCCCCAGACATGATGTTCGGTTCCTCCATCAGCTCTGCGATGCGTTGAAGTGCTAGCTGGTGGGGCTGCCCATACTGCGCATTCAGGGCATCCATGGTGTCAGAGTATGGATATGGCGAGTTAACGTAGGAGTCTGCCACCAACAGGGCCTCCTCTAATTTGAGATGGTCACAGAGGATTTGGTACTTAAACCTCTCTGTAGCATCCCTGGGGAGGAGGTTCTCCAGTGCGATCCTCAGCCTGGCAAACTCCCTCGGATTGGGTTGGGAGAAGTCTGGGATGCTCGGTTTAGGTCCCCTGTACGACCGCTCCTGACCACCAGATGGACTGGCAGTCCAGCGTCTGGAGTGACGGCGTTGTTGGGTCTCGTACTGGGACCGGTCACGGCGATGCTCATGAGAGGTGGCAAGATAACTTTCCTGGCGGTGCCAGCGTGAGTGGGAGGATGGTCTACCAGGTGCGTAGTGGCTGGCTGATTGGCGACTGTGCCGTCTATCGGATGTACGGCTGTACTCGGGGGAGCGTGCTGGATGTCTGTTTGTTGAGTAGCGGCGTGCAGGTGAGTGACGATAGCGTCTATTTGACCAGCTGTTTTGCTCATACCGTTGTGAAGGCAGTTTGTACCTGTGTGGCCCTGGTGATGACTTTCGCCTCTCCCGACGCTTCTCTGGAGAGCGGCTGCGATCTGGAGAGGGACTAGAGGAGGAACTGGCAGGTGGACTGGCTGACGAACTGTACTTCACTGACCTGCGGGGGCTCGGGGTACTGTGTCGTCTTCTTCTGCTGACCTTGCCAGTGGAGAATGGCTGTAACTGCTTCATGAGGCTGCTTAGGTGTTTAATCTCAGACCTTAGCTCCTCATTCCGGTCGTTCTGTTGTTTCCTGAGCTCAAGGTTCTGCAGCCTCAGATCTTCCAGAGCTGTGACGAGGGAGGCATTGTCCTGAGTCAGCTCCTGGTCTGGCCAGAGCCAGCCCTCAGACTGAGTGTGCTGTCGCTCTGCAGTGGGAGGAGTAGGCTGGGCAACGATCCCGTCCGGTCCCTCATCCTGTGTTGTAACATTGGTGACAGAAGCGCGGCGGCTGGCACCGGTCATGTCGTAGTCCTGCAGGTACCGGGGCAGGGAGATGTGGCGTTTGGTGCTTCCTCGTCCCATCGACATCGTACTGGAGTAGGTCAGAATCCGGCTCGAAGGACCATGAAAAAACCACTAGGGGTGCTGTATGGACTCCGCCCCGCCCCAGGGTGTCCCGGAAAGAACTATCCAGATGTGTTTAAGGAGTTTTATTGAAAGTTGAGGAAGGTGCACATGCGCGCGCGGTTCTACAAATAGAAACACACAGAATAAAGGTTAAGTTGACTATAAGTATGGATAAACTACTGAATAACAACAGAAATTATCCATTAAATCTAATTACAGGTAATAAAGAATGAACTCGATAAAGCTATATAGTAATAAACAATAGCGCCTGTCATTCCCCCACATTGCCACAGTAACCCGAGCGGCGCCACCCACCACGGGCCCTTTAAGTGCGCTCAGGCCACGCTGCCCCTCCACCAGCAAGTCGCCATTAACAGCGCTTACTATAGGTACACAGGGCTACACAGTGGCTACACATCACAAAAATAACTTGTGAAATACCCCAGATGTCAACATAATAATGATAGATGCCATGCTCAAAGAGTCTACATAGCCGCGGATTGACTATTGGCCCATTCGCTGCACGGAGGCCTGTTACGGCCAAGGCATGAGCGCACAGACCTAACTGTAGCAGCTCGGCTTTAAGTACAAAGAATGAACAAACATGTACCAATACTTACGTTCAACATATACTCGCGCACAACACAAAAAAAGGCACCAAAAATACTCTGGAACAGAGCGAACTACACACACTTATTGGACACTATGTATCACAGTCTCTCCTGAACAAAGCGCCAGCTCACACTGCCAGCGCAACGCAGACTCTGTCCTGCAATGAGTTTCTGCAAGTCATGGTGGGCGGAGCAAGAGTTTCGATTGGTCACTGCCCAAAGCATCACCTGTAGCTGGGCAGCGACCCTATGGAGCTCACGGCCTTTTTAACAGCCACCCCCAGATTTCCTGTGGAAATCTGTAAAACAGCGAAAAAAGGCCTTTATAGCCTCAGGCAATCCCCCGCTGTCATGCACTCCAGCAAAAACATTCTGCGGCCCGGTCTCCTCAGTGGACGAAGGCGTCTGCTACGGCGTCGATGTCGCCCAACTCGGTGGAGTTGGTAGTGGGAGCCTGGGTCCGGCACTGGATCACCGATGGACAGGTGCACAGCAGCTCTCAGGTGTGCCAGCTCAGGAGGGCCTGATGTGCAAGAGCCTGCTGTAGTGGCTTCTCTGCCGCTCTGTTGTCGGTGGTAGAGTTGCTGCATTCGGCCGCCCCGTGGAATGGGATGGCAGTCTCGGTGAGGTCCCTCCAGGATGTGCTGGTGCTCGCGTTGACTTCAGGTGGTCTTGGACTAGTGGTGATGTGGCCTACTGGCACTGGCATAAGGTCAGGAATGTCCAGGGGAGTGGTGTGTGTCCCGCTGGGTATGTGGACGGTGGTTGAGACCACCCCTAGAATGCCTTGGAGAAGGGACGGCACAGGTGTTGTGATATTTGTGAGTGGTGAGTCTGGCACTCTCTTGGTCTGAAGCTGGTCAGATATGGGGGTAGGAGTGACCTCTTGGACTTTGGGCACCAGCTTGGATACCACAGGGAGTGGTAGGCAGCAATTGATGGGCGTACAAGCTGGCCCTGGTGGCAGCTGAACGATTGGCGTAGCTTCAGCCTTAGCTGTTTGCTCCGCGTACTCGGCTTGTACCTCCTCGGTGCTACTGAGCGGTGAGAGAACTTGCTGTCTTGGTGCGCATCGCAAAGGCGTGGATGGAGAACACAGCAAAGGGGTAGTACCAACCTCCTCAGGAAGGGCATCCTGGTCCTGCTGGGGCATGGAGGTGGCTTTGGGAGGGTGCCACAGGAGAGCATCCCTGTTCAAATGCTCCTTTTGGTTGGATAAGTTGTGGGGAGCGGCTGACGTTATAGTGATGAAACACTGGGATGCTGTGTTCCAGTGCTTTAATTTTTGGGCTGGACCCTGCAGTGTCCAACCTAGACGGGTCCTGACGGCGGCTGTTCCACCTGGAGGACCAAGCCGCACAGGTTCAATGGGCGTGATGAGATGGGGGTAGTCGGATCCAATGAGCAGCACAGGGTGGGCACGCTCGATTCTCTGCAGCGGCACGCCCCGAAGGTGCCCATATTTGGCCATGAGACTGTCAACTGGATGAGTGTGCTCAGCGAGTCCCAGCTCTGTAGCAGTGAAGGCCCCTTTGATGTGGTAAACCTTGTGTGGTTGAGAAGCGGGAGACAGCATAAAGGACACTGCCTCCCCGTGCAGCAACTGAAAGTCCTGCCTCACAGTCCTTAGGGGTAACTCTTCTGCCGTCATCTTGAGGTCGCACTCTGCAGCTCTGTGCCCTCGCCCACAGCGCCAGCACCGGTTATTGTCCTTGATCCAACTGTGTTGCTGGGCTGTGGTTAGCTGACCAAAGTTGGCACAGTTGTTTAGGGAGTGCTTCTCATTATCCCAATAGGGGCAGTACTTATTCCCTTTGACCTGGCTGGCAAGTGATTCGGGAGAGCCCTCCAACCCTAGCAGAATGGTGGTTGGCTTGCATGTTGGATTAGCAGGCTTTAAGGGCTCCCACCGGGAAGCAGTGCGAGTGCCGTACCGCGATGTGTCCACCTGGACCTGAAGTTCAAACTCCAACCAGTCCGATAGGTCATGCAGAGTGGGGATGGGCACGTCGTGGGGATGGGCACGTCGTGGGGGTGGATGTAGCGGCGGAAACTAGCTCGTAGGTCGTGGGGCAGCTTCCCCAGAAGCCGGGAGACGTGGGAGCCACACTCCAACTCCATTCTGCATTTAATGTCCCCAGACATGATGTTCGGTTCCTCCATCAGCTCTGCGATGCGTTGAAGTGCTAGCTGGTGGGGCTGCCCATACTGCGCATTCAGGGCATCCATGGTGTCAGAGTATGGATATGGCGAGTTAACGTAGGAGTCTGCCACCAACAGGGCCTCCTCTAATTTGAGATGGTCACAGAGGATTTGGTACTTAAACCTCTCTGTAGCATCCCTGGGGAGGAGGTTCTCCAGTGCGATCCTCAGCCTGGCAAACTCCCTCGGATTGGGTTGGGAGAAGTCTGGGATGCTCGGTTTAGGTCCCCTGTACGACCGCTCCTGACCACCAGATGGACTGGCAGTCCAGCGTCTGGAGTGACGGCGTTGTTGGGTCTCGTACTGGGACCGGTCACGGCGATGCTCATGAGAGGTGGCAAGATAACTTTCCTGGCGGTGCCAGCGTGAGTGGGAGGATGGTCTACCAGGTGCGTAGTGGCTGGCTGATTGGCGACTGTGCCGTCTATCGGATGTACGGCTGTACTCGGGGGAGCGTGCTGGATGTCTGTTTGTTGAGTAGCGGCGTGCAGGTGAGTGACGATAGCGTCTATTTGACCAGCTGTTTTGCTCATACCGTTGTGAAGGCAGTTTGTACCTGTGTGGCCCTGGTGATGACTTTCGCCTCTCCCGACGCTTCTCTGGAGAGCGGCTGCGATCTGGAGAGGGACTAGAGGAGGAACTGGCAGGTGGACTGGCTGACGAACTGTACTTCACTGACCTGCGGGGGCTCGGGGTACTGTGTCGTCTTCTTCTGCTGACCTTGCCAGTGGAGAATGGCTGTAACTGCTTCATGAGGCTGCTTAGGTGTTTAATCTCAGACCTTAGCTCCTCATTCCGGTCGTTCTGTTGTTTCCTGAGCTCAAGGTTCTGCAGCCTCAGATCTTCCAGAGCTGTGACGAGGGAGGCATTGTCCTGAGTCAGCTCCTGGTCTGGCCAGAGCCAGCCCTCAGACTGAGTGTGCTGTCGCTCTGCAGTGGGAGGAGTAGGCTGGGCAACGATCCCGTCCGGTCCCTCATCCTGTGTTGTAACATTGGTGACAGAAGCGCGGCGGCTGGCACCGGTCATGTCGTAGTCCTGCAGGTACCGGGGCAGGGAGATGTGGCGTTTGGTGCTTCCTCCTCCCATCGACATCGTACTGGAGTAGGTCAGAATCCGGCTCGAAGGACCATGAAAAAACCACTAGGGGTGCTGTATGGACTCCGCCCCGCCCCAGGGTGTCCCGGAAAGAACTATCCAGATGTGTTTAAGGAGTTTTATTGAAAGTTGAGGAAGGTGCACATGCGCGCGCGGTTCTACAAATAGAAACACACAGAATAAAGGTTAAGTTGACTATAAGTATGGATAAACTACTGAATAACAACAGAAATTATCCATTAAATCTAATTACAGGTAATAAAGAATGAACTCGATAAAGCTATATAGTAATAAACAATAGCGCCTGTCATTCCCCCACATTGCCACAGTAACCCGAGCGGCGCCACCCACCACGGGCCCTTTAAGTGCGCTCAGGCCACGCTGCCCCTCCACCAGCAAGTCGCCATTAACAGCGCTTACTATAGGTACACAGGGGCTACACAGTGGCTACACATCACAAAAATAACTTGTGAAATACCCCAGATGTCAACATAATAATGATAGATGCCATGCTCAAAGAGTCTACATAGCCGCGGATTGACTATTGGCCCATTCGCTGCACGGAGGCCTGTTACGGCCAAGGCATGAGCGCACAGACCTAACTGTAGCAGCTCGGCTTTAAGTACAAAGAATGAACAAACATGTACCAATACTTACGTTCAACATATACTCGCGCACAACACAAAAAAAGGCACCAAAAATACTCTGGAACAGAGCGAACTACACACACTTATTGGACACTATGTATCACAGTCTCTCCTGAACAAAGCGCCAGCTCACACTGCCAGCGCAACGCAGACTCTGTCCTGCAATGAGTTTCTGCAAGTCATGGTGGGCGGAGCAAGAGTTTCGATTGGTCACTGCCCAAAACACCCTATGGAGCTCACGGCCTTTTTAACAATAATCATTTAAGTAGTGACAGGTCGTCTTCAATCCGACACCATCTGTGGTTTGCGTCTGCGTGTGGCATCGGCTGTATGTATATTTCTTTTCCATTATTGTTTGATGTATGTTTTATGGTGGAATTTCTTATCATTTGTTACATTTTCTGTAGTTTGAGGCTACGGTACTTGTGTTTGTTTATGTTTGCTATGTATGTTGTTTGCAATACTTTATGATGCACAGCACTGATGCTGTTTTCATTTCTGTTTAGTTTCACAGAAGAAAATGAAGAATATGGAAATAAACCAAAAGAAAGAAGTCTGAATCTGCCTTTTATTCTGTTGACGCTGGCTAGAATTCACCTTTGTGACAAGAGTGAAGGACAGCATAGTGAAAAGCCGCGCCTCATCAGATGCGGATATACACCACATTGACGTTATGGAGGATGAAAATGCATTTTACCGATCGACAAGGTCTAAATATTATCCTTTAACTAGCAAGTCTTCAAGGAAATCATCAAGTACAGCAGCTGCTCAAGCAAGAGCTCAAGCAGAAGCAGCCAAAGTACGGCTCAAGTTTGCAAGTAGAGAAATGGAGCTCAAACTGGAAAAGGCTCGACTTGAAGCCTCAATGGAGATGTTGGCTGTGGAAAAGGAGGCTGCTGAGGCAAAAGCAGAAGCTTTAGAGGCAGCATCATTACGACAATAACAGAAGCCAAGGGAAGCCCTCTCATAATGTGGAAGCAAATAAATGGTATTGTGAATCCGTCAGGCAAAACAATGACCATCCATGAGCTTAGAAATGGAGGCAGGCAGATTAGGGATAGTAAACAAATAGCGCTGGAACTTAATAATTTTTTTGTTGCGTCAGTGGAAGAACTGGTGCAACAATTTAACTCAGAAAAACTACAATTCACTAAACATCAACTAATAAATCAACACTCTTCATTCTCACTACAGCAGACTAATGAAGCAAAAGTGCTTGAAGCAATAAATTCAGTTAACCAAAGCCATAGTAAGGATCTCTTTCACATAAACGCAGCCTTTTTGAAACGAAATAAAAACGCTTTTGTAAAGCCTCTGACGCACCTGATCAATTTGTCTATTCAGAGCGGACAATTCCCCACACCTTGGAAACAGGCAAGAGTTATGCCAATACTTAAGTCAGGAGCACCAGACCAGGCATGCAATTATCGACCTGTAAGTATCTTGCCTGTATTCTCAAAGGTGTTAGAAAAAATTGTGTACAGTCAGCTTATGGCTTTTATACAATCAAAGAATATTTTACACCCATTACAATTTGGCTTCCGTCCCCAATACTCAACCGAAACGGCAAACTGCTTCTTTGTGGAACAACTCAAACTTGCAATAGATAGGGGAGAAATCATTGGCGCTGTCTTTTTGGACCTCAAAAAGGCATTTGATACGCTAAATCATGACATCCTCATCCATAAACTGTCCAATTTCAACTTTACAACATTAACTTTGCAGTGGTTCAAATCATATCTTGAACAGAGAGATCAGTGTGTGGTGGTCAATAATCAAATGTCTACATTTTAAAAATGAACACAGGTGTACCGCAGGGGTCCATTCTTGGGCCCTTGCTCTTTACATTGTACATTAACGATTTGCAAGACTCTTGTCCTACAGCAGGATTCCAGATGTACGCTGACGATGCAGTGGTTTATGTGCCAGGGAAAAGTGTGCATGCAGTTTCTGAGGAACTGGCAAAACATCTGCAAACTGTGGCGGTGTGGTTTCAAAACGCAGGTCTGTCATTGAATCTTAAAAAAACCATGTCTGTTTGCTTTGCCTCAAGATTCAAGTCCATATCCGAAGAACTAAATTTACAGATAAATGGTTTCAAGATCAAGCAGGTTTCAGAGGTCAAATACCTGGGCCTTGTACTTGACTCACAACTTAAATTTGACAGTCATATCAAAAAAATCTGTCGAGTGACCAAAGCAAATCTTTACACATTCAGACTGATCAGGGACTACCTACCGTTTCATGCTGCTCACACTTTCATGCACGCCATGATCTTCTCGCATATAAGTTACTGCATCTGCTCATGGTCGCAGGCCACTGCCACTACAGTCAAGCCACTACAAATGATTTATAACAGAGCGGTTAAAATCCTAGATAGGAAGCCCATTAGGTCACATCATTGTATCAGTCTGAGGAATTTAAACATTTTATCTTTTGAAAACTTTATTAAATTTCCCAGCTGAAGCTGATGCACAAATGTTTGAACCAGCAAGCCCCACAGGTCTTGAGTGAGTGTATAGTTCCTCTCAGGGCTGTGGGCTCAAGGACTAGAGGAGCTCAGAACGGGAACTGTCAGATCCCGAAACGAAATACTTCATTTGGACAATCAGCTTTTTCCGTACAAGGCACTAAAGCCTGGAACTGTTTACACACTGACTTGAAGGGAGAGTCAAACTGGGTCCTTTTCAAACACAAACTTAAAGACTCTTTAATCAGAAGTCAGAAATGTGACCACTGACCGTCTGCTCTGCTGTGTTTGTGTTGTACTGTATTATTATGATATGTGTTTTAATTATGTTTTAACCATGTATTGTTTAATTTTTATGTAAAGGCCCAACTAGGGACGGACATTGAGAATTAGCTTTGGCTAAAATGTTGTAGTATGTAACATTAGCTTATGTGACATACTTGTCCCTATTCAAATAAACTTAAAATAAATAAAAGTGACAGTGATAGCAAGTCTTCAAGTCACAAGTCACAAATGATAGATTCAACGGAGCGGACACAGGAGTATGTAATGGAGCAAAACAAGGTGTTAAAGGACATGCAGCCAACAACACAAGTGGATTCACACACTCAAGATGAGACAAAAGAGCCACACACAGAGACAACCGCACATCCCTCTGTAAACGCTGTGCATCTCAACTATACGGGTGACACCTCTCCTGTTGTAAACGCTAAAGTCCATGACACTTCCCTGTTTTCTCCAGCCCCACATAAGTCTCCCAATCCATTTTCTTCCACAAAAGCCTTGTACCTACCAAAACAAGACAGTCAGACACGTAGCGTAGCCTTCAACGTACATGCTAATACATTCTCCCCTTTGCAAACCCAAACAACATACAAGCCTAACAGCAGAGCATACCCACTCAGTCCAACACAGCAGCCAAGGCACAATGCTGATACCCATATGACGGACTTTGTGAGATTTCTAGCAAGGCGTGAGCTTGTTACTACTGGTCTTCTTCAGTTCAATGACCAACCAGAAAAATACAGGGCGTGGAAACGGTCTTTTCTCAACACAGTTAGAGAGTTGGATCTAACTGCAAGCGAAGGGATGGACCTAATGCTGAAATGGCTTGGAAAGGAGTCTTCCCAACACGCCGAGCGTATTAGAGCGATACATATCAACGATCCGGTTGCTGGCCTCAATATGCTCTGGGACAGGTTGGACGATTGTTATGGCTCTCCTGAAGCCATTGAAAAGGCGTTATTCCAGAAACTGGACAACTTCCCAAGAATAAACAGCAAAGATTACTCCAAACTAAGAGATCTCAGCGACTTGTTAATGGAACTAAACGCTGCTAAAAACGAAGGTGAGCTTCCAGGTCTTGCCTATCTGGATACTCCCAGAGGAGTCAACGCTATAGTCCAAAAGTTGCCATACGGGCTACAAGAGAGGTGGCTATCCCATGGATCAAGTTACAAAGAACTGTACCAAGTACCATTCCCCCCATTTTCTGTTTTTGTGAACTTTCTCCATCATCAAGCACAAATACGAAATGACCCAAGTTTCAACATTGCAGGACAAGCAGACATACAAAAATCTGAAAAGCCTCCATGGAAACCTACTAAGTCAAAGACAGTTTCTAGTTTCAAAACAGACATCTCCACAGCATCAGGTCCTATGCGAGAGAAAGACAAAAGAAACGCGGAGAATCCAGACAAGAGATGCCCTATTCACCAAAAGCCACACACTCTGCAGAAGTGCCGTGGATTCAGGCTCAAACCTCTCGAAGAGAGGAAGAGCTTTCTCAAAGACAATGGATTCTGCTTTAAGTGCTGTAACTCCACAACCCATGCAGCAAAGGACTGTCCATGTAGTCTCAAATGTACCGAATGTGGTAGTGAGAAACACGTTTCTGCTCTTCACCCAGGACTACCACCGTGGGCTTCAAAGAACACTCCCTCTTCGGAGCAAGGCGGGGAGCAGGAAGCAACATCATCCACAGAGGTAACAACAAACTGTATCACAGTGTGTGGAAAAGGCCGCTCCGCTCTCCATCCATCCATCCATTTTCTTCCGCTTTATCCGGGCCGGGTCGCGGAGGCAGCAGTCTCAGCAGAGATGCCCAGACTTCCCGATCCACGCACACCTCCTCCAGCTGTTCTGGGGGACCCCGAGACGACACCAGGCCAGCTCGGAGACATAGTCCCACCAGCGTGTCCTGGGCCTTCCACGAGGCCTCCTCCAATAGGACATGCCTGGAGCACCTCCCGAGGGAGGCGGCCAGGAGGCATCCGGAACAGATGCCCTAGCCACCTCAGCTGCTCCGCTCTATCCTGCGCAAAGATTTCTTGGCAAAAATATATCCCAGCGGACAACAAGACAAAGCAGTCAAGGCATACGTGATTCTAGATGAACAAAGCAACAGGTCTCTCGTTCGTCCTGAATTCTTTGACATGTTCAATGTTCAAGAAATCTTGTCAACCTACACGCTCATGACCTGCACAGGACTTACAAAGAACATAGGACGTACATCCTCGGGCTTCTACATAGAGTCACTGGATGGAAAAACAGTCCAACTCTTGCCAACCCTGCTGGAGTGCACAGACATACCAGACAACAAGGAAGAATTCCTACCCCAATGCTGCCATCCATCATTCCCACCTGAAACAGATTGCCCATTTTATTCCAGAATTAGACCACAAAGCCCCTATCCTGTTGCTTCTTGGCCGTGATGCCATCAGTCTACTAAAGGTACGCAAGAACATCAGTGGTCCATCTGATGCTCCATATGCTCAAAGGTTAGATCTGGGTTGGGTAATTGTGGGAAATGTTTGTCTCGGAGGAGGTCACAAGCCTACCAATGTGAACACCCTCTTCACCAATACACTGCAACAAGGTCGCCCAACTATCTTTGAACCGTGCTCAAGTGTCCTTCACGTAAAAGAGGATCACAGATCTTGGGATGTGGGAAATGTTCACAATGTAGACGACTCTTGTCTTGGTCAAACAGTCTTTCAACTCACCAAAGATGACAACAAACCAACTCTATCTATTGAAGATAGAGCCTTCCTCACAACAATGACACAGAGTCTTGAGAAGGATAGTGGCAACAGCTGGGTTGCTCCGTTACCCTTCAGACAACCCAGACCACGCCTTCCAGACAATAAACAGTTGGCACTTAAACGTTTCACTTCCCTCACGATCAGCCTTCTGAGAAAACCAGAAATGAGAAAGCATTCATGGAGAAAATATTTGAAAACGGCCACGCTGAAGTTGCTCCTCCCCTCCAAGAACATGAGGAAAGGTGGTATCTCCCTCTTTTTGGAGTATATCACCCCAGAAAGCCCAACAACATTCGGGTAGTATTCGATTCAAGTGCTCAGTATGAAGGACTGTCGCTGAATGACGTACTGCTTACGGGCCCTGATTTGAACAATGCACTTGTGGGAGTTCTTTTGAGGTTTCGAAGAGAAGCATTTGCTGTAACTGCAGACATCAAGCAGATGTTTCATTGTTTTCTTGTGAAAGAAAACGACCGCAACTTCCTCAGATTCTTCTGGTTTAAGAACAATGATCCCGAGCAAAAAGTCATTGAGTACCGCATGACTGTACATGTTTTTGGAAACAGTCCCAGTCCAGCAGTCGCTATCTACTGCCTCTGACAGTCTGCTGTAGAAGAGCCACCGATCCATGACCCGGAGGTGAAGCAGTTTGTGGATCGTGACTTTTACGTCGACGATGGACTCAAGTCACTCCCAACAGCTGAAAGCATCATCAGTCTGATCAAAAGAACACAAGACATCCTGGCCAACTCAAATCTTAGGCTACACAAAATTGCCTCTTACAGCAAAACGGTCATGGAAGCCTTTCCTCCCGAAGATCGGGCTTGTGATTTGAAGGACTTGGATCTTGGTTCAGACACACCACCTTTACAGCGCAGCCTCGGATTAAACTGGGACTTGGAGAGAGACACGTTCACTTTCAAAGTTGATACTGAAGAAAAACCATTCACTTGTCGCGGGATTCTTTCACTGGTGAACAGTGTCTACGATCCTCTTGGATTTGTAGCTCCGGTTACAATCCAGGGAAAACACATCTTACGAGAGCTCACTCAAGGAAAGTGTGACTGGGATTCACCACTTCCACCGGACATGGAAGACAAGTGGAGATCTTGGCGAGACTCTTTGCAGGGTCTTAAAGATTTGCATATACCAAGGCCTTACACTGTGATTTCTCCAACTACAGCCGAAAAAGGGAACTGTGTGTCTATTGCGATGCATCTACAAAAGCCATTGCAACTGTCGCTTACCTGAAAGTGGCTGACAAGAACAGCGACATTCACGCAGGCTTTGTAATGGGCAAAGCAAAGCTGGCTCCTAAGCCCGAACACACAATCCCAAGACTCGAGCTCTGCGCTGCTGTATTAGCTGTGGAGTTAGTAGATCTCATAACATCTGAGCTTGATTTGCCCATTGACACCACAACCTTCTACTCAGATAGCACAGTCGTACTCGGGTACATCTACAATGAGACAAGGCGGTTCTTAGTATACGTCAGCAATCGTGTCGTACGAATTAGGAGATCCTCCAAACCAAACCAATGGAAGTATATACCTTCTGACCAGAACCCTGCTGATTGTGCAACAAGAAGTGTTGCAGCAGCACATCTCAAAGACACGTTATGGCTCACAGGACCCACTTCTCTTTATGAGCCTTCACATGAGCCTGAAGATCCTGACCTCTATGAGCTCATTGACCCAAACTCAGACCCCGATGTGCGAGCGCAAGTATCCACACTTAAGACACAGATCACAGACAAACAACTTGGATCCCAACGATTCACAAAGTTCTCCAACTGGTCCTCTCTGAGGAATGCTGTGGTTCATCTCCGCCATATTGTCAAAAGCTATGGCAACGCTCAGGCTACAGAGAACCAGAACTGCAAAAAATGGCATTTGTGCAAGGAAGCTTACATGCCTGAAAACTTGCAAGAGTCAGAAAAGATAATTATCCGGTCTGTACAAGAAGAGACATATGGCGAAGAACTTACCTGCATACAGAAAAACATGAGGCTTACTCGGAATAGTCCACTGAAGAATCTTGATCCATTTGTTGACATGGACCATCTCCTCAGAGTTGGAGGTCGCATTAGAGAAGGAGAACTTCAAATGGAAGAAAAGCACCCTGTGATCATTCCAGGTAAACATCACATTGCTGTGTTACTGGTGAGACACTTTCATGAACAAACGCTACACCAAGGACGCTTCTTCACGGAAGGTGCAATCCGTACTGCTGGGTACTGGATAACAGGAGTAAAGAGGTGTGTAAACAGTCTGATACATCACTGTGTAACTTGTCGAAAGCTACGTGGCAGCCCCATTGTGCAGAAGATGGCGGATCTTCCTGCCGACCACCTGTCGCTAGAACCTCCCTTCACTAATGTGGGGCTTGATGTATTTGGCCCTTGGAATGTTGTTGCCCGACGCACCAGAGGAGGCCTGGCACACACCAAGAGATGGGCTGTGATCTTTACCTGAATGACGGTGCGAGCAGTCCACATAGAAGTCATTGAATCGCTTGACACTTCAAGCTTCATCAACGCTCTCAGGCGTTTCCTTGCGGTACGTGGCCCAGTGAAACTGATTCGCTCGGACAGAGGAACAAATTTTGTTGGCGCTTCCGCTGCCCTCAAGATTCCTTCCAACATTGATTCAACAACGGTCGAAAGGTACCTGGCTGAAAAGGGCTGTTCCTGACCTTCAACCCTCCCCATGCATCCCATATGGGCGGATCTTGGGAGAGGATGATTGGGATGTCAAGGAGAATCCTGGATTCAATGTTTCTGCAACCTCACTCACGAGGTACTTACCACTTTGATGGCTGAGGTGGCAGCTATCATTAATTCAAGACCTTTAGTACCTGTGTCCACTGATCCAACTGACCCTCTTCTGCTTACACCAACCACTCTGCTGACTCAGAAATCAAGAATTCCATCTGCTCCACCGGAGGACTCTGATGTCAAAGATCTTCACAAACAGCAGTGGCGTCAAGTCCAACATCTGGCACAAACCTTTTGGAACAAATGGAGAAAACAATACCCGTCTTTTCTTCATCCAAGGAGGAAGTGGCAAACCAAAGAACCCAACTTGGAATTAGGAAGTGTTGTGCTACTGAAGGACCAACAACTGAAGAGAAATGAATGGCCCTTAGGGATAGTTACTCAAGTGTTTCCTAGTAAAGATGGTATGGTACGTAAAGCTGAGGTCAGAGTCTTCAGAAGAGATGCACCGAAAACGTTTCTGAGACCTCTATCAGAACTTGTTCTTCTTGTTACATCTTAGTGATACAAGTGTAATATTGTATTTGAAATTGTTGCTATTCTAATTGTTTATTAATGACATTCACCATGTCAGACGGGGAGTGTTCTGACCTTGCATTAGTTGTTTGGCAAATATTGCCCCTAGTGGCCAAGATAATCATTTAAGTAGCTCTAGCAGCCATAGAGCACATGGCAGCACCAGTGACAGGTCGTCTTCAATCCGACACCATCTGTGGTTTGCGTCTGCGTGTGGCATGGGCTGTATGTATATTTCTTTTCCATTATTGTTTGATGTATGTTTTATGGTGGAATTTCTTATCATTTGTTACATTTTCTGTAGTTTGAGGCTACGATACTTGTGTTTGTTTATGTTTGCTATGTATGTTGTTTGCAATACTTTATTGTAACGCCCCCTATTGTTCGATCACCAGGGTCCAAGGAGACAGGACAATGAGAGTTTAAGTTGGTTTATTTGAAAAAGAACTTTAAAAGGTTTTAAAATCTAATGGGGAGGAGCAGATAAGTCAAAGGGGGTCCAGTTGGTTTGGGGGTCCAGGCTTTTGGTCGGCAAGGGGAAGCTCTGCAGTGAAACGGCTGGCACAGCTAGTCTGATGTTAAATCCCCAGCGTGCGCCAGTCTTTGGTGGTCCAGGCCCTTGGTCGGCAAGGGGAAGCTCTGCAGTGGAACGGCTGGCACAGCTGGTCTGGTGTTAAAGCCCCAGTCTGTCCGCGAGCCGACTCGTTTCTACCAGCCTGGACGACCCTGAACACCAAGGCAAACAGAGCGTGAGAGAGCGGACACATAACAAAAGGTTTATCAATCCCGTTCTTTGAATATGAATATGAATGTGAGTGCTGCTGCAAGAGACTGACCTGAACACCAAGGCAAACAGAGCGTGAGAGAGAGGGAACAGAAGGTACACAGGTGCTTTATAATTGAAGTCCCGCCCCCAATACTTCCCACTTAACTAAAAAGACATGGCCATGTCTTTTTACCGCAAAGAAACACCCACAAAGAAAATCACACCCAACTTAAAGTGGCAGTATTGGACGACGATACACCATGACCTGTTACATTATGATGCACAGCACTGATGCTGTTTTCATTTCTGTTTAGTTTCACAGAAGAAAATGAAGAATATGGAAATAAACCAAAAGAAAGAAGTCTGAATCTGCCTTTTATTCTGTTGACGCTGGCTAGAATTCCCCTTTGTGACAAGAGTGAAGGACAGCATAATGTACATACTGTATATGGCAAAACACACCTAGGGTCACGGTACAGATCCACGTGTGATTTCATTCTGCAGACTTGATCTGATGGATCGGTTTGTGTTTGTGAGCCTTTGTTCTGTGTTTGTAAGCCGTGAAGGTGTCGTCTCCTGGTGTTAGCTTTGGCTACTGTGTGCTACAGTGTAAAGGCCAAGTTTATCATCAGCAACTGTCATTTTACATCTCTACTGTGAATGAATTACTCTCCCGTTAATGCAAAGCACAACATAAAAGTGGTGTGACGTAAACAAACTAATCCTGAATGAATCTGCTTGCAGCCGGCGGGCTCGTTAGCTTTAGCCTGCTAGCTTCTTTGCGTTATCAGCGCTGATCTCCATTCATTGCATCAAGACCTTTTTAAATATCAGAACTCAACATTTGTTCTTATCGTTGGTCCTTAGCCTGTCACATTTTGTCCCAGGTTTATGGTGATATCGTTGTGGTTCGCTAAATGTTTGTGTGAGAGAGACAGTTTGCAGTTTATTTGGACACATTATCCCATTGACTTCAATGGGTTTCAGCGACGTTAACAATGTTCAGTTTCGTTCTACGTCACTTCCGGTGCTCCATGGCTAATGCGGAAGTGTTTTTCTTTTCCAAAATAAAAAGGTCTTTTTTTGCCAGATTTAGGGAACATTTTAACATGAATCTTGAATGTAATTGTGTTAACTACGTATTTGTGAAAATGTAGTCTAATGTGTCATATGCACTTTAAAGACAAATGGTGAAATACAAATGTGAAACCGGTCCTCCCCCAGCACCCCTCCCACCCCACCCCTCCCATCCCTCCGCACCTCTCCTCACTGCAGCATCACACTGCGGACTGCAACCAGCCTCTCCATCCGACCCCTGCTCCTCCAGCCCAGCGCACAGGACACGCAGACATGTGAGTATAACATCCGCACTACAGGCTACATCGTTTTACCCGCGGGTCTCCTTGGACGTTTTTTGACGCGTAACGACGTGCATCCACACGTCCAGACACAGCCTGAACATGTGGCGCCGCAACGCACATTCCGAGCAGTTTTTGTTTGTTCCCCCCTCATCTCCCCCCGGCTCTGTGGACACGGGCTGGCGGCGCTGGGGGTGACCTTAGAGCCGCTGCAGTCCCCCCTTCGCAGCCCGCGGAGGTGGAGGAGGAGGGAGGAGGAGGCGGTGATGCAGCACTTTTTGGGTCCAGCAGCAGTATCAGGACGTGTCCCGTTTCATCCGCAGCGCAGCGCGTGCACCGGGCTGCGCCAGAGGTGACCGTGTGTGTCCCCTTTACTTTCGTCCCACCGTCACAGAATGTCCTGCTCATTCACCGCGCAAGAGGAATGTTCTTCACACTATTTTAGAGTCAAAATGTCCAGGTTTAGCTGCACATGCTGGGTCAAACCTGAAAGAAGCTCCTATTCTCTCCTCCACCAAAAGAAACAAAAAGTAGCCTACTCAGTCCAGGATTTCTGCGGAGCATTAAATGAACTGTGCCAAAGTCAAGGCATTAAATGTCATTAAAAGGCATTCAGTTGTATTCAAACTGGCATTAAATCTATATTTATGGGAAAAGTATAACATTGCTCAAAGTGTTTACTGTATACACTACAGGGTTTAAATGACTTGAGTCTTGTTTTGAGCAGTTTTCACTCATTTAGACTTTTCTTCCCCCGATCTGACCAAGTTTACATTGATAGACTGAGACATCTCTCAGGTCGTCCAGCTTGAAATAAGAAAGCCGAACTGCCAGTGTGACAAGTGCAATGTTCTGACCCCATCGGCGAGTGAATGGGCCTGAAAAAGACAGGATGTTTTTGAAACGACTATACGAGTCAGAAACACACAAGGAAAGAACAAGTGAATGAATCAAAAGGAAAATCTAAACGGGTCAAAACAAGTAAAATTGAAATATTATGCTCAATTTGATACATTGATCTAGATATTCATTTTTGTTAATGGAAAATACCAAAATGATTAACTAAAACATATTTATTTAGTTTTTCTTTTCTTTTCTTTTTTGCCTCTGTTTGATGAAATGTTTGCAAATCTTAAATAATTCAATATGCGCTGATTTTATTTATTTTTTCTGCATGTGTGGCATTAAAATATGTGTTTGTGCATTCAAAATGGCATTAAATATATATGACTTGCCTCTGTCTGTATTAACCCTGCATTCAGATGAGCTCTGAAAAAATACTTATAGCTCTATTTTTTTATTAAAGGAACAGGCCAGCGTTTTTCCATACTGAGATATGTTCTTACCTGAGCTTAGACGAGTTGATGCGTAGCTGTCTGATCTTTACGCCTGCGCTCAGTCACGCAAAAAGACCAAAGATGCTGTTAGCATTTAGCCTCTCCTCCTCTCCCCTATAGGGCCAAACGGGGGTGAAGTTAGAAGCGTCCAAGCTCTTCCACGTTTCCCCTCTTTAAATACGGTTATGTGAGTCGTTACACGATCCAAGTCTAGTCACACAAAATTAAACATGTCTTAAAATTAAACATTTTAAGCGGCTAAAAAGGGTACTATATTGTAAGGCGTAATAATACTTGAGGAGCACTTCGACTTTACTGCGAGGACAACGAAGTGCTCCTAAGGGCTGGTGGAACCGAGCCATAATGTGTCATATGCCCTTTAAGGCTAACACATTTGGGGCCGGATCTTGCAGTTCATTGCGCGAGCTGTAGAGCAGACGACTGCGCAGACGGGTGGTGCTCCTTGCAATCTCGTTTCCACCAGCCCTACCCTACTCTACTCTACTTGGTTTGGTCCTACTCTACTAAGCCTGGTTGTGTTTCCATTACTCTGTAGAATCTGATACTGTATCCATGGTTACCAGGGCGTATCCATGGATATGGCTTTGCTTTTGGCTGTATCAATGGAAACAGCACCTGCTTGGCCTGGTTAGTACCAGGGCCAAGCAGGTACTAAAAAAGTACCAGTTAACTGTAAAATGGACTGGTGGAAACATTTAAAATAGAGGTAGAGTAGAGTAGGTAGAACCGAGCTGTCATACCTGGTGTGAATAGTGGACAGGATAGAGGGTGGACAGACACGCATGGTAATGTTGCAGCGCCGCCGCCCATGCTTTCCCCAGACCGCTGCTGCGGAAGGAGGTGGCTTGGAGTTTGTCCCACAAAAGCTTAATAATGCGCGATACTTAATCAAGCTGAAAGAAATAAAGCTGTCCCTCCGCTCAGCTGCAAAGTCAGATCCGAGATGATGTGAGGCGTTTGACACCACTCGCATGCGCATATGTACTAAATGAAATTTAATTGATCGTAAACTGTCACATTGGCTGCAGAGAGGTTGCAGAGTTATGCAGTTGCAAGTAAACAGGAACTGGAACATTTGCGCTACAGGATTGTCGGAGCGGCTGAATTGATGAAGTTTGCTATGCCCCCTGTTTGTGAATGTGTTTCTTCTGTTTTGAACTGAGCTGTTCACGAGGAGCAACAATGCAAAAAGGAACACGAGACTTATTACGACGACCACTGCTGTTGTTCTCTTCATTCACCAGGAGGTAAACGCAGCACAGTGGCAAACAGACTTTGTAAACACAGCCTTTTCTCACTTTTTTTTTTTTTGCGTAATGGAGCCGCTCATATCAGCTGCTCGTATCTGTGCGTGTGCCCATTGAGCAACCGTGCCACACGGTTTGGATGGATATGAAAGTGTAAGAGCGCCCTAAATCAGATCGAGCGAAGAGGAGGCGCTGCTTGTAGTACACGCCTCCGCCGACCCACTTTTCTTCCTAAGCAACGCCCTCAGGCGACCAGCGAAAGCAAGGTGGTATATGCACAAGATCGAACATTTTCTGTAACATGTCATTTCCGGTTGGTCATGGCTCAGATTTGCCCTATAGTTGAAGAATCACCCAGTTATTGATGCTGTTGAAATTGCCAGAGCATCATGTCAGGTGTGTTTTAATCCCTCTGTTGGGAGCAGTAAAGGCATCACGACAGGAGAGTCCAAACATTTGTCATTATGGGCACATATTCTGTCTAAGTGTCCTATTCAGTCACAGAGGGTTTTCAACTGTAATGCCACCTCTGTCTGATGCTCAAATGTTACTTATTGAGAGTATATTTGGAGTAAAAAGTACCATCTCTGGCTGAGGTTCGGGCTCTCGGGGCTCCCTATTTGATTACCATGAAAGTCTACACACACCAAGCAGATGTGATTTCATTTGACTTTTCTGTAAAGTGAACCATAAGAAGTGATTTTCCTGAGTACATGTTGTTGGTAAATGTAAATAGAAAGTGAAGGCTGGAACAGTACATTCAGCAAGACTAAGAAGTCAGGTCTTTTAAGAACATGTTTGTGGTTGGTCAGCCTGGCAGCTCGAAACGTTTCTATGACAAGACGAATAAAGAGAACCCAAGCTTTCTAAGGATGGAGGGCTGTAATGGGGAATGAAAGATGTTCACTTAACTGACAAACACTCCATGTTCAAGGCCTACCTGTCCTCTCTGTCCCGCAGGGCTGTGACCAGTGTGGTGTCTTTGCTGTTGCTGGTGGCATCAGCTCAAGGAAGTGTGGGGTAAGTGTCTCTGTCCCTCTGTCTCCTGTCTATGTCTCTGCGTCCTGTCCCCTGGTGTCTCCACCCCTCACTGCCCAGTATAACATTAGCCTGTCTGTCTGTTCCAGTCCCAGCTCTAATGGCAGCCTGTGCTCAGAATCCCGCGAGTGTCTTCAGTATCAGCTGCTGTGCCGGACCGACGAGTACGAGGTGAGACTGAACCAGGACTAAACAAGGTCTAAACCAGGTCTAAACCGGACTGTCCATATTTTTAGATGCAAACAGTGAGAAAACTTCCCAAAATGTCCTTAATGGTTACATTTGTACTGTATGTAGGTTTTTATTGTTTTTACACAATATTCACTACATTCCACACCAGGTCCACAGGACTCACGGGAGGGACACGGTTTGGAAAGACACTAGTTAGCACTCAACCAGTTATAAACTGGAGGTGGAGTAACTTACTTAAAGTGATAGTCCGTAAGTTTGCAAAGTGAGGAGAGATAGAGTGAAATTTGAAAGTAAACAATTAAATTTCTCCCGTCTTATCCAGGAAGCCGCTCCTAGTTTGCAAATGAGGAGAGCAGGAACAGAATTTTCACTTAAGGTCCTCCCACTTCTCTCCTGATTGGACCTGACAGGCTGGTTCACAGGAAAGCACCTCTCCATTGGTCAAAGAGGTATCCCAGGGTTTCTGACGTTGCTGAAATCAGCAAAGGGAGGGATTTTAGAAATTATCAATTATACAAAATCTATCCATTTGTAAAACATTTAAACTTACAGACACTTTAAAAAGTGATCACTGAAGAAACAGTAGTGCATGTCCGACCTCTGACGTGGATAATCCTTGGAACGCAATTACCACTCGCAAACATGGAGATGATCAGAGAGTCCAGAGGCCAACTTCAGGGACAAGGTCAAGGTCAAGTTTATTTATAAAGCACATTTACAAAACAGTCATCACTGCCCCAAAGTGCTGTACAGATACACAGTACAATAATACAAAACTACAAAAAAACACAACAATATAACACGATAAGAAAAGTAAAAAATGTAAACTGTAAAAAATATGAAAAAATGCTCAGCTCATCTTGTGTTAAAAGCCTGCGCAAAAAGATAAGTCTTTAACAGAGAGGGACAGCTGAAACGCGTAGTATCTGAATGATCAAACTTATCTTAACCACTGCATCAGTGACAGCAACCTTTGTTTAGTATATTCTAATTATGTTTATAACATTAGCCCTGGGTCATTAGCCAACTGGGATAGAATTAGCCATGGAAGGATTACCTACAATTATAACGCTGTTGAGTCTACAACAGTCTAGTGCAGTGTTTCCCAACCAGGGGTACGCGACACTTAGCAGGGGGTAATTGGAAATTTCAGATCTAGAATTAAGTTGAGACTGAATGGTATTGCAATATTAAAAACATATTGTCAATTTGTAGCCAAAGTTTTGAGTTTCAGAGTGTTATTGATGTATTTTTAAACACAATACACCACAAAATACAAATAAATCTGAGTTTATCGATTTTTCTCAGTAATTGGTTGCAGTTTAGAGTTTAGGGGGTACTTTGAGTAGAAATGAAAGACTCAAGGGGTACGCAACACAAAAAGGTTGGGAACAGAAGCTGAAGGTTTACCGGACCTAGTTAAAGAGCATTCTATCCCCATACAAATGAATAGAGAAGCCAAGCGCTATGTTAAAGTATAGCGAGGCATGACTTGTTTGTTTCATGACATTCCTATCATTTCTGTAGTTTCTCATTTATTATCATTATAAGATGTTTAGTGGGCATTGGATGTGTATCTGCCGCACAAAAAGCAGAAACTTAACGGAAAATGATTTAGCATTTAGCTGCGAGGCCTCTGTTATACACTCATTTGTATCTAGAGTAAAAACTCCAAAAGGTCTGAACATTCATTATTGACTTCTAACGAGGCTTTGACGTCACCTAAATGTGGTCGATGATTGAAACAGCTAAAACATCTGGATCTTTATAATTTGTGATGTTTGATGGCTAATGTGAATAAGAACGACTGCAGGAAAAAAATGTTTTGCGGACTTGCCGCTGGCTAACTGTCCTCATACGTTTGATTGAACACCGCTTCTCCTTTCTTATTTCTATGGTTTTCATATGGCCCTGCTCCGGGTCAGACCCCTCCGTCAGCCCGGGTCAGACCCCTCTGTGAGCCCGGGTGAGACCCTCTCGTCGTCAGCCTCTGGCCGGGTCAGACCCTCTTCCCCGGAGCCCCGTCAGCTCGGGTCCCTGTCAGCTCCGGGTCAGACCCCTCTGTGAGCCCCGGGTCAGACCCCTCTGTCAGCTCCGGGTCAGACCCCTCTGTCAGCTCCGGGTCAGACCCCTCTGTGAGCCCGGGCAGACCCTCCAGTCGTCAGACCCTCTGTGGCTCGCTCGGGGTCAGACCCTCTGTCGCTCTGGGGTCAGACCCTCTGTCAGCTCCGGGTCAGACCCCTCTGTCAGCTCCGGGTCAGACCCCTCTGTCAGCTCGGCGACCCCTCTTGCCCAGCCCCTCCCCGGGTCAGACCCCTTTCGTCGGTCAGACCTCTGTGGCCGGGTCAGACCCCCCTCTGTCAGCTCCCGGGTCAGACCCCCTCTGTCAGCTCCGGTCAGACCCCTCTGTCAGCTCCGGGTCAGACCCCTCTTCAGCTCGGTCAGACCCTCTGTCAGCTCCGGGTCAGACCCCTCTGTCAGCTCTGGGTCAGACCCGTCTGTCAGCCCTTGGTCAGCCCTGCTCTCCTGTGCTCCTCAGGTCCGCCACTACAGCCCCACTCTCTGGGTGTCCACGGACGCTGAGGCCTACTTCATGGGTGTGGGAGCAGCCATGGCCTTCAGACGCCTCTTCCAGTACATCACCGGAGAGAACGAAGGAGGTCAGCCACCAGCGGGAGCATTCTACATTTCTGCATGCATAGGATGAGTCATTTTAGTTCAGAACTGTTGAACACAGTCTGCAACATCAGAAATACGTAAAATACAAAGAAGTCAGTCACTTTCTATTAAAGAATTGAAATATAATAATAATAATAATAATACGTTTTTTATCAAGTAAATGTGGCTCACCTGCACCTTGCTCTTCCTACAGAGCTCCAGAGCCTTTTGATCAAAGACTTAGGCTTAAACTTTTTAATTCTGCTGCACACAAAAAACGTGTGTCTAAAAATATGACCCAGCCCAGCATTGCCACATAAAAAAACAAACTCTTTGGAGCTATGCTTTTAAACCAGCACTAGGGAGGCACAAAGTCTCCACTGGAATCAATTTACAAAGTTCCTTTTGGAGTCGTGCTGGCCACCAGGGGATGGTATTGCGCCAATGTCATGAGTCACATGAGGACCAGAGAATTGCTCTCTTCACCTATTGATTTCAGACAAATACAAAGAAAATGGAGCGTTTTCTGCATCTGTGCTTTTTCACAATCCTATTTGCTATATATTTACTTTTGCTGATATTGCTGATTTGGTCAACCCACAGGGCAGTTTGGGAATCAACACTGAAATAGATATTAAACATACTGCACAAGTAAATGTCAAAGGACCAGGGCAATACGTACAATTGAATTTGTTGTCAGCAGTACCCGTGCAGACGTCACACAGCACAATATCCACAAAGTGCTCTATTTGATGGATTTCCTGATTCGTCGACATGCTGTGACTGTTGTGACTTTGGCAGGGTACCAGATCGACATGACCGCTCCGGTACTGGTGAAGATCCCTGAGGAGACCACGATGTGGGAGCCGGCCATCTACACACTCAGCTTCCCTCTGCCGCAGGCCTTCCAGGAGAACCCCCCCCAGCCCACCAATGACAAGGTTTGCAAGTTGAAGAGAGATGAGAATGGCAGAAGGATGGATCTGAGAGGTTGCCCCATTAGTGTAGGACGTAAATCTAGGATGACAATATCCCTAAAAAAACATTGAATTAGAACCCAGGACTTGTAAAACTAAACCACACCCATGAGAATAAAATACAAGTACCTGTGAATTAAAAGGAACAATAATACAGAAATATCGCTCTCAGATGTACAGTACCTGTCAAAAGTTTTGAAACGCATTTTTTATGTATTGGTTTTTCTTTTATTTCAAGACTATTTCCATTGTAGATTCTCACTGAAGGTGTTCATTTATGAATGAACACATATGGAATTATGTTTTAAACAAAATAGGTTTTACTTTGATTAGTGCTTTGCACTTTTCTCAGTGAGCTTCACAACGTTTGACTGTTAAACTACTTCAGGGACCAGACCTTATGAAGCTCACTGAGAAATGCCAAGAATAAAGGAACTTTAACATGTAAAACATATTTGGAGTTATTTCACACTTTTGTTTCCCACATAATCACATGTTTTCATTCATATTTTAATGTAACACACATTTTAATGTAACACACAATGGAAATAGTGTTGAAAATAAAAGGGGCTGACACATTAAAAACTTTTCCAAACTTTTGACGGGTACTGTCATCTGCCTGAGCAATACGGAGGGAGGATGTGGAAAAAGCAGACATGTTAGTTCGATAGTGACAGGCAGGAATGATTTCCACTCCTTAGAGCAACAAAGCATTAACAGCAGGGATTAAAGTGGGCTTGAACAGTCTGCAGAAGAGTGCTCACATTGTTAATTTGCTGAAGCTACGCTGCACAGAAGTCTGCTTTACAGAGGGAGACTGGAGGGGTGATAATATGAAAACAGCAGCATCAGCAGTCTCCATGTGCACAGTGAGGAAAGAAGCAGGTTAAATGCACCTCCTCACGGACCACATTTATCACAAAATTAAGAATTTTATAAACTAATCCTAAACATAATCACCTCTTCTTAAACTTTTAGTCACTTTAGACTGCATTTATTAAGTAACAAAGCAATCACACAGGACGCTGCGATACGCCAATCCCCATGGGCTGAGAATGCCTTTCCACATTCCTTACTGTCCCCTCTCTGTGTCGTAGCTGTACTTCACAAAGATGCCGGACATGGACGTGTACGTGCGCAGTTATGGAGGCTGGATGCTGTCAGTCACCTCCCGGTTACAGGCGCACCAGCTGACCAAAGAACTGGACCGGGTGGGAGCAAAGTTAACAACGGCAGCCCTACCACTCGGAGTGGCTATGACAGGTCAACCCTTCATCACTACAGATGGGTTGTTGACCAGGGGTAAACCCCTTCATCACTACTGGGGTGGCTATGGACGTACAACCCTTCATTCACCAAAGGAGTGGCGTATGACAGGGTAAAACACTTCATCACTAACGGATGGGCTTGACAGGTTAACCTTCGATCACTACGAAGTGGGCTGTCAAGCGTTAAACCCTTCATCACCAAGGGACGTGGGCATATGACAGGGTAACCCTTCATCATACGACAGTGGGCTGTGACCAGGTTAAACCCGTTACAACACTTATACGAGTGGGCCGATGCAGGTAAAACCCGTCATCACTACAGAGTGGCTATGACAGGTATAAACCCTTCTCACTATGAAGTGGGCTGTGGGAAGGTAACCCAGTTCATCACTACACAGTGGGCTATGCAGGTTATTGAACCCTTCACATCGAAGTCACTGTGGCAGGTAAACCTTGCATTTCACTACAGAGTGGCGGCTTGCGGGTATAACCGCTTCACCACTACGAGTTGGGCCTGTGACAGGTAACCTATCACCACTACGAAGTGGGCTATGACATGGTAACCATTCCACCACTATGAAGATGGGCTGATGTGACAGGTAAACCTTCATTCAGCTACGAAGGGGCTTATGGGGACAGGTATAAAACACCTTCCCCACTATTGAAGTGGGCTGTGACAGGTAACCCTTTCTCCACTTAGCAGTGTGGGGCTATGACAGTATCAACCCTTCACCACTACTGAAGCTGGGCTGTGACAGGTAAACTTCATCAACATCAGTGTGGGCTATGACAGGTATAAAGCCTCACCACTCGAAAGTGGGCTGTGAGACAGAGTAAACCCTTATTCACTACCGAGTGTGGCTAATGACAGTATAAACCCTTCACATCCTACGAAGTGGCCTGTGGGACAGGTGTAAAACCCTTCATACAGAGTGGCTTATACAGTTATAAAACCCTTCATCACTACCGAAGTGGGCTGTGACAGCGTAAACACCTTCATCACTACGAGCTGGGCTATGACACGTTAAAACCCTTCATCACTACAGATGGCTATGACCGTATAAAACCCCTTCTCATACCGAGGGGCTTTCTGACCAGGTAGTAAACCCTTCACCCTACAGGGTCGGGCTCATGACCAGGTATAACACCCTTATCACCACTACGAAGTGGGCTGTGAAGATAACCCTTCATCACAGACGCGCATGGCTTGACAGCGTAAACCCTCATCACTACAGTGCGCTAGATGACCGTATACACCCTATCACCACTACGAAAGTGGGCTGTCGACGGTTACCCTTCATCCAACGCTCAAGTGGCGCTGTGACACGACCCATTCATCACTACAGAGTGGCTGTGCAAGGTACACCCTTCATCACTAACAAGAATCGTGGCGCGTGACAGGATAACCACTTCATCACTACAGATAGTGGCTGACGGATATAACCCGTATCACCACTGACGAAGTGGGCTGTGGACAGGTAACCCTTCATCACACGCGTGGGCTGTGACAGGTAACCCTTCATCACTACAGAAGTGGCTATGACTGGTTATAAACCCTTCACCACTACGAGTGGAGCCTGTGACAGAGTAAACCCTCATCATCAACGCAGTGTGGCTGTGACAGGTCAACCTCTTCACCTACAGAGTGGGCTAGTGACAGTAAACCTTCATTCACTACAGAGTGGGCTGTGACAGAAACCCTTTCTCACTACAGGAGATGGGCTAATGACCGTATGAACACCCTTCATTCACAAACGCGCAGTGGGCCTGTTGACACGGTAACCCTTACATCACTACGAAGTGGCTATGACAGAGTAAAACCCTTCATCGACTACGAATGGGCTGATGTGAATGTAACCCCTATCATCACTACCAGGAGTGGCCTATGACAGGTGTAAACCCTTCACCACTACGAAAGTGGCTGTGACAGAGTAAACCCTTCACCACTACGAGTGGGCTGTTTGGACATGGATAAACCCTTCTCACTACAGAAGTGGGCTGTTGACATGTACAACCCTTCTCACCTTACAGGAGTGTGCTGATGACATGAACCCTTCATTCATACGGAAGGTAGGGCTGTGACATGTAAACCTTCATCACTACAGAGTGGCTCATGCAGGTAAAACCCTTCATCACTACCGGGAGTGGGCTATGGACAGGTAAACCCTATCATCACTACCAGTGGGCTGTGGGAACAGGTAAACCCTTTCATCACATACAGAGTGGCGCTAGACAGTATAAAACCTTCACCACTACGAAGTGCTGATGACAGGTAAACCTATCTCAACTACCAGAGCTGGGCTAGTGACAGGTATCAACCCTTTCACCAACTCATGACATGGCTGTGACCGGATAAACCTTGCATCCTCGAAAGTGGAGCTGTGACAGATAGAACCCTTCCATCATACGGGTGGGCTATGAACAGGAAAACCCTTCATCGCTACGAATTGGGCAGTGACAGGTAACACCCCTTCATAAGTACAGAGTGGCTCTGGACAGTATAAACCCTCATCACTACGGAGTGGGCTTGCACAGTATAAACCTTTCAACCACTGTGAAGTGGCACCTGTGGACAGCGTTAAACCCTTTTATCAGCTACCAGACGTGGGCTAAATGACAGGTTATAAAACCTACATCACTACGAGAAGTGGCTGTACAGGTAACCCTTCACACTCGAAAGTGGGCTGTGACCGGGTAAACCTTATCACTACGACGTGGCTATGACAGGGTAACCCTTCATTCACCACAAGCTGCTATGACAGTATAAACCCTTTCATCCACTACGATGGGCCGTGACAGGTAAACCCTTCATCACTAACAGGTGGGGCTATGACAGGTGATAAAACCCTTCACACCACTATTTGAAGTGGGCTTTGACAGGTAAACCTTTCAATCATACAGACAGATGGGCTAGATACAGGTTAAACCTTCAATCCTACGAAGTGGGCTGTGACAGAGGTAAACCGCTTTTATCACTACGGAGTGGTCTATGACAAGGTAACCCTTCACTCACTACGAGTGGGCGTGACAGTAACCCTTCATCACTACGGACGTGCGACTATGACAGGTAAACCTTCATCACCACGACCAGTGGGCTATGACCAGTATAACCCTTCATCACTACAGAGTGGGCGTATGACAGGATAAACCCTTCATCACTATTGAAGTGGGCTGTGACAGGAAACCCTTCATCACTACGAAGTGGCTGTGACAGGTAAACCCTTCATCACTACGGAGTGGCCTATGACAGTTAACCCTTCATCACTACGGAGTGGGCTGTTGCAGGTAAACTTCATCATACGGAGGGCTATGGACAGGTAAAAACCCTTCATCCACTTACGAAGTGGGCTATGACAGTAAACCCTCATCACTACAAGGGCTGTGACAGAACCTTCATCACTACAGAGTGGGCTTATGGACAGTTATAACCCTTCACACTACGAAGTGGCTTGCGGTATAAACCCTTCAATTCACTTACAGAGTGGGCTATGATCAAGTATAACCCTTCATCACTACGAAGGTGGGCTGTGACAGGATAACCCTCATCACTATGACGTGGCGGTGCAGTAACCCTTCATCCACTACAAGTGGCTATGACAGGTATAAACCCTTCATCACTAAGAAGTGGGCTGTGACAGGTAAACCCTTCATCACTACAGAGTGGGCTATGACCAGGGTATAACCCTCACCAGCACGAAAGTGGCGACAGGTTACACCTTCATCACTACAGGAGTGGGCTATGACAGGTAATAAACACTTTCATCACTACGAATGGGCTTATGACAGATAAAACCCTTCATCACTACGAAGTGGCGTGACAGGTAACCCCTTCATCACTACAGAGTGGCTATGACAGGTATAACCCTTCATCACTATTGAAGTGGGCTGTGACAGTAAACCCTTCATCACTACGGAGTGGGCTATGACAGGTAAACCCTCATCGCTACGAAGTGGCTGTGACAGGTAAAACCCTTCCATCACTACAGAGTGGCTATGACAGGTATAAACCCTTCATCACTACGAAGTGGGCTGTGACAGTAAACCCTTCATCACTACGGAGTACCCTCATCATACGGAGTCTATGACAGGTAAACCCTTCATCACTTCGAAGTGGCGTGTGACAGAAACCCTTCATCCACTACGGAGGCCAAACCCTCATCACTACGGAAGTGGTCTATGCAGTTTAACCCTTCATCACTACGAAGTGGCTTTACAGGGTAAACCTCATCAACTACGGAGTGGCTTATGACAGAGTAAACCCTTCATCACTACGAAAGTGGCTATGACAGGTAAACCCTCATCATACGGAGTGGCTATACAGGTAAACCCTTCAGCACTAACAGAGTGGGCTATACATAAACCCTCATCACCAAGGAGTGGGCTATCACAAGTAAACCCCTTCATCATACGATGGACTGTGACAACTATAAACCTTCATCACTACGAAGTAGGCTGTGACAGGTAAACCCTTCATCAACTACGGAGGTAAACCCTTCATCACTACGGAGTGTCATGACAGTGTAAACCCTTCAGCACTTCGAATGGCTGACAGGTGTAAACCCTTTCGTTCATACGGAGGCAACCCTTCTCACTACGAGTGTCTATGACAGGTAACCCTTCATCCACTACGAAGTGGGCATGTGACAGGTAAACCCTTCATCACTACGGCAGTGGCTTTGACAGGTAACCCTCATCACTCGAAGTGGGCTTGGGACAGTAAACCCTTCATCACTACGAGTGGCTATGACAGGATAAACCCTTCATCACACAGAGTGGGCTATGACAGGTTACCCTTCAATCACCAAGGAGTGGGCTACACAAGTAAACCTTCATCACTACGGAGTGGACTGTGACAACATAAACCCTTCATCACTACGACAGTGGCTGTGACAGGTAAACCCTTCATCACTACAGAGTGGCTTGACAGGTATAAACCCTTCACCACTACGAATGGGCTGGACAGGTAAAACCTTCATCACTACAGAGTGGCTATTGAAGGTATAAACCCTTCACACTATGAAGTGGGCTTGACAGGTAACCCTTCATCATACAGGTGGGCTTGACAGTATGAACCCTCATCAACTACGAAATGGGCTTTGACAGGTAAACCCTTCATTCACTACGAAGGGCTATGACAGGAACCCCTTCATCGCTACGAAGTGGGCTATAAGACGTATTAAAACCCTTCACCACTACGAAGTGGGCTGTGACAGCGTTAACCCTTCATCTACTACAGAGTGGGCTATACAGGTATTAAACCCTCATCATACGAAAGTGGGCTGTGAATGTAAACCTCATTCCACTACAGAGTGGGCTATGACAGGTATAAACCTTCATCATACGAAGTGGGCTAGACAGGTAACCCTCATAACGAAGTGGGCTGTGACGGTAAACCCTTCATCACTACAGAGTGGGCTATGACAGTATAAACCCTCATCACTATGAAGTGCTGTGCAGTAACCTGCATACTACCAGAGTGGGGCTATGACAGGTATAACCTTCTATCACTATGAAGTGGCTGTGTACAGTAACCCTTCATCCTACGAAGTGGCCTTGACAGGTAAACCCCCTGCATCACTACGAGTGGGCATGACAGGGAAACCCTTCATCACTACAGAGTGGGCTATGACCAGGTAAACCCTTCATCATACGAAGTGCGGCTGGACAGGTAAACCCTTCATCACTACGGAGTGGCTTACAGGTAAAACCCTTCATCACTACGGAGTGGGCTATGACAGGTAAACCCTTCATCACTCGAACAAGTGGGCTATGACAGGTAAACCCTTCATCACTACGAAGTGGGCTGTGACAGTAACCCTCGATCACTACAGAGTGGGCTAGCAGGTATAAAACCCTCACCACTACGAGTGGGCTGTGACGGGTGTAATAAAACCCTTCAGCATACGAGTGGGCTGTGACAGGTATAAACCCTTCACCACTACGAAGTGGGCTTGACGTATAAACCCTCATCACTACGAAGTGGGCTTGACAGGTAAACCCTTCATCACTTACAGAGTGGGCTATGGACAGGTATAAACCCTTCATCACTAGAAGTGGCTGTGACAGGTACCCTTCACACTACAGATGGTATGACAGGTATACCCTCAACCACTACGAAGTGGCTGTGACAGGTATACACCCTCACACTACAAGAGTGGGTGGGCTATAAGGTATAAACCCTTTCATCACTACGAAGTGGGCTATGACAGGTAGTATAAACCCTTCATCACTACGAAGTGGCTGTGACAGGTAAAACCCTTCATCCATAAAAGTGGGCTATGACAGGTATAAACCCTTCATCACTATGAAGTGAGCCTTGACAGGTAAACCCTTCATCGACTACGGGAGTGGGCTATGACAAGGTAAACCCGTTCATCGCTACGAAGTGGCTGTGACAGGTAAACCCTTCATCACTACAGAGTGGGTATAAAGTATAAACCCTCATCACTACGAAAGGGCTGTACAGGTAAACCCTTCATTCACTACGGAGGTAAACCCTTCTTCACACGGAGTGCGTCTATGACAGGTAACCTATCTTCGAAGTGGCTGTGAAGGGTAAACCCTTCATCACTACGGATGGCAAACCTTCATCACTACGGAATGGTCTCTATGACAGGTAAACCCTTCTCACTACGAAGTGGCGGACAGGTAAACCCTTCATCACTACGGATGGCTATGACAGGTAAACCCTTCATCACTACGAAGTGGCTTTCAGAAAAACCCTTATCACTACGAGTGGCTATGAAGGGTAAACCTTCATCACTACAAGTGCTATGACAGGTAAAAACCCCCTTATTTCATCACCAAGAGTGGCAGCACAATTAAACCCTTCATCACTACGGAGCTGGACTGTGACAACTATAACCCTCATCACTACGAAGTTGGGCTTGACAGGTAAACCCTTCATCACGACAGCGTGGCTTGTACAGTATAAACCCTTCACCATACGAAGTGGGCTGGACAGGGTAAAACCTCATCACTACAGAGCAGTGCTATGACAGGTATTAACCTTACCACTATGAGTGGGCTGACAGGTAAACCCTTCATCACACAGAGTGGCTAGACAGTATGAACCCTTCATTCACTAGAAGTGGCTTGACAGTAAACCTCTCACTACGAGTGGGCTATGACAGGTAAACCCTTCATCGCTACAAGTGGGCTATGACAGTATAAACCCTTCACCCCGTCGAAGTGGGCTTGACAGGTTAACCTTATCACCTACAGTGGCTATGACAGGTATAAACCCTTCAATCATACGAAGTGGGCTGTGACAGGTAAACCCTTCATCACTACAGAGTGGGCTATGACGAAGTGGGCTATAAAACAAGAGGGGTATAAACCCTTCATCACTACGAAGTGGGCTGTGACAGGTAAACCCTTCATCACTACGAAGTGGGCTATGACAGGTAAAAACCCTTCATCACTACGAAGTGGGCTGTGACATGTAACCCTTCATCACTACAGAGTGGGCTATGACAGGTATAAACCCTTCATCACTACGAAGTGGGCGGTGACATGTAAACCCTTCATCACTACAAGTGGGCTATGACAGGTATAAACCCTTCACCACTACGAAGTGGGCTGTGACAGGTAAACCCTTCATCACTACAGAGTGGGCTATGACAGGTATAACCCTTCATCACTACGAAGTGGGCTGTGACAGTAAACCCTTCATCACTACGGAGTGGGCTATGACAGGTAAACCCTTCATCACTACGAAGTGGGCTATGACAGGTAAACCCTTCATCACTACGGAGTGGGCTATGACAGGTAAACCCTTCATCACTACAGAGTGGGCTATGACAGGTAAACCCTTCATCACCAAGGAAGTGGGCTATCACAAAGTAAACCCTTCATCACTACGGAGTGGACTGACAACTATAAACCCTTCATCACTACGAAGTGGGCTGTGACAGGTAAACCCTTCATCACTAAGGAGGTAAACCCTTCATCACTACGGAGTGGTCTATGACAGGTAAACCCTTCATCACTTCGAAGTGGGCTGTGACAGGTAAACCCTTCATCACTACGGAGGCAAACCCTTCATCACTACGGAGTGGTCTATGACAGGTAAACCCTTCATCACTACGAAGTGGGCTGTGACAGGTAAACCCTTCATCACTACGGAGTGGGCTATGACAGGTAAACCCTTCATCACTACGAAGTGGGCTATGACAGGTAAACCCTTCATCACTACGGAGTGGGCTATGACAGGTAAACCCTTCATCACTACAGAGTGGGCTATGACAGGTAAACCCTTCATCACAAGGAGTGGGCCTATCACAAGTAAACCCTTCATCCACTACGGAGTGGACTGTGACAACTATAAACCCTTCATCACTACGAAGTGGGCTGTGACAGGTAAACCCTTCATCACTACAGAGTGGGCTGTGACAGGTATAAACCCTTCACCACTACGAAGTGGGCTGTGACAGGTAAACCTTCATCACTACAGAGTGGGCTATGACAGGTATAAACCCTTCACCACTAAGAAGTGGGCTGTGACAGGTAAACCCTTCATCACTACAGAGTGGGCTATGACAGGTATAAACCCTTCATCACTACGAAGTGGCTGTGACAGGTAAACCCTTCATCACTACGGAGTGGGCTATGACAGGTAAACCCTTCATCGCTACGAAGTGGGCTATGACAGGTATAAACCCTTCACCACTACGAAGTGGGCTGGACAGTAAACCCTTCATCACTACAGAGTGGGCTATGACGGGTATAAACCCTTCATCACTACGAGTGGGCTGGACAGGTAAACCCTTCATCACTACGAAGTGGGCTATGACAGGTAAACCCTTCATCACTACGAAGTGGGCTGTGACATGTAAACCCTTCATCACTACAGAGTGGGCTATGATGGGCTATGAAGTATAACCCTTCATCACTACGGAGTGGGCTATGACCGTATAAACCCTTCATCACTACAGAGTGGGCTATGACCGGTATAAACCCTTCATCACTACGAGTGGGCTGTGACATGTAAACCCTTCATCACTACAGAGTGGGCTATGACAGGTATAAACCCTTCATCACTACAGAGTGGGCTATGACAGGTATAAACCCTTCACCACTACGAAGTGGGCTGTGACAGGTATAAACCTTTCATCACTACGAAGTGGGCTGTGACAGGTAAACCCTTCATCACTACTGAGTGGGCTATAACAGGTAAACCCTTCATCACTACGAAGTGGGCTGTGACAGGTAAACCCTTCATCAGTACAGAGTGGGCTATGACAGGTATAAACCCTTCACCACTACGAAGTGGGCTGTGACAGGTATAAACCCTTCATCACTAGAGAGTGGGCTATGACAGGTATAACCTTCATCACTACGAATGGATGACAGGTTAAACCCTTCATCACTACGAAGTGGGCTGTGACAGTACCCTTCATCACTACAGAGTGGGCTATGACAGGTATAAACCCTTCATCACTACGAAGGCTGTGACAGTACCTTATCACACGAGTGGCTATGACAGTAAACCTTCATCACTACGAAGGGCTGTGACAGGTATAAACCCTTCATCACTACAGAGTGGGCTATGACAGGTAAACCCTTTATCACTACGGAGTGGGCTATGACAGATAAACCCTTCATCGCTACGAAGTGGGCTGTGACAGGTAAACCCTTCATCACTACAGAGTGGGCTATGACAGGTATAACCCTTCATCACTACGAAGTGGGCTGTGACAGGTAAACCCTTCATCACTACGGAGGTAAACCCTTCATCACTACGGAGTGGTCTATGACAGGTAAACCCTTCATCACTTCGAAGTGGGCTGTGACAGGTAAACCCTTCATCACTACGGAGTGGTCTATGACAGGTAAACCCTTCATCACTACGAAGTGGGCTGTGACAGGTAAACCTTCATCACTATGGAGTGGGCTATGACAGGTAAACCCTTCATCACTACGAAGTGGGCTATGACAGGTAAAAAAACCCTTCATCACTACGGAGTGGCTAGACAGGTATAACCTCATCATACAGAGGGGCTATGACAGGTATAAACACTTCTCCACTACGGAGTGGCTGTGACAGGTAAACCCTTCATCACCAAGGAGTGGGCTATCACAAGTAAACCCTTCATCACTACGGAGTGGACTGTGACAACTATAAACCCTTCATCACTACACAGTGGACTGTGACAGGTATAAACCCTTTATCACTACGGAGTTTTTGGTGGTGCAATTGTTTTCCCCCCCATTAACTCTATTCCGGAAGATCGCATGGGCGCCGCCATGAATTGTGCCCGCCCCTTCTCTCCTATTACTTAACATGGGACTGCAGAAGTCCAGATTAAATCTACACGAAAAACAAAGCCAATTATAGGCCATGCAGAGAAACGGTGCAGTGTTGACATATTGGTGCAAGTGAACATTGGACATTTTACACAAATCAATCTACTAAACATAAGATTTTAGCCGCGAACATTTACCCTTGTTCTCTGCTTAATGAACGGGCTTCGCGCTCTACCAGAAGTGTCAATACAATGAAGTGTTGTTCCGTGGCAAAAAGATGCAAAAGTGGGCGGGGCGGAAAAAGGTGAAAACAAAATCAAATCTCAAAATCAACCATAATCTTGATGGTCCTCGATTGAGAGAGTGTTTGTTTCCGGTAACATGTGTCCTGTGTCTATCTCTCCACAGTCCTCTGAAGCTACTGAACAGGCACAACGAGGTGTGGTACGTGTGCGAAGGGAAGCCTGTGTGCACGGACCCCCAGGAGCCCACGCCCCCTCACCCCGTCGGGCCCAGGTGGATGAGCCACTAGAGGGTGCCCCCGAGCCAGCCCATGGCGCTCCTTCAGGCGCTCCCTCCATCCCCTCATCTCAGCCGCCTGAAGAGCCCTCTGCTTCTGTAGCCAGCAGCTCCTCACAGGACCTTCCCATCGCTTTGGCCCTGTCTGCGGCCACCCCCAGCCCTTCAGATGAGAGCACCCCCTGCCCCTCAGAGAAGAGCTCTCCCAGCCCCTCAGAGAAGACCACCTCCCACCCCATAGAGGAGAGCACCCACAACAACTCCAGCCTCTCAGAGGACAGCATCCGAAGAACCCCCAGTACCCTGGAGGAGAGTGCCCAAGGCTCCTCCAACACCTCAGAGGACAACAGCCAGAGCACCCCTGACTCCTCAGAGCAGAGCACCCAGGCCGCACCCAACTCCTCAGAGCAGAGCACCCAGGCCGCACCCGACTCCTCAGAGCAGAGCACCCAGGCCGCACCCGACTCCTCAGAGCAGAGTACCCAGAACCTCACAGAGAAGAGCAGCCAGAGCCACCCCAGCCCCTCAGAGCAGGGCACCGAAGGCACCCCCGACTCCTTGGCGAAGACAACCCAGAGTACCCAGAGCCTCACTAAGGAGAGCACCCATACTACCCCCATTACCACAGAGAAGAGCCCCTAGAAAACCCCAAGCCCCATAGAGTAGGTCACCCCCAGCCCCTCAGAAAAGAGCACTCCGAGCCCCCACCCCCAGTCCCTTAAAGCAAAGCACCCAAGGCACCAAGAGCACCCTCGACTTCTTAAAACAGAGTACCCAGAGCCCCCTCGTAATGAGCATTAGAAACATACACGCCCTGTTCACATCGTTAGTTTGTTAGTCGTCTCAACCATGGCCTTGTAGTGAGATAATAAGTCAATAACCGAAAGCTGTTCTAGTTGACTTTCCTCCCACTCCCACACTTTATATGCTGCATAGTTCGAAGGCAATAAGTCTGTAACTAACGTCAACCCGCTCCATGATAGTGGCCATACACCACAGCCTCATGGACATGTTTTGTATAATCACGTATGTGAATGGTTTGCCCCTGCTGTCTGTGTTAGCTGACAGTATGGCTTGTAATGTAAACCGGAGCGTCCCGATCCGCCGCACGTGTAAAAACTTCTGCAAACCAGCGCTGTTCCGTCATGTCAGTTATACCAAGTCATAATCAATAAACAAAGGGAAAATGATCCAGTTTGTGTCCGTTTGTATGTAGTGACTCTCATGGTTTGTCTGAAAATCTAAAAGTCTTTTACTGAAACAGTTTAAACATTTGAGCAGAGTTTATAAGAAGCTTTCAGTGGGTAAGTTTCCGTGGAGACCAAAAATCTGATCCTAATCTGATTTCTGTTCTCAGATTATTGCAGAGACAGGCAAAGAGCGTAATCTGATAAAGAGGTAATCTGATTCTTTCTTATCCTTCACACTTTTGTACAAACGAACCATGAAAATAAAGCAAAAAAAGCGAAACTAATGTCACAAAGATTAAAAGATATAGGCAAGTAAAAAGACTACAAACATGTTTCATAAAAAAGGAAATAGAAAACAAAATGTTAGTTCAAAGAGAAAGCACAGTGTGCAGCCAATAGTCAAGAGGTTAGAGCTACTGCACATATGCAGAATATTGCTCCATCATTAGAGTTGTGGGTTCAAGTTCCCGCTTGAAATATTTACTAAATTGTCTCTACAGCTCTTCCCTTACCTCCTTATGAAAAGTTAAAGCACAATTTGTATTTACCTTTCCTCACTACTATTGTGAAGAAAAATAATGTTTTGAACCCTGGACCTTAGAGTTTCTAAACCTGTGCTGTCTCCACTGGGCTCATGCTCAGGAGGTAATGCCAGGTAAGTCCAAATATGAATCAGCTCAGCTCCACCTGGTTCTGCAGGTGGAGCTGACTGAAAGGAGAACATTTAGTTGTTTTAAATATCAAAAACTGCAGAATCACGCAGAACCTGGAGTTTTGGATAATTTGATTTCTGAAGTGAATATAAACGCACCAGATCTGATTTTTGGGTAATCTGTTTACTCCAGTTATTGAATTTTGTTGGCCATGAAAATGTATGCCACTGAGACACGGAATTCATTCATTGTAGTAATAAAAACGGTTTACACTTGTATTGCACTTCACAAGCCAGTGCACTAGTCATTATTCACTCCATACCTGTTGTGGTAAGATACCGACCCTCACCAACCACTCACTCACATAGACGATCTCTATCTGCGGGAGCTGGGATTTGGAACCGCCAACCTCTCAGTTATTGGACAACTCGCTCTACCACCTCTTTGTTGATAGGTACATATTACTGATTTAGGAACAGAAACAGAGGAAACCAGCACTGACACTGACATCAGAAACAGTGAAACAAACAAACGAGCAGTCAGCAGTAAAGAGGAGAGTTGTCCTGGGTGTCGTTCGTCCTTAGATCCTGCTTCATGGCAAGGAAAAACTGAAAAACCAAGTGGGGGTAAATGGTCTCAATTTGAGTCGCTCTACCAGCTGTGACAGGTATACAGTAAACCCTTCACTCCATACTCGTTGCCCCAGCCCCCAGGAAAGAGAAACACTGAGGAGTACCACCCTGTAGGATCCAACAGTGGTGATGGGAGTCCATCTGTGCTTAGGTCTGACTGATGTGTCGAAATCTGATGCTGAAAACATAAAGTGTTCATTTTTCTTATTGTGACAAGACGAGTGGTATTGGTTAATAAAAGAGCCAGACACCGCCTTGCAGTATAACTGGAAAATAAGTGTGCTTTAAGGCGCACAGGTTCGACCCATAAGGACAGAGGCAGCATGTTCCTTTAACACAGTTCAATTTATTTCGAGGTTGAATTTTTACTTTTATCTTTTCTTTGGGAGATCATACTTTCCTTACACAGGTCATCTCACAGTTTTCGTTATATTCAGTTGAATAGTTTGTACACTTAAGCTCTCAGTTGGTTGCCTGGCTCTGCCATACTATTCCCTGTCCATTCCACACAGGGAAGTTAGTCTGGTAACGGAGCAATTGGAGCAGTTTGAAAGGGCGGGCCTAACGCACACAGATTTCAGTGAAATAAACCAATCAGCGGACGTGACGACAGCTGTAGTCCAACTCACAAAATATGAACTGAATATAAACTCACGAGCACGCGGAGGCAAAATCCTCCACTACTTCATCCATGATTAGTTTTGGCTAATGTTAATGTTAATTGCACTAGTAACATAGCGGCGCAGCGAGTGACGTAACCTTGTTCAGACCCACCTTCTTTCACGCAGAAAAGAAGTGGGTGTGGTTTATCAGGCTACTCAGTTGGTTCACAGTTGTTCACAGTTGCTAGTTTCTCATTAGCTTTTCAGTTGAACACAGTTGATACACATTTAGTTGGGCTCACACAATGGCCAGGAGCAGGTCAACATAACAGGAACAAAACAAACAGGGGAATTAAGACAGCAGCATGGTTAGGTCCACCGTTGCATGCCCACATCTAGCCCTTGTCGGCCGGCTCGGTGATTCGATAGCCCCCTGTAGGAGCCAGAAAAGGACTTATAAGTAAATTATAAAATATGTTTGATTTGGGGAATACTTGTCTACATCTAGTGGGCGTTTTGAAGATGGCGCTGTGGAGATGGGAAACAATAAAGGGCAAGGTGTGGCTGAAGCAGGAAGGCACATTCTTCGACCTCCACTATTGCCCTGCTGCCTTAATTAATCTTTGTTTTATCAAGCCGATCACAAATACTACAAAAGTGCTTAAATTTGTATATGCACCTCTTTAATTTCCGTAATAAATTCTGTTACCAATTTTGAAATTCTTTTTTTTGACGACCTGCTTTGTTATTGTATGTGGAGCGTCAGACCATTTTTGCCAGTCACCATAGACCCAGGATTACAAGGTTGAAAAACTGACATTACACCCCCGGTTACGCGAGGGCTCCAGCAGACCCTGAACCACAACGCACCGAGGGAGCAATGGACGCCGTGGAGTGGTGCGCGTTGAGGCTCTCAACCACCCCCGACGCTACAATAAAACCTATATTAGTGGCTATACCAAAATCTAAGGAAGGAATAAATGAACGATAGCTACTTGGACCCATAGAACACAACGCAGGTCTTTCTCCCAGATACATGCACTGGGACAAATAAAGATTGTCTTAAATCTTACAAAACGTGAGACACTGCAGTTGAATAGGGAATTTTTTAAATGTTTATATAAATTTGAAACGTTTGCTTTCAATTACTGGCATAAATATGAAGAAAAACTGTATTGCAAGTTTATCCTTTTTTATTTGCAGTTTATTTTGGAGTAAGGCCCAGAGTGTCAGAGTACCCTCTCGGTACAGTACTTGTTTCACTCTGGAAAATGACAAACTCTTCCTGTCTCTGTCGAGTGCGGACGTGTTTCTCACTTCTCCTGGCTTTCGTGCTTTTTCCTGCCTCTGCGAGTGTCTTGTCTGACTTTATTTTTCCTCTTGGACCACCTGCTCGCTGTCCTCCCGAACCGCTAAACTATGGAATTGATTAACTGGAATCTCAGCGCAATTTTTTTCTTGAGGCCACGGAGGAGGTCGTCTTCCCTGACCGGATTTTCACAGCTCGGTTTGCGATGGATGTCATTTGCCTAGCGGTCCTGTCGGTCGGAGACATCAAAGATATTTACTTATTTGGACTCTTGATAACAGGGTCCCTGCTTATTGGATGGACTGCCCTGGATTATCTGACATTTCTGTCCGATAGTTTGCATTCGGATCACGCTGCTGTCCATTGAAATTAACGAGCACTTTGGAGCAGGGAGTGACCGAGTGATGGAATTACACCAGAAAGTAAAGCACAACAACGATGGACTGTTCTGTACGACCTGGCAGTTCGCTGTGGAGACGGACAATAGTTGGGCTTTATTTCTGGGAGGAAAAGGGATGAACTGTGGAGGGAACTGTTCTGGAGAACTGAACTAATACTGAGACCAAGAAAAAAGCTAATTAATTAAATTATGAACTGTTACTGGAATAATTCTCTTCCTCCTGAGAGAGGAGGTTTGAAGCAGCTGGACCGCTTATCTCTCCTACGCCGTCAACACTTCCCTTCAAGGCCACGCCACAGAGCTAAACCTGATAAGGACTGAGCTCTCTGGGTCATATTTAGCATAACACTGACTTTCAGACTGTAAATAACCACACACACTAACCACACCCTCCCTAACCACGCCCCGTCATTCTGCGTCTGCCCCAACACGTTTCTTCAGCCCCGCCCCTGGTCAATGTCCGGTCATCCTTCCTATCCCCAAGAAAAAACTCTGCACGTGACCTCGTGTGCTGTGTATTTCCCATGTCTTGATGTTTCTATATATGTGCTTTGCCTTAACTTAACCTGATTGTAATTTCGCATATCTTCTTTTGTAAGGCGCATTGAGTTGCCTTGTGTACGAAAGGCGTGGTATAAATAAAGTTGCCTTTCCTTGCCTCTTACCAGTTTCAGCATCTTCACCAGGTCTTTAGCATTTGTTCTTGGGTTGATCTTCACATTTCAGACACAGCACGTTCATCTCTGGGACACAGAACCCGCCTTCTTTCTGATCTGAATGATGACTGGTCATTTCCATCATTGTTTTAACCAATGAAACTGGCACCTTTAAGTGTCTTGAAATTACACTCAAGGATGAACCAGACTTCCGTTGTAAAAAGTTAAAAAAAAATATGTAGAAAATTCTATCTCTCATTCTTCTGGCATTTAGCAAATAAAAATAATTAGGAAAATTCTAATTAACCTAAAAAAAAAAATCAAACTTAATTCTGGTTTCATGTCAGTGAGAAAAAAATACAAATTTGTCGTTTTAATAAAGTGAATGTAAACATCTGGTTCTCACTGTATATTCAAGTCAAGATAAACTCTTATTTGTCTTGCTTAAGATGATTTTCACAGTGTGAGTCAGCCAAAAGCAGTGAGGTAAATTTAACTTACGGAGCACATGAGACCACATGAGGCTTTTTCTGCAAATCTTTTATTCACTTGTGCTGTTCAGTGTCGCGCTCACAGCATTCAGCAGGTCATTGTCTTCTTAAAAAAAATCTGAGTGTAGATTCCAACACGCATCACAAAAAAATCTCTCATCATCTGTGCAAAGTGTCAGGGCGAAGGTGGAGCCGACTGCAGGTGCTAAGACACTCTCTCTGCACATTGGTTCGGGACCACTCTCCAGCCACCTGCACATGCACGTCTTTGGACGGAGGAGGAACAGTGACAGGGAGGACATGCACTCTCCTCTCACAGCTTATCATGGTGTCATTCTTTTATCACATAATATAAAGAGGGAGTAATAATGCAGAGTACTCCATATACAGTACCTGTCGCCATATATAAAAACATCCATTCTTTTGTATGCAACCACATTAGACAAACATTTAGAGATGTAAAGAAATTGGCAATATACAGTATATCATAGTATTATCAGGGAGTCATACAAGCGTGACATTTCACCCAATGGAAAAAGGAAATAAAAGCATTTATTTGAAGGTGTTTTCATACCTTAAAGGCAACACGTCATGCAAGGGGGCGTGGCTTAGCCAAGGGGTAAGAAAACCTCTGGGAATGACATTTTTTCACTCTTTTCTGGCAGACATATTCATCACACACCAATAAAGTCACTCTTTGGAGTCTTTAAGCAGTTCTACGGAGGTCCAAAGGGTCCATTAGAATTCTGTTTCCAGTGTGTCTTTTGGAGTCGCCCCTGGCCACTGGGGGTGGTTTTACAGCAATGTCCGCTCCCCGCCATGCGGACCATAGAGAAGCACTTTCCTCCCATTGGTTTTCTATCCCCTCGGCTAGGCCACGCCCCCTTGTATGTGCTTCTATAACTGTTTTCATCAGCAGCATCTCCATGGAGCTGGTGATGTCCCGCGCACGGCAAAGTGACGAGTTGAGTTTTCTCCCCAATAAAAAACACCCAAAATGACATAAAAGCTTGTCATCTGTTCAGTTCACTGAGTGAAATGTTTCGCAGTGTGGCTTTCATGTAATAAAACTGTATGAACAACATTTCAAAGTGATTTCCACCCAAACAAAACGTTGTTGCAGCTGATGGTACAAAGCAGTTCAAATAAGGCTAAAACAATACCTGCTATAACAAGGCATGCTTTGTAAAGGAAAAAAGCCAATTTGAGAAATGAAATGATCAGGGGAAGATGTATGAACTTTAAAACACACCACCTCATGACATCTGCAGGTGGAACAGAGCTATTTTCCCCCTCTTGACAAAGAGACAGGCTGAACATGGATCATTATAGCATGGTAAAGTCTTTAATAGACAGTTACCGAATGGTTTGAAAAATGAGGGAGGTTTGAGACTTGGGCATCGTTACTTTACATATACCTACACTGACGATGTGCGGTTGGACATGCAGAGTTGGTTCCTCTACAAGTTGGTGCTAAAAGGTTATAAAAAGATTTGAATAAAAAAAGACTTGTTAATAACAACTGACATTTAAAAACAAAAGAAAGACCCAGTGAGGCCAATGCACCGGTGTCAGCTGTAGTTCTCATGCAGTGACAGAGGGGGCGCTCTGGCCTCACTGTTTGCACTTCCGTGTGGAGAATCTTTCCAGCCTGGCCTGCAGGACTTCCTCCCTCCCTACTCTTTACACATGTTAGCCTGGTATCTCTTCAACGGAACTGGATCTCAAAGAGCCGAGTTTAGACGGTAACCAATCAGAACAAGGGAAGGTGTCATAGATTCACCCTCCTCCTTTAGTCTGGGTCATATCACCTCTCAGCGACTTGGCCTGTTCCACATAACCCTGGGGTGCCAGCTATGCAGAGCATCATTGATAGTTTTGCCTTGCTTATAGGTGAGAAGAAAAATGTGACATGGAGTGTGTTCAAATCATGTATTTTGCCTATCACTGACAGCCTACTAACAGGCTGGAGTGGAGCGGACTTAAGTGAATGAATATTTCAACCCAACGCGATCAGCTCATGTTCAGTCCCCACACCGTGTGCGAACACTACCTGGACCAGCGACTGAGACCTAGGACCTACGACTAGTGATGGGATTTGGGCTCTTTTTGGTGAACCGGATCATTTGGATCGGCTCACCAAAAAGAGGCGGTGTTCTGTCGAAATCGCCCCCCCTGTCGAGAAGTGCCTCCCTCAGCGAATTCGACAACTCTACCCACATTGAAATGATGTGAAATGATTTAAACTATGATTGAAACAAGTCATTTGTTTTTAAGAACATGTAGAAATAAATAAAAAAGTAAATAAAGTACTCACGTGAAACTGGAGGTGAGTAGTTTATTTACGCTAAACGTACGCACATTCGTTTATTTTGTTATGATTTGCACTTCTCCACAGCATTACTGATTTGATTGATAAAGAATGAGTTTATAATATTTACGTGAAGATGCTGAAAATGTGTATATATGTGTATGTATAAATGTATAAGATCAATAACTTCTTATACATACAAGTGCATTGTTACATTTTACGGATGTGAAAATATCATAAAATTGTGTTTACATCATTTCAATCATAGTTTCAATCATTTCACATCATTTCAATGTGGGTAGAGTTGTCGAATTCGCTGAGGGAGGCACTTCTCGACGGGGGGGCGATTTCGACAGAACACCGGCTCTTTTGGCTCCCAAATGGCTCTTAATTTTTTTACATAATACAGTTTAAATTTAGGGGACTAACTTAGCTTTTCGACTACTCCCTGCACAAAACAACTATAATCAAGAAAGAAATTAAACAGAATAATTTTTTTTCCATTGCTATAATGAAGTGATATTGGCTTATAGCGGTGTTGTTTGTCTTTAGGAATCAAAGTTGACTTTTCCAGGTGGTGGAGCCATTATTATTATAGCAACACACGCACATTTAAGGCTGGTTCATAATGTACTTATTTACAGTCCAAATCCTTAGTGTTTCTCCCCTAGCTTCTCCCAGTCCCTCTGCTGCCTGTGTCAGCTCCGCCCCTGGTCCTGCTCAGTCTGGAGCTGCTGGAGTCTCGCGCTGAGAGAGGAATACCGACTCCAGACATCACTGAAGTCCAGACTTTAGCCTGGACTCCTGTTGTACTTCTGCTTTAGTTGTGGAAAAGGCCGACATTGCGACGTATCGCAGCTCTGCGCGTGATCGCATTGTTAATTTTTCACTCCACAAACCCAGCGTAACTTTATCTAACCATAAAACCGAAAATAAAAGGCGGATCTTTCTCAAATAAGAAGTGGCTAAAAGCTAGAGATGTACTGACTACAGTTATGGATTAGTTTAAGTTTGTAGAAATCTAGATTTTGTGTAAACAGCAGGGTCGTTCCTTGCAGATGGGCTGCAGCTGCAGATGTTTTACCTTTCCTTTCTCCCTCTCTCCCGAACCCATTCTCTTACTCTCTTTCTCTTTTAGTCTTTGCCCTTCTCTATTCGTCTCTAATGTAGCAGAGAGCAGTGTATGTAGAGCTTGATAAACATGCAACCTTAAAAAAAAAAATAAACGGCTCACTTGTGAGACTCGGCTCTCACCGTTCACATAAAAAGAGCCGGCTCTTTGTACCGACTCGTTCGCGACCGACCCATCACTATCTACGACCTTTCACTGAACATTCATAGGGCTTCATTTCAGGGGAGTTATTACACATTCAGAAAATAAAAGACACGCATCCAATAATGTCACCGCCGCACTGGGCCGTCCCATTGCCATCTGCTATAGGCTCCAGCTGAAGTTGTGCTGCTGGTGCATGACACAACTCAAACATGAATAGTCTCAGACTGAGTAGAACGCTGAGCGCGACACAATTTCAGTTTGGGCTAGAGTTGTTCCAGCTGCAGAGGGTCTAAACTTTACTGTACAGTCATTGAAAATTCACATGTGAAAGTGGAGGAGACCAAATAACCATTTTTCAAAAGTACACTGAATGGGTCCAACGCCCATGTAGGGCTGGGCGATAAATTGAATTAATTGAATTAATTCGTGCTTTTAAAAACAGACAAGAAGACAAGGAATATTTAAAACAGAAATAATAACTTTTAATGGGCCTAATTGTAGGCTATATAATGAATCTAAATATGAAAGAACAGGAGACCTTTTTAAGTTTATTTCCAATAAAATTGATTAAAATCGTAATCGTCCAAAGTGAGTAAAAAAAAAATCTAGATTTAATTTTTTAATTTTTGGCCATATCGCCCAGCCCTACACCCATACACTCATGGCTGTGATTCATTCAGTAAAAGTGGCTTTACACCAACCCTTCTACACAGTGGAGAGTCAGCACTACCATAAGACCTTCTGCACATAGTGAGGCGTAATACTGTTGTACTGCAGCAGTCAGAGCAAGAGGCAAAAGTGTCCAGCCATGAGTTTAGTAAACAAACTACACTTTACTGTTTCACTCGCCTAAATGTGATATTAACAAATTTGGTCTCAGTGGATAAAACGCACTGGATTATTGTAGCTGTTTGTCGTAAAGGGAGGCCATTTATGTTTATCTCCACATGGCTAAAGGTAAGCTCACAGCAGCTAGAGAGGCGCAATCATTTGTGATTGAAACACCAACCAATCACAGCGCTCTTTGTGTGGCGACAGGAGATGCTAAAAAACTAGCAACACCCAGCTCTGTCCACAAACACCTGCTCGACAGCGGTTTGGTGCGAAAAGGCCTCAAGAAACCAATTCCCATTTGAGAGATACCAGATGGACAAGAATTCAATAAGCCATGTGCTTCGCCAGGCTAGGAATATTCAGCAAAAAGTACAATCGAGTAAAAAAGTCCAGATACTGTATGTTCGCGGAGCTTCTGACTTTGGAACATAGAGTGAGAAACCGCTGATCGTCCCCCTGAACGCATTGACGCGCAGTAAGAAGAAAGCTCCGAGTTCATTTAGCGGAGGTAGAGCTCTTCTTGGTGATGCTGGCCCTGCGGTTGGTCCCGCCCGCAGCTGCCCCGCCGCTCCCCTGCCACAGCGGCCCCGGGATGGTGAAGGCATCCACACTCATGCCCAGCGTTTTGGAGGGGATGGGGCTGAACTGTTTGCGGTCAGAGCTGTACTTGTAGATGGATTCCACCTGGGCGCTGCTGACCGAGCGCGGGCCCACTCCGGTCAGCCTCGCTAGCTCCTGGCCGTCCTGGCTCAGTGTGTACACCCCCGGAACTGACAGCTCTGGTCCCGGAACAGGATCAGGAAGTGGCTGGCCGCACTCTTCTCCATCTCCTGTGGAACCCAGAAGGAGAGGGGGTTTACTTTAGTTGAGGCTACACAAACAGCCCAACTTGGAATACTGGGTAGTGCTCAGTTGCATAAACTACAGGTAAAAACAAAAGAAAAACAATTCTTTCAAATATCTTAAAGAGGATCCAGTTTAATGTCTCAATGTGCCCATTCTTGCAGAAGTAAGTAAATAAGTAAATAAATAAATACATAAATAAGTGCTTTATTTGTCATTGTACAAGCGTAAGACTACAGATCTGGTACAGCCATCGTTTTAATGTAACTGTCCTTTCAATAAACTAAACTAAACTACAACAAATAGTGTTCAGGTGTTAGTACTGAGCCGCACTGCCACTGAGCCGCGCTGCCACTGAGCCACTGAGCCGCGTTGCCACTGAGCCACTGAGCCGCGTTGCCACTGAGCCACTGAGCCGCGCTGCCACTGAGCCACTGAGCCGCGTTGCCACTGAGCCACTGAGCCGCGTTGCCAGCGCGTGCACTGAGCCACTGAGCCGCGTGCCACTGAGCGCGTTGCCACTGAGCCGCGCTGCCACTGAGCCACTGAGCCGCGTTGCCACTGAGCCGCGTGCCACTGAGCCACTGAGCCGCGCGCCACTGAGCCGCGTTGCCACTGAGCCGCGCTGCCACTGAGCCACTGAGCCGTGTTGCCACTGAGCCGCGCTGCCACTGAGCCGCGCTGCCACTGAGCCGCGCTGCATGAGCCACTGAGCCGCGCTGCCACTGAGCCACTGAGCCGCGCTGCCACTGAGCCGCGCTGCCACTGAGCCGGTGCCACTGAGCCGCGCTGCCACTGAGCCACTGAGCCGCGCTGCCACTGAGCCGCGCGACTGAGCCACTGAGCCGCGCTGCCACTGAGCCGCGCTGCCACTGAGCCGTGTTGCCACTGAGCCGCGCTGCCACTGAGCCGTGTGCCACTGAGCCGCGCTGCACTGAGCCACTGAGCCGCGTTGCCACTGAGGCCACTGAGCCGCGCTGCCACTGAGCCGCGCTGCCACTGAGCCGCGCTGCCACTGAGCCGCGTGCCACTGAGCCGCGCTGCCACTGAGCCGCGTTGCCACTGAGCCACTGAGCCGCGCTGCCACTGAGCCACTGAGCCGCGCTGCCACTGAGCCACTGAGCCGCGCTGCCACTGAGCCACTGAGCCGCGCTGCCACTGAGCCTGAGCCGCGCTGCCACTGAGCCGCGCTGCACTGAGCCCACTGAGCCGCGCTGCCACTGAGCCACTGAGCCGCGCTGCCACTGAGCCACTGAGCCGCGCTGCCACTGAGCCACTGAGCCGCGCTGCCACTGAGCCGCGCTGCCACTGAGCCACTGAGCCGCGCTGCCACTGAGCCACTGAGCCGCGCTGCCACTGAGCCACTGAGCCGCGTTGCCACTGAGCCGCGCTGCCACTGAGCCGCGTTGCCACTGAGCCACTGAGCCGCGCTGCCACTGAGCCACTGAGCCGCGCTGCCACTGAGCCACTGAGCCGCGCTGCCACTGAGCCACTGAGCCGTGTTGCCACTGAGCCGCGCTGCCACTGAGCCGCGCTGCCACTGAGCCGTGTTGCCACTGAGCCGCGCTGCCACTGAGCCACTGAGCCGCGTTGCCACTGAGCCGCGCTGCCACTGAGCCACTGAGCCGCGTGCCACTGAGCCGCGTTGCCACTGAGCCACTGAGCCGCGCTGCCACTGAGCCGCGCTGCCACTGAGCCGCGTTGCCACTGAGCCGCGCTGCCACTGAGCCACTGAGCCGCGCTGCCACTGAGCCGCGTTGCCACTGAGCCGCGCTGCCACTGAGCCACTGAGCCGCGCTGCCACTGAGCCACTGAGCCGCGTTGCCACTGAGCCGCGCTGCCACTGAGCCACTGAGCCGCGTTGCCACTGAGCCGCGTTGCCACTGAGCCACTGAGCCGCGCTGCCACTGAGCCGCGCTGCCACTGAGCCGCGTTGCCACTGAGCCGCGCTGCCACTGACCGCTGCCACTGAGCCGCGCTGCCACTGAGCCGCGCTGCCACTGAGCCACTGAGCCGCGTTGCCACTGAGCCGCGCTGCCACTGAGCCGCGCTGCCACTGAGCCGTGTTGCCACTGAGCCGCGCTGCCACTGACCACTGAGCCGCGCTGCCACTGAGCCACTGAGCCGCGTTGCCACTGAGCCGCGCTGCCACTGAGCCACTGAGCCGCGTTGCCACTGAGCCGCGTTGCCACTGAGCCACTGAGCCGCGCTGCCACTGAGCCGCGCTGCCACTGAGCCGCGTTGCCACTGAGCCGCGCTGCCACTGAGCCACTGAGCCGCGCTGCCACTGAGCCGCGTTGCCACTGAGCCGCGCTGCCACTGAGCCACTGAGCCGCGCTGCCACTGAGCCGTTGCCACTGAGCCGCGCTGCCACTGAGCCGCGCTGCCACTGAGCCGCGCTGCCACTGAGCCGCGCTGCCACTGAGCCACTGAGCCGCGCTGCCACTAGGCGCACTGAGCACGAGCGGCTGCCACTGAGCCGCGCTGCTCATGGCCGCGTGCCACTGAGCAGCGCGGCCACTGAGCCGCGCTGCCACTGAGCCGCGTTGCCACTGAGCCACTGAGCCGCGCTGCCACTGAGCCACTGAGCCGCGCTGCCACTGAGCCACTGAGCCGCGCTGCACTGAGCCACTGAGCCACTGAGCCGCGCTGCCACTGAGCCGCGCTGCCACTGTGGGTCAACCTGACCAGCATGTTTTTGGAGGTCGGGGAAACCATAGGACCCAGGGGAAACCTGGCTGGCTGCCTTCAGTCTCCTCTGACACTCTGAAATCCTGGCTCCTCCTGGGTGTGTCCCTGTCTCAGAGCGTGGTGTCCTGCACTGGTCAGCTCCACGTCCTCCTTCCTCTTCCTCCTGCGCAGCTGCCTGCGCTCCACAACAGTCTTTCACCATCTTCTGGGTAGAGCTTAGCAGTTCATCTGGTTTATTCTCCAGTGAACGTTCATTAGCCAGAACAATAGAAGGCATGTGTGGCTTAGCTGTGAGTCTTGCCTGGATACCTCCTCGTTTGTCCCTTTTTGTGTCCTGTAGCTTCTCTTGTGATGCCTCCTCTGTGCTGCAGCTGTGGCTCTTGGTGCCTCTTCAGTAGGGATGGGTACCGAACCCCGGTATCATAACGGCCCGGGGCACACGTGTGCCGGTCCACCCGGACCTATAAGCTCCAGTCTTAACGGTCTTCTTAACGGGGCTGCTGCGCTCAAATAATCACTCCGCCCTCATGGATGCATTCGCTGCATCGGATCTGTTCATCCCCGCTACCCCACACGAGAGTGCAGGGTGTCCGCCCATCCCTGCGCTCTACAGCCGTGTGCAGCGAGACAGGTGCGCGCGGGAAAGACACGCGGCGTTACGAGCTGCTACCGCTAACCCGCGGTAAAAAAGCTAAACGTAACGGCTTCGTATTGGATAGACAGACGAGAAACTCGCACTTTTCTTCTTTCACAAATACCCACACTAAAGAGTTTCGGGTGAAGTCTATTTTTCCACAAACGGCGTGGTGTGTACGTGCACGTGCGTGCACGCTCCCACGTGCACGTCAGCACGAGCCGGTGTCGACCCCACTGGACACAAGCTGAGAGGCAGAAACAGTTCATTATTTTACTGCACTAAGTTTTCATTTGGACTCATTTGGAGCTACAGCCAAATCTAACCACAGCCTTGATTTACTAGATAATAATAATGATTGAAAAAAAAATAGCAACGTAAGTGAAGTATTTTAACTCCATATATTAAGTGTATGCGCAAAGTGGAAATGAAATGTAGAGTAATAAATAAATAATATAGACCAAGGATTAATGCCTACGTATACAGTAGTCTCAATCTACCTATATACAGTATATTTTTCTGTTAAAGTACAGATAAGAGTACTGTTAAAGTACCGGATCGATAAGGAGTATCGATAAGAGTAGTAGTATCGATAAATCCTCAACGATACCCATCCCTACTCTTCAGTGTCTCAGAAAAAGACATTTGTAGGTCTCAAATGGGTTAAGCTGATAGCTAGCAGTTTACTTTTAAAAAGCTGCTTTCCTCAGGACCCTTTGCAGTAAAAAAATTCCACCGATCCCCACAAAAACATGGCAAAGATGTATAAAAGTATCCGGTAAAACAATGTAGAACACAGAAACCACAAATGCAGTTGGCAGAAAAAGGCAAAAAAATGTCGCCGTACTGAGAGAGAGGCGAGGGAGAAACACAGGAGGTCAGAGACTGCAGAGCAAAGCAGTCAGTATGTTTACTCTAAAGCTTCACACGGAAGATTTTAAACCTGAGAGAACCCACACACGGCGACAAAAAATCATGGGTCTAACAGTTTTGGTCATACAGTGTGACAGCCAACGACAAAATCAACACATTACACACAAACCGATTTCACTCATGAACATTCCCAGGTCAGACGGGAAATCTTGCTAAACCTCTCGAGATCAAACGTGACTTTAGACTAAACAAACATGGCAGACGGAGAAGAGGCCGTGGCCATAGTTTGTAGTTTGTGTTTACCTGAAAGAAAAAAGAAAAATTGATATCAAAAGACTAGGCATTGGTCAAAGGAGTGAAGACAACGCGGGCGCCGGACTGTTGATGTTGGACTCCCCTCCGTGCTTCCCGGGCTTCTTTGCCGCCTTGTTACCTGGCTTTCTGATTGGCTACATGTCACAGCCATGTCCTCAGGGCTCACCACACACCTTGAGAAATTAGGCCAAAACAATCCAACCGATTGAGATTGGAATGTCCCAACGTCATTCCAAGCAGACGAGAGCAGTCTGAACACATCACACACGGCAGCAACATCTGATAAGATTATCTTATGATAATCGAAGCGTCCTTAAGAATGTCATAAGGGGAGAATCGGGGCTAGAAATACACAGAGCTACAGTCATTACCAACCTGTTAAAAAGATAGACCTGGGATCCTCTCTAACATTCCTAAACACTTCCCCAATAACAGCACTAGATCAGCCCAACAACAATGACAATGGCAGCACATGCTTATTTTGCTAATCACATCATATGTGTTCAAGCGCCACACCAAACCGGGCTGTACCCAAACTCCAGGCCTGTGTTTTAGTCCCGGTTTGTCCTGGTCCAATAATGTATTTTTCTTGTCCATGTCCCACCTCCACTATCTTCTTCTTCTGAGTCTCGTTGACCTTCCCGGCCAGGCAGCAGCGGGACAGAGCGTTGTGGATGATGAACTTGTTGGACTTTAGGCTGGCTCCTTGAACAGCTTTGGACCTGGAACACAGTCGCACATGGTTAGGAGGACATGTCCACACACTGTACACAGTGTGTCCACAGAGTGTCCACAGAGTGTCCACACACTGTACACAGAGTGTCCACAGAGTGTCCACAGAGTGTCCACACACTGTACACAGAGTGTCCACAGAGTGTCCACAGTGTCCACAGAGTGTCCACAGAATGTCCACAGTGTCCACAGTGTCCACAGAGTGTCCACAGTGTCCACAGAGTGTCCACAGAGTGTCCACAGTGTCCACAGAGTGTCCACAGAGTGTCCACAGAGTGTCCACAGTGTGTCCACAGTGTGTCCACAGAGTGTCCACAGTGTCCACAGAGTGTCCACAGTGTCCACAGAGTGTCCACAGTGTCCACAGTGTGTCCACAGAGTGTCCACAGTGCCCACAGAGTGTCACAGTGTGTCCACAGAGTGTCCACAGAGTGTCCACAGTGTCCACAGTGTGTCCACAGAGTGTCCACAGTGTCCACAGTGTGTCCACAGAGTGTCCACAGAGTGTCCACAGAGTGTCCACAGAGTGTCCACAGAGTGTCCACAGTGTGTCCACAGAGTGTCCACAGTGTCCACAGAGTGTCCACAGAGTGTCCACAGAGTGTCCACAGTGTAGGTAGAACAAAGTGGGGACAGTACCAGTGTAGTCCGGGGCCGAGGAGTTGCCGCTGGAGCCTGAATCCCGCTCCTTGTCTTGTCTGCTGGGTGAGCCGGGACGACTGTGGACAAAGAGGACACAATCAGGAGTGTCCACCAGAAAGCCAGGCATATGGCTTTCTGTAAACATGCAAGAATATTTTAATCTAGCTTTAAATTTGGAATTTGAAGGTAATGTTGATCATATTAAGGCTAAAACAGGCATCTTACATTAAAACTAAAGCGTTTAACTATTGCAGCACTTTAACAAAACAACAGCAAAGCAGCAGATATTATCGTTTCAGCTCAATCTGCTTCTTAAGGTAATTCAGGTCTATCATATTGTGTTCAGGGCCTGTACAAGACATAAGCACTATGAGCACATGGCTAATTATTATGCATAAAACTCATTTTAAAGGTCCTATATCAGGCAAAATCGACTTTTTGAGCTTTAACCATGTTGTCATGCTATTTCCTTATGAAAAACACCCCCAGAGCGGTTTTTGGCTTCATTCACGCAGTTCTAAGTAATCCTCCTGAATCCTGCTCTCTGAGCAGCTGCTCCACCCTCTCCTGGTAAACCACTGAGTTGTTCAGTTGTGTCGTCACAAAGGAATGGAAGTGCTCTACGTCTGTAATGTAATGCCTTACGGCCTGATTTAATTTGTAAAACAGCTTTTTTTCATTATTACTGTCGTAAGAAAGAAAGAAAAAAAATAGAAGGAAGTGCCTGACGCGTCTGCGCTGCCCCTGCAGAGAAAACAAACGCAGCACTGAGCGTCTGAACAGATGTCCTGTTTGCACCGAAGTTGTGAAGAAGGAGCTTTTTCTAACCTACTCTGGAGTCTGGACACCTGTTCTTTTTTCTTACCTCACGATAATGTCACTTAATTCGCCTGAACTTTACATTGTCTTATTTACTGCTCTGTTTTATTGCCTTAATGTTCGGTGCAGCCCTATGAGGCAACTCCTGTTGTGATATTGGGCTATACAAAACCATTGATTGATTGACTTTATTATAGGACTTTATTCAACCTTCCTAAAGAAGAGGCCACTCGCCAGAAGTTGGAAGTTCTCTCAAAGTGGATTAACTTTTATAACCAACGCGAGTCCCATAATGGAAACATCAGAGCGGTGAGTCAATCAAAATGCGTGTTAGCTATTTATGAAGCTGTGTTGCACATGTCAACCCCTTATAGGTGCATTGTGAAGAAGTAACTTCACTTTTTGCTGTGGTATATATATTTCTACTACTGCTAAAGTTGTATGAGCGGAGAGAGGGGCGGAGTTAACTGAATCTAAGCGTTTTGTCTTCCGGGTTGGAAAAATACCTCCAGAAAATACTTATATTTATCACAAAAATAGTGCTCCATAGTGGCAGAGGTACAATATCATATAAATGCCTATACTTTACTTTGGAATGGCTAAAATAGCATGATACATATCCTTTAAAGTACACATGCAATATCAACATGCTACTCGCTCAACATTCATTCAAGTCATCTCCATGGTCTGTCAGTACGGAGGAGGTGAGGTCAGAACATGTAACTATAGACATGTCCATATAGAATGCATTCAGAGAAAGGAGAGGTAAAGGAGGGAGTACCTCTGAGGCCTCTTGGCTTCACCACAGTCATCTGTAGCGGCCAGGTTCAGTGATGAGTGAGAGTACACTTTAGTCATCTTCGCTCCTACGAAAACAAGCACAACACCGTGTCGTAAGCACAGTGTCCCACCAACCAGTGTCCTCCAGAGGTCTCAGTGTCCTACTACAGACACTAACCTGAGGGTCAGTTGGACACTGACCTGAGAAGCTCTTTGGGGGGGGGGCAGTGGGGGGGGGGGGGGTGAGAAGCTTTGGGCTGGGGACAGTTGGACACTGACCTGAGAAGCTCTTGGGGCTGAGGGACAGTCGGACACTGACCTGAGAAGCTCTTTGGGCTGGGGGACAGTTGGACACTGACCTGAGAAGCTCTTGGGCTGGGGACAGTTGGACACTGACCTGAGAAGCTCTTTGGGCTGGGGGACAGTTGGACACTGACCTGAGAAGCTCTTGGGGCTGGGACAGTCGGACACTGAGGAGAAGCTCTGGGCTGGGGGACAGTCGGACACTGACCTGAGGAAGCTCTGGGCTGGGGAGGGACAGTCGGACACTGACCTGAGAGCTTTGGGGCTGAGGGACAGTCGGACACTGACCTGAGAAGCTCTGGGCTGGGGACAGTCGGACACTGACCTGAGGAGCTCTGGGCTGGGGGACAGTCGGACACTGACCTGAGAGCTCTTGGGCTGGGGACAGTTAGACACTGACCTGAGAAGCTCTTTGGGCTGGGGGACAGTTAGACACTGACCTGAGAAGCTCTTTGGGCTGGGGGACAGTCGGACACTGACCTGAGAAGCTCTTGGGCTGGGGACAGTCGGACACTGACTGAGAAGCTCTGGGCTGGGGACAGTCGGACACTGACCTGAGAGCTTGGGTGAGGGACAGTCGGACACTGACCTGAGAAGCTCTTGGGCTGAGGGACAGTTGGACACTGACCTGAGAAGCTCTTGGGCTGGGGGACAGTTGACACTGACCTGAGAAGCTCTTTGGGCTGGGGGACAGTCGACACTGACCTGAGAAGCTCTTGGGCTGAGGGACAGTCGGACACTGACCTGAGAAGCTCTGGGCTGGGGACAGTCGGACACTGACCTGAGAAGCTCTTGGGCTGAGGGGACAGTCGGACACTGACCTGAGGAGCTCTGGGGCTGAGGACAGTCGGACACTGACCTGAGAAGCTCTGGGCTGGGGGACAGTCGGACACTGACCTGAGGAGCTCTGGGCTGGGGACAGTCGGACACTGACCTGAGGAGCTCTTGGGCTGGGGACAGTTAGACACTGACCTGAGAAGCTCTTTGGCTGGGGGACAGTTAGACACTGACTGAGAAGCTCTTTGGCGGGGACAGTCGGACACTGACCTGAGAAGCTCTTGGGGCTGAGGACAGTCGGACACTGACCTGAGAAGCTCTGGGCTGGGGACAGTCGGACACTGACCTGAGAAGCTCTTGGGGCTGAGGGACAGTTGGACACTGACCTGAGAAGCTCTTGGGGCTGAGGGACAGTCGGACACTGACCTGAGAAGCTCTTGGGCTGGGGACAGTTAGACACTGACCTGAGAAGCTCTTTGGGCTGGGGGACAGTTAGACACTGACCTGAGAAGCTCTTGGGGCTGAGGGACAGTCGGACACTGACCTGAGAAGCTCTGGGCTGGGGGACAGTCGGACACTGACCTGAGAAGCTCTTGGGGCTGAGGACAGTCGGACACTGACCTGAGAAGCTCTGGGCTGAGGGACAGTCGGACACTGACCTGAGGAGCTCTGGGCTGGGGGACAGTCGGACACTGACCTGAGAAGCTCTTGGGGCTGAGGGACAGTTGGACACTGACCTGAGGAGCTCTTGGGGCTGAGGACAGTCGGACACTGACCTGAGAAGCTCTTTGGGCTGGGGCCAGTCGGACACTGACCTGAGAAGCTCTTTGGGCTGGGGGACAGTTGGACACTGACCTAACCCCTTAGCGGGGCTGAGGGACAGTTGGACACTGACCTGACCCCTTGGCGGGGCTGAGGGACAGTTGGACACTGACCTGAGAAGCTCTTGGGGCTGAGGGACAGTCGGACACTGACCTGAGAAGCTCTTTGGGCTGGGGACAGTTGGACACTGACCTGAGAAGCTCTTGGGACCGAGGGACAGTTGGACACTGACCTAACCCCTTAGCGGGGCTGAGGGACAGTTGGACACTGACCTGACCCCTTGGCGGGGCTGAGGGACAGCTTGGTGCTCTCCCGGGTCATGCTGCGGGGGCGAGCGCGGCTCTTCTTGCCTGAGGCCCGTCCTGTGGGGCTGGACTTCTGCTTCATTACTTTGTCCAGGTCGTCCATGATGCGGAGCTGGTGGCGCAGGGCGTACTCCCCCCTGGTGAAATCTCCGCGGCGAGAGGGGGCAGCTGAAGGAGTGGGGGAGGAAAGGGGGGGGGACCAGGCGGAGTTTCAGAGGGGTAGGTTCCTCGCAGCTCTGGACCGGTCAGCCTGTGTCCAGAGCAGAGACACAAGAAGATCAACATTATTATGACCACACACCACTAACTAATCATGTGCATCTGTTTCGCTGCAGATGAGGACACAACTGTAGTGTAGTGTAGTGTAGTGTAGTGTAGTGTAGTTAAGTTACTGTAGTGTAGTGTAGTGTAGTGTAGTGTAGTTAAGTGTACTGTAGTGTAGTGTAGTGAGTGTAGTGTAGTGTAGTGTAATGTAGTTAAGTGTAGTGTAGTGTAGTGTATGTAGTGTAGTGTAGTGTAGTGTAAGTGTTAAGTGTAGTGTAGTGTAGTGTAGTGTAGTTAGTTAAGTGTAGTGTAGTGTAGTGTATGTAGTGTAGTGTAGTGTAGTGTAGTGTAATGTTAAGTGTAGTGTAGTGGTGTAGTGTAGTGTAGTGTAATGTAGTTAAGTGTAGTGTAGTGTAGTGTAGTGAAGTTAGTGTAGTGTAGTGTAGTGTAGTGTAATGTAGTTAAGTGTAGTGTAGTGTAGTGTAGTGTAGTGTAATGTAGTTAAGTGTAGTGTAGTGTAGTGTAGTGTAGTGTAGTGTAGTGTAGTGTAGTGTAGTGTAATGTAGTGTAGTTAAGTGTAGTGTAGTGTAGTGTAGTGTAATGTAGTGTAGTTAAGTGTAGTGTAGTGTAGTGTAGTGTAGTGTAATGTAGTGTAGTTAAGTGTAGTGTAGTGTAGTGTAGTGTAGTGTAGTGTAGTGTAGTGTAGTGTAATGTAGTGTAGTTAAGTGCTGCATTAACAAGTGCTAACACCTGCACAACACATCTCTCCCTTATGAGCTTCATATATAATTGTACATTGTTCGCATTCTGTTCAAATTGAGAAATACACTTTAATTTAAAGTGTTTATTATTGGTTTATTTGGTCGGGACAGTGCATGTTAATGAACATACATGGGTCTCATGCATGTAAACAAGCCACGCCGGATTGTAGCCTTGGGCTAATTTCCATCCATCATGCACACTCTCAAACACACTCTCATTCAGCCTTGTCTATTGTACATGTTTGTTTGTTTTTTGGTGGTAGGGGAAACCGGAGTACCCGGAGGAAACCTACACAGACAGGGGGAGAACATGCAAACTCCACACAGAGAAGCCCGGTCCAGGTGGGAATCGAACCCGGGACCATCTAGCTGTGAAGCACAAGCGCTACTGTGCCGCCCTAACTAAACTAAGTAAGTACAATTAATATTTACTTTGAGCATGTTAACCTCAGATCTGGGACAAAGACAAAGCTTCTTATTTACCCTCCCTTTAAAGTGGAAGTCTGTAAGATTGCAAAGTGAGGAGACAGTGAGAGTGCAATTTGAAAATAAACCATCAAGTTCCTCCCCTGATGGACCAGAAAGTCGTACCTAGTTTGCAAAATGAGGAGAGCGAGAACAACTGTTCACAATTACACAATGAAACTCCCTCTCTTCCTGATTGGACCTGACAAGACGGTTCACAGGAAAGCTCGTCTCATTGGTCATTGGTCAAGCTCGATGGTTCGGATTGCTTGCCAAAATCCGCAAAGGGAAGAATATGATTTTATAGTACTTTACATCATATTTAAGGCGGTCAATTATACACAATATATGTTACATTTGTAAAACATTTAAACTTACAGACTATCACTTGCTGTGTTCAGCTGACAGGCACCTACAAATTTAAAATCGTCCAATGTTAAGGTGAATATTATTATTTTCACAACATTGTTTTATTTCTCCCTTAAAGGAACAGGCCACTGTTTTCCATACTGAGATATGTTCTTACCTGAGCTTAGACGAGTACCTGTCTGGTCTTTGTACGTACCGGTGGAAGAGCATGCTTCTAACTTCACCCCAAATGCTAACAGCATCTTTGGTCTTTTTGCGTGACTGAGCGCATGCACAAAGACCAGACAGGTACGCATCAATTCATCTAAGCTCAGGTAAGAACATATCTCAGTATGGAAAAACGGTGGCCTGTTCCTTTAAAGGTGCACTATGCAACTTTTTATGTACAATATCTAAGAGATAGCCAGTATGTGTGTTGTGCTGCCCCCTGCTACTGTGGAGGTACCTGTCCGAGTCCTGCTCTTGCCACTGCCTGCGCCTCCTCAGCTCCTCGCTCCTTTTCTGCTGTCGCTCCAACAGCATAGCCCTGCGCTGGGCCATCTCCTCCTCACGCTGAGGCCCCTCCTGTGAGGACACATTCACCTCAGAAAAACGGTATATCATTTCAAACGCTGGAAGGAGACTGAGGTGAGACACTGCAATAGCAGACTTTCAAACCTTCAAACCTTGAAAAAGAATAGTCTTTCATCTAACATTTTCTATATTTTCATATGCAAAAGGATTTGACATGGCCATATATATTTGTGGCAACAAAATCTGGAAAATGGAAAGAGCCAGGTTTAAATGTAGGTGCTATTTTGTTGAAGTACTGGTTATACTTTTTTTTTTTCTAATAATTTGAATATTAGTCTGTAAATAAACTAATTACTGAAACAAAATGCAAATATCACCTTGTTTTTGGAGGGTTTAAACTATAAAAAAGGCCAGATAATAGATATCAGTTAAAACAATGTTGGCACAGTGTGAGGAAAAAGCTTTTTAAGAAAATGGTCTTTGTTCCCATCAGTTCCAGAAATAAATGTGCGGAGAAACATTGAATCAATAATGCAATAATAAAACTCCCTAGTGTGTAGATTAGGCTTATCTTTGTTTCTTGGTGAAAGTTTGAGCAATGTGGAGAGCACAAACTCCTAAAATCTCAGAACTGGACGGTAAAAGGTTTTGCCTGCAGTGTCTCTCCTCAAATGTAGATGAAAGCCTGTCTGACCGTGTAGAAGAAGCCTATGCCTCCTCGGGGCCCGCTGTCTCTGTGTTCTTCACTGGTCTCACTGCTAGGGGCCTCTGGGGGCCCCACTGCCGTGGCCTCGCCAGGTGGGGTTTCACACTCCTGCTGTGGGCGGCCCTTGCTCCTGCCGCCTCCGTGTGGTCACTCATGGAGTCGGAGGAGAACTCGTGGGTCTCATCAGTCTGCTCCTCACTACCGCCCTCTGCTGGCCCCAGAGAGGACAACGAGGCCATGAGACTGGACCTGCCCTCCCCTCGGTCGCCTTCGGGGCCCCCGCTAAAGGCCGACAAGGACAGGGTCTCGCTCTGCATGGAGCACTCTGAAGGACTGCTGCCTCCCGCGGACTGCTGGACCTCCAGCATGGAGCTCCTCTCCTCCTGGTCCAACTCCAGGCTGAACTGTGTCGGGGTCTCGCTGGAGCCTGTGTCCGAGGTGCTCTCCTCAGGCTGGGATGGGGGGCCGACTGAGGAGACTCCTGAGGGGTCTTGGGGCCCCCGATGCGGAAGGAGGAGGATGTCTGGACCTGGCACTTGCTGGGCGACACGCGGCGCAGATGGGGCAGCGAGTCCACGTTCTGTGGAGGGGTCAGGACGCGGGTCAGGGGAGGGGGAACTTGAGCTCGGAGGGGCGTGGGTGGGGCTGGGGCGGAGCTTTGGGGCTGTGGGGGGCTGCGGTTCGAGTGCGAGGGGCAGGACATGAGGAGGACAGGGCCGTTTGAGGGGAGCCAGACGAGTGGCGGGACACTGAGGAGCCCACAGGGATGACCCAGGCCTTGCTCACACTTCGGGTGGAGGCCTTCGTGGGGGTCTGCGTGGGGGCCTTGGTGGGGACCTTGGTAGGGGTCTGGGTGGGGATCTTGGTAGGGGTCTGGGTGGGGCCTTGGTAGGGGTCTGGGTGGGGCCTTGGTCGGGTCTGGGCGGGGAACTTGGTGGGGACCTTGGTGGGGTCTGGCGGGGTGTGTGGAGGTGTCCTGTAGGCTTTGAGCGGGGTTTTGTTCTTTGGAGAGTTCTTGGGTGTTATTCTGGGCCATTGTCCACTGAGGAGCTGCTGCTGCTGCTGTGTCAGCTTCTGCATGTCTTTTTGAAGGCACTGCAGAGCGTCGCTGAGCTTCTGAACCACCTCTGTGTACTCCTGCACCCCAGGAGCAGGCCCAGGAGCAGGCCCCGGTACAGGCCCAGAGCCCGACGCCCCGTCCTTGTCCTTACTGTCCAGAGAGAAGGTCACCTGCTTCTCCAGCCGAGGGGGGCCGCACTGTCCTTCTGTGTCTTCTCTCTCTCCTCCTCCTGCTGAAGCTGCTCCTCCACCTGCGCGAGGCGCTCGTCCAGGCTGAGCTGGTCCTCTGTGCCCCCCCCACTGTTGGCTGCTGTCTCCCCCCCTGTGTCACCCCCTCCCTCGCCCTGCTCTCGCTGCAGCTGAAGAAAGGCTGTCTTCCCCAGTTTCTGTCTGTGTTTAACAAATATGGCTTCTATGCGTCTCTTTTGTGCTTCGATGTTCTTCCGCTTCTCCTCCAAACGTGCCCCTAGAGCCAGTGCTTCAGGCCCAGGTGTCCCAGGACCATCTTGTCGCCCAGACCCCTGTGCGGGACTCCCTGGGGTAGTGGGTGCTGAGCTGGCCTCCTCTCCCAGAGCGGCAGGCTGTCTCCTCCTGCCGTCCCTTCGCTCCGCGAAGCTGGTCATGCGGGGGCTGCCGTTGGAGCTGTGGTGGTTGTGATGACCCCAGTTTGGGCGGATGTTCCCAGGGGTCTTCCTGGGGATGTCATCCGAAGCCTCAGAGGAGTCCACACTGCCGTCTCTTAGCACCGAGTCATCGTCCCGGGACATGTCAGAGGAGCGTCCCCGCCCCTTGTCCCCGCTGGCCCCTCGGGAGGGGACAGAGCTGCTGAGGAGGGGGCTGTCCTCTGGAGAGTGCAGGTAGAAGCCGGCAGGAGCTCCCTCAGGCCGTAGTCTGGGCTCCGGTCTGCTCTTTTTGGGGTGGGCCACATGCAGGGCCTCCTCGATGGTGGGGAGCTCTCCCAGTGGGGCCATGTAGGGCCCCCAGGAGCGTGGGGCGGGTGCGGAGCTGCTGACCAGGTGGCTGAGGTCCTCGGGGGGCTGTAGGCGTTCACAGGGAGGTCATGGCAGAGATGGCGGGGGCCAGGCCATCCGTGCTGACGGGGCGAAACACACAGTCGATTGGGTTGCCCATGACAATGTCTACATCACTGTCCAGCCCAAATGGGATGCTGAAAGCCACTGCGGACAGGGGACGACTGCAGGATGGGGTGGAGGATGGATGAGGAGCACCACACAGCCACAGCACAGAAGCCAAAGGAACATGTTAAAATAAGGTCAAAAAGTGAAGGCACCACTGTCACAGACAGAACATTGACAAGTACCTGATCTGCTTCTTGGCCCAGCTCTGGTTCTCTGTAACACAAATGTGTCTGTCAGCGTCAGCGCACTGTCCAGCAGCTTCCACATTCTCCAGAATCTGAGCCAGGGCCGTGTACAAACCCAGGTCAGGTCCAGGAATATTTATGTATTAAACTTAAACTCTGAAAGTGGGGTTTAGGTTTGGACTATGTGTTATTAAAATCAACCTAATAAAGGAGGGGTCCTCACCTGCTGATACTTCAGGAGACATTGGCACAAACGGTTGTTTGAAGATATACGACGGAGACCCACTGAAAAGCACATAGTGTCTTAGTGTCTTTGTAAACACTAAAGACAAGGTAAGAGCCAGTAGAGCCAGTGTGGAAGTAACACTCACAAAAGTATCTAATGTGTGCTCTGCCTGTGATGATCAATATTTGTTTGTTTGTTTGTTTGCGTGTATGGTGGTACAGTACATAATTGTTTATAGATTAGGGTCCGCTGTGAATCTCAAAGCTTTCTTGGTTAAATGGTGTGTGTGTGTGTGTGTGTGCCGAGGACGTACCTGTGTGTGTGACCACTGACTGGACTGGTGACGTCCAAGACTCCAGACACATCTGAAACACACCAGGCTGAAGCATCATTCCATCGTTCCTCCCTACTGTCCCAGCCTGCTACATTTGTCTCTCAGCCAATCACCTGAGCGTACGTTTTTATCAATCGTGACCGCAGCATTGGAATCCCCAGACTCTGGTCTGGTCTCCTCACTGACCTCCACAAGCCGGGCGTTTAAGTCATGTGACTGCTGTCTGTCATGTGACTCACCTGTCTGTCATGTGACTCACCTGTCAGGTCTATGGGCGTCACTGGTTTGACGAAGTCCGGCCTCTGGACCTCGAAGCAGTTTAAGAGCTCCGAGAGGAAGACCAGGGTGTTCACCTGTGGAAAGACAGAGTGGGACTGTGAGGACATGTGCACCACTGACCACTGTGCTTGTTCGTCCCCTGGTGGTTATATACAGTATGTACCAATTTGTAGGGTTCACCTGAAAACACTCAAACAAGTTTAGTTTATTTAATTTATTTGACAGGAACCATGTCCATGAGCATTAATCAGCATTTGAAAAGATGCTTTCTACCAGATTTTAGCTCTTGGAGCTCATTTCCATCTGCAGTCCTCGAGACAGACGAGAAATTTTCTCCTGCATTGCAGCCAAATGGAGGTCGAATTTGCAACTTGGTCTTTACAAGTCACATGTTCCTAGTTTTCTAGACATGCTCTGTAGATGTTTATTATTTCACTTCCTAATTGGTAAGTATTCACAGGATGTGGCATAGTAAGATTCCACAACTGTCATCAAGTGTACAGGGCTCTCGATGCTCCTCTGAGACAACTACAAAGAAGAGGGAAAAGTACAGTAAAAACATTGGGAAGCACAGTTGCAGGTATAGCTCACCTGGACAGTCACTTGACTATTGATGAAAGGGTTGTGAGTTCAAAGCTGCTTGATACTTTCTCTTCACATGAAACCACCATGTGAAGAGCAGACAGCTGACATATATACATTGCCAAAAACACAATAGATTACATAGACACTTCAATCTTAGGGCATTGTGGGAAATCTGAGATTTGGCGTGTGATAGAGGTGAAATGCATGAGCCTTGAGAATCTTCACTCTGACCCATAGACATATTATTAATAGACCGTCATTCCTCACTCCTCCCCGTTTACCACAATGACCTCGTTCGAGGGGAATTCATGGCGGATTTACAGACTCCTCCTCCCCAGCTCTGACGAAGCATGTTCCTAATAAGGGCATAAGGGCGGGATCTTCACTGTAGACTCGGCCCTTGCGCGATGTGTAGCTCGCGCAGCTCCAATACTAACAGTCCGACCCTTATTAAGTAGGAGATTTCTAAAATGCATCCTACGATAACCAGCCCGGTGCCTCTGATTGTGTCTAACCCAGCGTAATCACAGGAGGAATATCTAGCTGTAGAAAGTTCCAAAAAATTAGGCACCGGGCATTAAAGTTGTTTTTAACGTGTCTAAAATGCAATGGATTCCAATGGGGGACTAGCGGCTATATGGCGGTACTACAGCAATGGCGGCCTCCAGTGTCGTTGTCGCAAAGCAGAGCAGCCAGCGGCCATTGCTCTGAGCAAATCCAACTTCCTCCTTAGGGAAAAAAGTATGTGATTGGAGTGGCAGTGGCCATTCAAATTCCTGGTATTCCTCAGGCCGTCCCGCTGGCCCTGCCCATGTATGCAGAGGTCAGTACTAGAGTGGCACTCGAGTAAAAGGGGCAGAGTTACTCACATGCAGCAGAGCAGGAGCATAGAGCAGGTCCTCCACCTGCAGGGGGCAGCACCTCTGTAAGTGAGTCTCACAGAAGGCTCTGATGAGCTGCAGGTTGTACACGCTGTCCGCCACCGACATGGTGTCCTTCAGACACACATCTGCAACGACAGACATCAGTGTGATCAGGTTAGTCATTTATGTCCTAACTAACACAGGAGCCATGCACTTCAACAGCTTCATTTGTACAACGGTTAGTTGAGTACCATGGGTTGGTGTAACTGTTACGGCCCTGGCCCGTATTGAGGGGTTATTGGGGGGGTCTGTCTGTACAGGTGGTTGCTCCTGCCTCTGGCTATGTGCTCCTTCGTAGAGTAACAGAAACAGAGTGGGAGAACAGGACCAGGGGGTTTCTGGACCACACATTACACTGTTATGTTGTCTCAGGTTTTTCCTGTATGCTTTTCCCCAAAAATATGGGCAGAAAGGGCATATCCCCCCCCATCCCCATGAAAACCTTTCATATTTTGTATTAATTTCCATTCATATTCCTGTGTGTTTCTCTAGCGCACGCGCACAAAGCCTTTTTCTGAATTTTCTTGACCCGAATAGCATTCTATAGTTATTGTTTTTTTACCCACACTTTGGATATGGACAAGGCTAGTTTTTTTGTATTCTTTATGATTATCATTGTTAAATTTTATTATGATTATCTATTAATGAAAAAAAAATAAAAAATAGGGGACGTGCAATGCATCATGAAACGTGCGGTTAACAGTTATTGGAGGAGGAACCTTTACTTCTGACGTAAATTTACACATTTTCACCACGATGTTACACAGCTCACCGGAGACGTAGAAGGACCAGGGAGGGGTTGTTTGAAAGCTGGGAATTTCTAGTTTCCAACACAAAAGACCGCAAGTCTGTGCGTAGGTGCAAAATGGGGTCGCCCATGCCCAGGGCCAGCCCAGAGAAAGGTGAATGCGCGCCTCCAAACGACAGATCAGATTAAGATTTGGGCGTGTATCTATGTTCCACTCTACTGTATGAACCAAACCTACAATCCCAAACCCTATCCTTACCCTCATTTTGGTGTCTGTATAATCCTTCTCTTTGGCCAACTGTAACCAGTAATAAAAGCAATTTTGATTTGATTGTGATTGTTCAGCCGTAACATCAACAGCATGCTGGGCAGGGTGTAAAAGTGTGTACCCTCCAGGGGCAGCAGTCCGGGGCAGTAGTGGTGCAACATGGCGCCTATAGCACAGCCGTTGGACAGATCCTTGAGCCCAGAGACCAGGGGGAAGGTCGGGGTCAGCTTAGACTGTACTTTGTCCTTCCTGTAACGGATCTACACAAACACAACAGCATCAACAGGAGACCACGTAAGACCATGTGAGAGCTGAGCCCACGCAAAAGTCCTCAACATATGCAACAACCACTCACATGGTCACTCACACGGAGCAGCGCAGGGGCAGCAGAGAGCAGTGAGTGGACACAGAGAGTGGACACAGCAGTATGTGAGTGGTGATGTAGTGGAGCAGGATAAGCATGATAGTTACAGTATAACCACGGTTCTCTGAGTGAAGGGACTATCTCTCCACCGAGTTCCATATTCCACAAATCCAGGGAGTGATTCTGTCAGACTGCAGCAGACAGTCTCAATGTGATGAGATGATGTTTCATACATTCTGGTGACAACAGTTTCCAAGTAAAACTGACTTCAAGTGGAATCAAGTTTCAATCAATCAATCAATCAATCAATCAATCAATCAATCAATCGATCATTTTGTAAAGCCCATTATCACAACGGGAGTTGCCTCACAGGACTGCACCAAACATTAAAGCAATGAAACAAAACAATAAACAAGACATTGTAAAGTTCAGCCAAATGAAGTATCCAGGCAAACATAATATCATAATAAGCGGGTGGTGACGAGCCTTGAGGGTGCCTCCTATCCTGGCGAGGAAAAACTCAAAAACCTTATGCTTCATTCCCCTAACACTGCTCTTGAGAACAGAAAATATAGTAGTTGCCTGGACCTTGACCACGGTCGTCCAAGTGAAAGAACTCTGGATGTGAGTTTGTAAACTCAAACACCAGCTCCAGACTAGAAAGAGTCTGAACACTGGAATATTGGAGCATACATCTGTACTTTCTTCTACTCGAGAACCTTGGGGCCCAAGAGGTTAGTGTGAAGCCACCTTGCTGACACAGTTCCCATGGCTACAGAGCAAAATGTAAGTAAAGTAATTTCAAGTAAAATTAGATTTACTATCTAATTTTTAAGTCCAATAAGTATTGTTTTCTTAGTTGAATTTAGAGAAAAGGCTCCTTGCATTTACAGAAATTTGACTTAACTCTTCAAATCAAGGTCACGAACATGTTCTATATCAGCTCCTGACTAAAGCAGTCTACACATTCTCTGATGCCAGTGTGTCGGCCCCATTCACATGGAACGTAACTGGATGGAGAGACGGGTCGGATACGATGTAGAACCCGGCTGATGGCAGCTACACTCAGTCACGCAGAAACATGCAGCAGCACTTGTGAATGTGCACACACATGCACAATCATCCACACAACACAGCACATGTCAGCTATGGTGACGCAAACTTGCTAAGTCTCTCCTCGGTGTGTGTACGATCAGGCAGTCTATGGTTTGACTGATGTAAGGCCTATACTGTGATTGTTGCACAAACATCTCATACTGATGAGTGTGAGGTCGTGTTGCCATGGTGATGAGAGCGATGCAGATCATAATGAGAAGAGCAGGACGGGATACTTTACCACAGGAGGCTTATTCCCCGACTCCTTCAAACAAAAAGCGATAGCATGCTGATGGAGAGATGAGAGAGGAGACAGGCATAAACAACAGGAGCCACTGTCAGGGCGGGGCCACATCAATGGGGCAGGGCCACACAGGAGGGAGGGAGGGGGCTGCAATGGGACAGACAGAGAGCGGACAGTAGGACCACCCCCCCATCACGACCACTCACATGCACAACTTACACAGCCTGAGGGAATGACATCATGAGAACACCAGACAAACATGGCGACCTGTCCAACCCAGTCCTCCGGCCACACAGATGAGGGCCATGACCAACCCAGTCCTCCAGCCACACAGGTGAGGCCATGCCCAACCCAGTCCTCCAGCCACACAGGTGAGGGCCATGCCCAACCCAGTCCTCCAGCCACACAGGTGAGGGCCATGCCCAACCCTCTCCTCCAGCCACACAGGTGAGGGCCATGCCCAACCCAGTCCTCCAGCCACACAGGTGAGGCCATGCCCAACCCTCCTCCAGCCACACAGGTGAGGGCCATGCCCAACCCAGGCCTCCAGCCACACAGGTGAGGGTCATGCCCAACCCTCTCCTCCAGCCACACAGGTGAGGGTCATGCCCAACCCTCTCCTCCAGCCACACAGGTGAGGGTCATGCCCAACCCTCCTCCAGCCACACAGGTGAGGGCCATGCCCAACCCTGGCCTCCAGCCACACAGGTGAGGGCCATGCCCAACCCAGGCCTCCAGCCACACAGGTGAGGGTCATGCCCAACCCTCTCCTCCAGCCACACAGGTGAGGGTCATGCCCAACCCTCTCCTCCAGCCACACAGGTGAGGGTCATGCCCAACCCTCCTCCAGCCACACAGGTGAGGCCATGCCCAACCCCCTCCAGCCACACAGGTGAGGGCCATGCCCAACCCTCTCCTCCAGCCACACAGGTGAGGGTCATGCCCAACCCTCTCCTCCAGCCACACAGGTGAGGGTCATGCCCAACCCTCTCCTCCAGCCACACAGGTGAGGGCATGCCCAACCCTCTCCTCCATCCACACAGGTGAGGGCCACGCCCAACCCAGGCCTCCAGCCACACAGGTGAGGGCCATGCCCAACCCTCTCCTCCAGCCACACAGGTGAGGGCCATGCCCAACACACTCCTCCAGCCACACAGGTGAGGGCCACGCCCAACCCAGTCCACAAAAGATCAGATCCTCTTATGATGGAAGAGTTTAATTTTGTTTATAGAGCAGGAACATCCGGTTATCTATCTATTATCTTGTGGACCTTAGACCTCCCAGAGTTGCCAGGTCTCAGCAGCCCCGCCCCCAATTATCTGAAAAAAAAACGGCCGAAATCCGTAAAGAAAATCTGACGCTTTGCTGAATGTCTCTCCCCACACTTCACCTCCTTTCACTCCCTGCGCTCAGATCCAGGAGAGTGCAGCTCTATGTAAGCTGGTTTCCTTTAACAAACAAACACAGGCTTTGTTTTTTTTTGTAGAAGTGTGGTACTTCTTTAGTTTGCTGGTTCGTATTTGGCACAGAAAGAGACTGGGGTGCACAGGGGAACACAGACACATGAGGTTACGTGACTTCATCAGAGGACAGAGGAGCAAGCACTTACCGGCACCAGCTTCCAGTACCAGCGGCTGGACTGGTTCTGAAATGCACACAAGACAGAGGTCAGGTCAGAGGACAGACCCTACATTGAGATGAATGGGCAGCGATCAGGTGAGAGTTGTTGCATCAGCCAAATTGACAGAGAGGATGTTTAAGGCTATTAAAGTCATCAATTTACACATAATACACAAGTGAAATATCACATGTACATAAGTATACACACCCTTTGCTATGACACTGAAAACTGAGCTCAGGTGCATCCTGTTTCCTGATCATCCTTGAGACGTTTCTACAACTTGTGGTAAATTAAATGGGTTGGATTTGATTTGGAAAGACACACACCTCTCTATAAGGTCCCATACGGAACTGTCTGTAGACCTACAAGACAGGTTTGTATCAAGGCACAGATCTGGTAGCCTGGCATAGGCCACAGAAAGAAAGTGGGTGTGGCTCAGTTTCAGTTTCATGCAGCTTAAAACTGGAACAGTCTCATGCGGATGTGAGACAGGCCTCAACTCTAATAAATGTTCAACTCCAACACTTCTTATTACCCGTGCATTAGACAACTGAGAGTATTTTATCTGAACTCTTTGCTTTTACTGTAATTATGTTTTTTTTTAAGTTGATGTTTTATTAATCTGTTATATTGATTTTAACTGCCCTCTTGTAATTTGATGCAACTGTGAAGCACTTTGAATTATTCTGTCAGTGACTTGTGCTTTGAAATGTGGCGAGAAGAAAAAAGCAGCTAACGATGCTAACTAGCTAACTTAATGCATTCGTTAGCCACACTCAGTGCTGGTAAACTCTGGCTGGAGCCACAGCTGCCCTGGGGTCGACATGGCCATACATGATTGGGGTGTGTGTGTTTAGAGTGGTTAATGCTGCATGTAGCTTGTAACAACTGTGCATGGGTGAATGAAGTGTCCCTAATGAAGCTCTTTGAGACTGAGTTTGCGGTCAGAGTTTTACCGGGTCCTGAGTGGGCTGCATGTCGGTACAGTTGGGCGCTCTGGGGGGCCCCTCCTCTTCCTCTGTGCTCTCCCGTAACGTCTGGTTGATCTGTGGTCAGACAGGACAGCAGTGTTCAGGTCTGCTTCCAACATTCTTCACAGGACATGCAAACCTGTGTTGTCATGATACTATAATTCCAAACTACCACGACTTAAATATATTTGCTTGTCTCTTTTTATCTACTTTGCAGAACACTCAACACTATATTAGTGTATGACCATGTTCTTGTAATATAAGGTCTAATATGTTCTCTCTAATTATTAAATGTTTTGCATTTTCAGCTGAAATATTCATAGTCATACTCAACTCAGCTCTAACCTACAATACAAACTATTTACAGACTGGATTTGGCCCATGGCCATCAGGTTAAAACTGTCTGTGTCGCCTCATGATCAGTAACAGTCACTGCTGTCACTTTTAGGAGCAGTGCTTTAAGTGGCCCAAAGAAGTGCCGGTGCTCTAAACTGGGATTTTCAGAGGTGGCGGTACTGAGTACCGGTGAGTACTGGCCCACTTAAAGCCCTGATAACAGTGCATTAATTAATTCAAAGCGCCAAACAATGTAAAAGGTACCTTTAACAAAGTTAACAAAACCAGTAAACCCGGAACTATACAGTTGTCATTAGTATCATTTAATTTTATTTAGAATTTTAAGAGAAAAATGGCTTAATATCTATTGCTAACTGATAAACAAATGGTGGCGGCTAGGCTAAGCTACACCATAGGAATGAATGGGCCACTAAGCTAACGTTAGCAACACTTACATGTGACATCACAACATTCTGAACCTCCTAGCAGGACTTACCCGGTTGACCCAGAAGAGCAGTGCGTTCTCCAAGGGAGTACCTGTCCCCGTCTGCTGGGCCTCGGCCGCCATCTTGACCTGGTCCAGTGTGTCGTGAGCAGCCAGCGTCATCAGGGCGTCGATGAGGGCCATGTGGGCCTTCTGCAACACAACACAGTCACATCTATGGAAGCGTCTTTTATTTTTCATTCAAGGTTTTCTTTTGTTTTATATTGTCACATGATATCAGAGACTACAGATGGAAATCAGCTCCTTAATGGCTCTAATCTGGTCATGTCTCTGAACTTAATACTATCAGGGAGTCATTTATCAAGACTGGTGCTAAATAGCAAGTGTCAGTTGAGAAATATTAGTGGTATTTGTGGGACTTGGGGCACCTAAATGACCATTTTAAATTGCCTCACATCACAATTTTAGGCCCTAAATCTGTTATGTAAAAGAGAGAATGCTACGACAGTACAAAATGCACAACTGAATCTGCTGGGAAGACCCAGGACACGCTGGAGGGACCAGGTCCCTGTGGCCTGGGGTTCCCACCAGAACAGCTGGAGGATGTGTGCGTGGATCGGGAAGTCGGGGCATCTCTGCTCAGACTGCTGCGGACTAAAAGGATTAACAGTTTTATCGCTTCTGTTCATGAGGCACAAAGCAAAGAGCAGGTCCACATGGAAGATGAAAGAGGTGGAGTCTAACTGGCTTCACAAACAGTCCCTTAGGGTTATGATTAGGAAATAAGGTGATAGGTTGTGTTTCACTCACATAGATTTAAGGTTAAGTGCCACTGGGGCGACCTGTAGGAGCAGTGGGCAGCCAGGGTAGGCCGGCGCTCGGGGACCCATCTCCAGATGTGGAGCCAGACTCAGTCAGAAACACCTGGCTGGAGGATTCATCTATTGTACCATTATTCATAAGGTTCTTTTAGAAAGACACGCGGTATAACAAAAACATTTAGGGTCTTTCTAAAAGAACCGTATAAACAATTGTTGAAACAAGTATGTTGAAACATAATGATAAATAATACATGTTTTTAGTGTAAACGAATGTAAACGTTTAACATATTTTTAGAAACTAGAAGATCTTGGTTTACAAATAAAGTATCACACTGACATATAGACTGTAAGTTCCAGTCAAAACGCTTTGAGGTTTGGATATGCATAATTGGAGAAAATAACTCTAACCCTAAGATGGCAGATAACAGGTTAAAGGAAATGCAGTGATGCACATGCACTTGCATACATGCCTCTCTGTGACTACATAACCACGGTAACCACATCATCAAGGTGTTCTTGGTCGGCCTCCAGAGCAGGAGCTGAAACTGTCCCTCTAAATGAGACCCTGGTCCTGTCTCTCCCCTCGGCCCCTGACGTCCTTTGAGCCTGCATGTCCCTGTGGTGAGGTCGGTCCGCACAGAGGAACCAGGCCACGTCAGTCCACATCCATCACACTGGCCTAGTGACTAATGTCCCTCCTGCAGCTCGCTCACTCACACAATCACATCCAAACTATCGCTGTCCCAGGCGTCCCACTCTCTGATGTATGCTCATGGTAAAACCAAACCATATTAGCAGCGAAACACATGGATCCGAGTTGTTTGACATTGTCATGGACTAGGCGTTCAAACTTTCATTCAGGGAATAATCTATGTACATATGATATATAAAACAAGCTTGCATTTTAGCTGATGGCCTAGGGTGCCGGGATGAACACACTTGCGGGTGACTTATTCTGTTGCTAAATAGCGGTACAAGCTGGAAAAAAGCATAATAGCATTTACGGGCATCTAATGAAATGAATGAAATGGCAGGTATTACAGAACTATGGCCCTGACTCTGAAATGAGTTTTTTGTTAGTTCAAAATGTGCAAATGACCAATGCGGCTGGTTATTGATGTGACAGACAACTCCCAGAAGACTCCCGAAATACAGATGGGAAAACTTGAGCAGAAGATGAAGAGATGACCAAAGAGAAAACAGTGTGGAATAAACAAAATACTACTTCAGGACATTTTTTGACGACAAATAACATATAATACGGTTCATAAAAAAGCTCATAAAAATATTTGAACCTGATGTGTAAAGAAACTGTCAGGTTATGGCTGAGCTGATATTATCACATTCTACACAAAGACTTGGATTTATTAAAGTGGCTGTACTTGGCTTACGCTTTACAAGCCTGTGTTACCAAGTTTCTTTACAGGTGCTACACTGTTGTCATTATTCAGTCACTCTATACTCAGTGGTGGTAAGCTACCGTTTAGCCACAGCTGCCCTGGGGTCAACTGACAGAAGCGAGGCTACCAGTCTGTGCCAACGGCCTCTCCGAGCACCACCACCCACTCTCACACACACACTACATTCATTCGGGCCTATTGTACATGTTTTAGTGGTGGGGGACAACAGGGAGGACACGCAAACTCCACAGAGAGGCCCCGTCCAGCCAGAGATCGAACCCGGGACCTTCTAGCTGTGAAGCACAAACGCTAACCGCAGCGCCACTGTGTAGTAGAGTGAAATCCATTTGCAGTACACTGTGTTCACAGTGGTGTCTGCAGCATGAGTTAGCCTTCAAATTCAATTTCTTCTAATTCCCAAAGGGTGTGACTGGCAAGTGTAATAACCAATCAGTGAAAAGCTGTATATGAAGCAAACGGCATTTGGCCAGAAGAGTGGAGACTAATGAGAATTTAAACAAAGAGTACATTTCTCCATTGTGAGGTCAATAAAGGCTATCATATCTTATCTTAAATGCGAGACAACTGTTTCAATCAATGTACGTTTGGAACAGGACAAAAACATGTTTTAGATCGACGGCAACAAGAAGAAAATCCTCTTAGAGAAGATGAAGAAGGAACATTCTTGTTAAGTTCATTTAAGAATTTATTTTCCTAGTGGTTAATTCGGTTCCTGTCGTGCTCTGTGATTGGATTGATACAAAACTTTCCAGATCTGATTGGCTGTTAGCAAAGTTTCAGACGGTCCTGCTTTTGAACAGAAACAAAAAGCAGGAGTGGATGGTGGGCCAGGCACCAATGCTAAAATCAACTAGCATGGCATAGGGCTGGTGCATGCATGGTTACACCGGTGTAATGTTTGGACACAGCTGTAATACAGCTGTAGAGTGATATAATCTGCATGCCTCTACAATGACAGATATCTTAGCTAATGCTCCACTCAGCTACAGCAGCATAAACCTGACTGTGGAGACTTCAAAACATGAAAAGGAAGCGTCTCTGTTGCAGGAGTAGATCATCTTTGTGAGGAAAGGCTCAGGCTTTGCGTCTCGGATGAACTCCGATGTAGCACATGGAAACCTGGGACACAATGAGAGTCAGCCACATTGTTTCACCCACGTTGAATGGTCAAAATGTATGTTTGGAAAAATGTAATGCCGATTAAATGGACCAATCAGCATTGAGCTATTTAATTGGTCCAGTCACTGTGGAAACGTGGTGTTTGACAAAAGTTTCATGTAGCACTGGTGTAAAACCGGGACACCTGGGATAAAGCAATGGTTTTGGAGAGAAATCCACTGGGCCATGGGACGGAGGGCACAAAAGTGGGACTGTCCCAAGTAAACTGGGATGTGTGGTCACTTTAAGCATAGCCTGCTCACAGTTCCGTAGTATAGACTTGTCACAATAATTACTAAATCAACTCATCGTTCAATACCTGACAGAAAAACAATATGTTTTTAGGCTCAATAATTACCATCTGTACATTTATTTACATTTCCCTTAATTTTTATCCTATTTTTGTAATACTTGAACACTTCTACTGAAGTAAATATGTGTTTAATTGAGTTGATAATTGCAACTCTTGTGTTATAAAGGACATGTACTTTTAGAACAAGGGATTACTGACATTTACATTAAATGTTTTAAGTTGGTTTCAGTGGCATCACGTGGTCCTCAATAATATCGTTTATCACGATTTTTCCTGCCTCAAAATATCGAACTTCAAATGTTCTTATCATGACTGGCCTACCTTAGCATGGCGCATAGAAAAGCGGCATGTAAAAGTGATCAAAGCTAATATCCCTTTCATCTACATCTTCATCCTCGTGCTAAAACACGTGTAACAGAGGCTTTGTTTGTTGTTCTTAAATTGATTTACTTCATTCTTTTTGAAAATGGCTTTACAAAGAAGCCATTTTCAAAAAGAATGAAATAAATCAATTTACCCCAGGTGTTGTATCGTTCTCATGATATTTGTTTTTTTATGTTGTGATATGCATTTTCAGCCATAGCTGCCCTGCACTGGCATGGTGTTGCCTGTCCAGCCAAAATACACGTTTTTCCTCTTATTTACAAAGGCGTATCTGGGATCAGGGCTGATTTCTTCGAGTTCCTGAGGAGAGTGGCATTTTTGAAAGAAAACCATAAGAAATACCGTTTGCTAGAAGCCACAAGGAGGCCACATGTGGCTTCTAGCAAACAGACAACAGGACTTCTAATGGTTTTCTTTTAAAAATGGCTTCTTCTAGCCACTCTTCTATAAAGGCCAGATTTGTGCAGTGTACGACTAATAGTTGTTCTGTGTACAGTTTCCCCCACCTGAGCTGTAGCTCTCTGCAGTTCATCCAGGGTCATCATAGGCTTCTTGGTAACAGCTCTGGTCAGTGCTGTCCTTATTCGGTCAGTAAGTTTAGGAGGACGGCCGAGTCTTGGTAGGTTTGCAGTGATGCCATACTCCATTCCTTGGTTGTGTATTTAACTGTACTTTGAGAGATGTTCAAAGCTTTGGAAATCTTTTTATAACCTAACCCAGCTTTATGGAATAACTTTATCCCGGACCTGTCTGGTGTGTTCTTGGACTTCATGATGCTGTCTGCTCCCAATAGTCTCTTAACAGACCTCTGAGACCATCACAGAGAAGCTGTATTTGAACTGACATTAGATTACACACAGGTAGACTCTATTTAGTCATTGGATCGACATGAGATCATTCAGAAATCTTAATATCTTAAATCTTAACTTCTGAAGGCAATTGGTTGCACTAAAAGGAAAGGGGGGCCGGTTCTTAAGCACATCCCACCTTTTGGTTTTTTATTTATAAAAAAACTTGTCATTTCACTTCACGATTGTGTGTCACTTAGTGTGTGTCTTTCACATAACATTTCAATTAAATATATTTATGTTTATAGTCCATAGCATGGCAAAATGACGAAAAGTTAAAGGGGGCCGATACTTATGTATGTATATTTGGCTGTCCAACTTGTTGAAGTTTCGTCTCTGTACTGTTTTAATGTTTGTTAATCTTTCAAACTGATATATCATGTGACATTTTTGCGTGATGTGAGGTACTCTGTCACATGACCCAGGTAATCAAGTGCTATGTGTAGCCTATATATACTCTAGAGATGCACCGATCCAGCTTTTTTGCTTCCGATACCGATACTGGGGGTTTGAGTATATGCCGATATCCGATATTAAACGATACCAAGACTTTCTTAGTGGCTGCTGTGAGTGATCTCCAGTGTGAGATCAATAAGGTCTCATTTTTTTCTAAATAAACTGCAATGGAAAAAAGAATAGTGGACTTTTCTACACTAAATTAATTTAGGTACATTAAAGCTGGAGTGTCGAACTTGTTTGGGTTGTGGGCCAAAATTCAGCCCCCACACCGGGTCACAGGCCGCATATATTGTAAAGGACTGTGGCCTAATAAATAATGGCTTAAAATGATCGTGCTTTATCAGCCTGTGTCACAAGTTTCTCAAAGTGCTACATAAAGTCATTATTCATTCACTCCACACTCTGTGATAAGCTACTATTGTAGCCACAGCCGCCCTGGGGCAGGCTGACCATTTATCACATGGCTATGCTGTTTTATATCCTGATCTCTTATTATGTCAGTGCCTTCTGCTGGACACGTGTGGAATTCTTTCCTTTTTTTAAATTTAGGCTGGAGTGAGCATTCTGGTTATTTCTTTAACCCTCAGGGCTCCCTTTAAAAAATCACACTTAACTCCCTAAGGCCCGAAACGTGGCCTCTACTTTTAACAGCCATAAAATCACTATACTTTCATATTTTTCAAATATTTGTAATTTTTAAATGATTTTTAACCCTTTATTGGCCAAAATGCACACAAAAGTTCCCTGACGTGCTGTTTAGAAATCACAAAAACGTGCATAACTTTTATAAAAATATTGTGTTTATTTTTATTAGGCCTTGGGATGGGTCAAAGTTTAGTGGTAAAATTATTTTTACAGGTTTTTTGTTTTTCTGTAGTGACAGATTGTCATAAAAAAAATCACACATAACACCCAAACCCGAAACGTGGCCTCTACTTTAAACAGCCATAAAATCACTATACTTTCATATTTTTTCATACTTTAAAAACTCAGAATCATAGAACTACTTCTGCTTGACAGGCTCTTTATGAGCCAAAATGCATTCTTAACAACAGCCTTGTGTTTGACACATGTGTTGTAACCACAGAGTGTGCATCAAAAAAACGGACCTTGTTGCATTGTCTTCACCTAAATGTTTATCTTGCGACAAATACAATCAGTTATTCCTTAACAGCATTTCATAAAGTGAAAAAGCATGAGATATTAGATATTTGTAGCCGATACTCGATATTGTATATTTTCAGCCGATGTCTGTTTAGTTTAGTTTAGTTGTTTATTTGAGCAGTTAGTCTGCTAAACCGGAGTGGGCCGAAGCAAAAGGCTTAGAAGCGCCCACCCCCAAAATAATATCCGATACCATTATCAGGTGTGTTTGAGCTTGTTTGAAAGTGCTCTGTGTGAGGAGGACGTCTGTGGGACATGAGGGGACACAGTGGACAGTTTGAAGACTGTAAGGGTCAGACAGAGTGTGGTGGACTGACCGTCCTGACGGGCTCCTGGCTCAGCTCCTTCTCTGTCACTGCCCCGTCCTTTGTGTGAACGCTGAGGCCCCTCTTGGCCAGCAGCTGCAGCAGGGCCGGGACGTCCTCCGGGGCCCCGTCGCGTCTCCCAGGGGCCGCTCGGCAGTACAGCTGTGGGGACAGAAGCAGGCGGGACAGGCCCGGTCTGAGGTGCTCCTGTCCATACTGGTCAGTGTAGAGAGGGTCCTGCAACTCCTCCTCCGGGACAGGCTCTGAGGGGACAGGAGGGGACAGCGTCAGCACAAGGACATGAGGGACAGCGTCAGCACAAGGACATGAGGGGACAGCATCAGCACAGGGACATGAGGGGACATGAGAGGACATGAGGGGACAGCATCAGCACAGGGACATGAGGGGACATGAGAGGACATGAGGGGACAGCATCAGCACAGGGACATGAGAGGACATGAGGGGACAGCATCAGCACAGGGAAATGAGAGGACATGAGGGACAGCATCAGCACAGGGACATGAGAGGACATGAGGAGACAGCATCAGCACAGGGACATGAGACGACATGAGGGGACAGCATTAGCACAGGGAAATGCGGGGACATGAGGGAACAGCATTAGCACAGGGACATGAGAGGACATGAGGGGACAGCATTAGCACAGGGAAATGCGGGGACATGAGGGGACAGCATTAGCACAGGGACATGAGAGGACATGAGAGGACAGCATCAGCACAGGGAAATGAGAGGACATGAGAGGACAGCATCAGCACAGGGACATGAGAGGACATGAGGAGACAGCATCAGCACAGGGACATGAGAGGACATGAGGAGACAGCATCAGCACAGGGACATGAGACGACATGAGGGGACAGCATCAGCACAGGGACATGAGAGGACATGAGGAGACAGCATCAGCACAGGGACATGAGAGGACATGAGGGACAGCATCAGCACAGGGACATGAGAGGACATGAGGAGACAGCATCAGCACAGGGACATGAGAGGACATGAGGAGACAGCATCAGCACAGGGACATGAGAGGACATGAGGAGACAGCATCAGCACAGGGACATGAGACGACATGAGGGGACAGCATTAGCACAGGGACATGAGAGGACATGAGGAGACAGCATCAGCACAGGGACATGAGAGGACATGAGGGACAGCATCAGCACAGGGACATGAGAGGACATGAGGAGACAGCATCACACAGGGACATGAGAGGACATGAGGGGACAGCATCAGCACAGGGACATGAGAGGACATGAAGGGACAGCATCAGCACAGGGACATGAGAGGACATGAGGGACAGAGTCAGCACAGGGACATGAGAGGACATGAGGGGACAGCATCAGCACAGGGACATGAGACGACATGAGGGGACAGCATCAGCACAGGGACATGAGAGGACATGAGGGACAGCATTAGCACAGGAAGGACATGAGGGACAGCATAGCACGGGACATGAGGGGACAGCATCAGCACAGGGACATGAGAGGACATGAAGGGACAGCATCAGCACAGGGACATGAGAGGACATGAGGACATGTCAGCACAGGGACATGAGAGGACATGAGGGGACAGCATCAGCACAGGGACATGAGAGGACATGAGGGGACAGCATCAGCACAGGGACATGAGAGGACATGAGGGGACAGCATTAGCACAGGGACATGAGAGGACATGAGGGGACAGCATTAGCACAGGGACATGAGAGGACATGAGGGACAGCATCAGCACAGGGACATGAGGGACATGAGGGGACAGCATCAGCACAGGGACATGAGGGGACATGAGGGGACAGCATCAGCACAGGGACATGAGAGGACATGAGGGGACAGCATCAGCACAGGGAAATGCGGGGACATGAGGGACATGAGGACAGCATCAGCACAGGGACATGAGAGGACATGAGGGACAGCATCAGCACAGGGACATGAGAGGACATGAGGAGACAGCATCAGCACAGGGACATGAGAGGACATGAGGGGACAGCATAGCACAGGGAAATGCGGGGACATGAGGGGACAGCATTAGCACAGGGACATGAGAGGACATGAGAGGACAGCATCAGCACAGGAAATGAGAGGACATGAGAGGACAGATCAGCACAGGGACATGAGAGGACATGAGGGGACAGCATCAGCACAGGGACATGAGACGACATGAGGGGACAGCATTAGCACAGGGACATGAGGGGACAGCATCAGCACAGGGACATGAGACGACATGAGGGGAACAGCATCAGCACAGGGACATGAGAGGACATGAGGAGACAGCATCAGCACAGGGACATGAGAGGACATGAGGGACAGCATCAGCACAGGGACATGAGAGGACATGAGGGGACAGCATCAGCACAGGGACATGAGAGGACATGAGGGGAAGCATCAGCAAGGGACATGAGAGGACATGAGGGGACAGCATCAGCACAGGGACATGAGAGGACATGAGGGACAGCATCAGCACAGGGACATGAAGGACATGAGGGGACAGTTCAGCACAGGGACATGAGAGGACATGAGGGGACAGCATAGCACAGGGACATGAGAGGACATGAAGGGACAGCATCAGCACAGGGACATGAGAGGACATGAGGGGACAGGTCAGCACAGGGACATGAGAGGACATGAGGGGACAGCATCAGCACAGGGACATGAGACGACATGAGGGGACAGCATCAGCACAGGGACATGAGAGGACATGAAGGGACAGCATCAGCACAGGGACATGAGAGGACATGAGGGACAGTGTCAGCACAGGGACATGAGAGGACATGAGGGGACAGCATCAGCACAGGACATGAGACGACATGAGGGACAGCATCAGCACAGGGACATGAGAGGACATGAAGGGACAGCATCAGCACAGGGACATGAGAGGACATGAGGGGACAGCATCAGCACAGGGACATGAGAGGACATGAGGGGACAGCATTAGCACAGGGACATGAGGGACATGAGGGGACAGCATCAGCACAGGGAAATTGGGGAACGCATGAGAGGACATGAGGGGACAGCATCAGCACAGGGACATGAGAGGACATGAGGGGACAGCATCAGCAGGACATGAGGACATGAGGGACAGCATCAGCACAGGGACATGAGACGACATGAGGGGACAGCATCAGCACAGGGACATGAGAGGACATGAGGAGACAGCATCAGCACAGGGACATGAGAGGACATGAGGGAGCATCGAGCGGACAGCAGTCAGCACAGGGACATGAGAGGACATGAGGGACAGCATCAGCACAGGGACATGAGAGGACATGAGGGACAGCATCAGCACAGGGACATGAGAGGACATGGGGGACAGTCAGCACAGGGACATGAGAGGACATGAGGGGACAGCATCAGCACAGGGACATGAGAGGACATGAGGGGACAGCATCAGCACAGGGACATGAGAGGACATGAAGGGACAGCATCAGCACAGGACATGAGAGGACATGAAGGGACAGAGTCAGCACAGGGACATGAGAGGACATGAGGGGACAGCATCAGCACAGGGGACATGAGACGACATGAGGGGAACAGCATCAGCACAGGGACATGAGAGGACATGAAGGGACAGCATCAGCACAGGGACATGAGAGGACATGAGGGGACAGCTAGTCAGCACAGGGACATGAGAGGACATGAGGGGACAGCATCAGCACAGGGACATGAGAGACGACATGAGGGACAGACAGCATCAGCACAGGGACATGAGAGGACATGAAGGGGGGAGGACAGCACATCAGCAACAGAGAACATAGACAGAAGAAGGACATGAGGACAGAGACAGGATCAGCACAGGGACATGAGAGGACATGAGGGACAAGCCATCAGCAACATGGGACATGAGACGACATTGAGGGGACAGCATCCAGGCACAGGGACAATGGAGAGGACATGAGGGGACAGCATCAGCACAGGGACATGAGAGGACATGAGGAGGACAGCATCAGCACAACAGAGAGGACGGAGCACATGCCAGGGGAGGACATGGGGACAGCATGAGGGATGGGGACATGAGGGGACAGCATCAGCACAGGGACATGAGAGGACATGAGGGGACAGCATCAGCACAGGGACATGAGAGGACATGAGGGGACAGCATTAGCACAGGGACATGAGAGGACATGAGGGACGCATCAGCACAGGGAAATTTGGGACATGAGAGGCATGAAGGGGACAGCTCAGACAGGGACATGAGAGGAATGAGGGAACATGAGGGGACAGCTCAGCAACAGGGACATGAGAAGGACATGAGGGACAGCAATCATCACGACAGGGAAATGTGGGGACATGAGAGACATGAGGGACAGCATCAGCACAGGGATATGAGAGACATGAGGAGACGAGCATAGCACAGGGAAGGAGAGGAACATGAGGGGAAAAGCATCAGCACAGGGAATGCGGGGACAAGCATCAAAGCACAGGGACATGAGAGGAAACATGAGGGGACAGCATTAGCACAGGGACATGAGAGGACAATGAGGGAACAGCATTAGCACAGGGAAATGTGGGGACATGAGGGGACAGCATTCAGCACAGGGAACATGAGAGGACATGAGACCAGCATTAGCACAGGGACAGGAAGGTGAGGGGGATCAGCCACAGGAATGCGGGACAGCATCAGCACAGGGACATGAGAGGACATGAGGGGAACACATTAGCAACAGGGAATGTGGGGACATGAAAGGGACAGCATCAGCCACAGGGACAGTGAGAGGACATGAGGGGACAGCATCACACAGGGACATGAGAGGACATGAGGACAGCATTAGCAGCAGGGAAATGTGGGGACATGAAGGGGACAGCATCACACAGGGACATGAGAAGAATGAGGGGACAGCATCCAGCACAGGGACATGAGAGGAACATGAGGGGACAGCATCAGGCACAGGGAAATGAGAGACATGAGGGAACAGCATTAGCAAGGCGACATGAGAGGACATGAGGGGAAGCATTAGCACAGGGACATGAGAGGACATGAGGGGACAGCATTAGCACGGGAAATGTGGGGAACATGAGGGACAGCATCCAGCACAGGACATGAGAAGGACATGAGGGGACAGCATCAGCACAGGAAATGAGAGGCATGAGGGGACAGCATTAGCCACAGGGACATGAGAGGACATTGAGGGGACAGCAATCAAGCACAGGGACAATAGGGGACATGAGGGGGACAGCAATTAGCACAGGGAAATGTGGGGACATGAGGGGACATGAGGGACAGTGTCAGCACAGGGACATGAGAGGAACATGGAGGGGACAGCATCAAGCACAAGGGTACATGAGAGACATGAGGGGACAATCATTTAAGCACAGGGACATGAGAGGACATGAAGGAACAGCATTAGCACAGGGAAATGTGGGACATGAGAGGACATGAGGGGACAGTGTCAGCACAGGGACATGAGAGGACATGAGGGGAACAGCATCAGCACAGGGACATGAGAGGAACATGAGGGGGACAGTAACATCAGCACAGGGACATTGAGACGACATGAAGGGGACAGCATCAGCCACAGGGAATGAGAGGACATGAGGAGACAGCTCGAGCACAGGGACAATGAGACGACATGAGGGGACAGCATAGCACAGGGACATGAGAGGACATGAGGAGACAGCATCAACAGGGACATGAGAGGCATGAGGAGACAGCCCATCAGCAGAAGGGGGACAGGGACCATGAGAGGACATGAGGGGACAGCATCCAGCACAGGGACATGAGAGGACATGAGGGGACAGCATCAACACAGGGACATGAGAGGACTGAGGACAGCATCCAGCACAGGGACATGAGAGGACATGAAGGACAGCATCGCACCAGGAGACATGAGAGGACATGAGGGGACAGTGTCAGCACAGGACATGAGAGGACATGAGGGGACAGCATCGCACAGGACATGAGAGACATGAAGGGACAGCATCAGCACAGGGCATGAAAGGACATGAGGGGACAGTGTCCACACAGGGACATGAGAGGACATGAGGAGGACAGCATCAGCACAGGGACATGAAGAGGAACATGAGAGACAGCATCAGCACAGGGACATGAGAGGACATGAGGGGACAGCATAGCACAGGGAAATGCGGGGAAAAAAAAAAAAAACATGAAGAGGACATGAGGGACAGTGGTCAGCACAGGGAACATAAGAGGACATGAGGGGACAGCATCAGCACAGGGACATGAGACGACATGAGGGGACAGCATCAGCACAGGGAACATGAAGGACAATGAGGGACAGCATCAGCACAAGTTGGACATGAGAGGACATGAGGGGACAGCATCAGCACAGGGAAATGCGGGGACAGAGGGGACATGGAGGGGACAGCATCACACAGGGACATGAGAGGACATGGGGACAGCATCAGCCGGGAACGTGGGGACATGAGAGACATGAGGGACAGCTCAAGCACAGGGACATGAGAGGACATGAGGGACATGAGGGACAGCATCAGCACAGGGGACTGAGAGGACATGAGGGACAGCATCAGCACAGGGAGATTGGGACATGACGAGACATGAGGGGAACAGCATCAGCACCAGGGATATGACGAGAGGACATGAGAGGACAGCATTAGCACAGGACAGGAGAGGACATGATGGGGACAGCATCAGCACAGGGAAATGCTGGGACAGCTCAGCAAGGGACTGAGAGACATGAGGGGACAGCATTAGCACAGGGACTGAGAGAATGAGGGACAGCATTAGCCACAGGGAAATGTCTGGGGACATGAGGGGACAGCATCAGCACAGGACATTGAGAGGACATGACGGGGACAGCATTAGCACAGGACAGGGAGAGGGACATGAGGGACAGCTCAGCACAGGGAATTGCGGGACAGCATCGACCAGGACATAGAGGACATGAGGGGACAGCATTAGCACAGGGAAATGTCGGGGACATGAGGGACAGCATCATGCACAGGGACATGACGAGGACATGGGGGACAGCCATCAGCACAGGGACATGAGGACCATGAGGGAGACGCATTAGCAAGGGAAATGTAGGGGACATGAGGGGACAGCATCAGCACAGGGACATGAGACGACATGAGGAGACAGCATCAGCACAGGACATGAGACGAACATGAGGGGACAGGCATTAGCAACCCAAGGGGGAATTTTTGAGAGACATGAGGGACAGCATTAGCACAGGGACATGACGAGGACATGAGGGACAGCGATTAGCCACAGGGACATGAGAGACAGGAGGGCGCATTAGCTACAGGAATTGTGGGGACATGAGGGATCAGCATCAGCACAGGGACCATGAGAGGACTATGGGGACGCATCAGCACAGGAAAAATGAGAGGACATAGGGGAAGGCATATAGCACGGACTGAAGGACATGAGGACAGCATCGCACAGGGACATGAGGGGACATTGAGGGGAAGCATTAGCACAGGGAAAATGGGGACATGAGGGGAACATGAGGGACAGTGTCAGCACAGGGACATGAAGAGAGAGGACATGAGGGCAGCATCAGCACAAGGGACATGAGAGGGACATGAGGGGACATCATTTAGCACAGGGCATGAGGGACATGAGAACGCAGCATTAGCACAGGGAAATGTGGGCATTGAAGGACATGAGGGGACAGTGTCAGCACAGACATGAGGAGACATGAGGGACACATCAGCACAGGGACATGAGAGACCATGAGGGACGCTCACACAGGGACATGAGAGGACATGAGGGCGACAAGCATCAAGCACTCAGGACATGATGAGGACATGAGGGGACTCATTAAGAACAGGACAATGTGCGGGAATGAAGAGGACATGAGAGGGGATGACAGCATCAGCACAGGGACATGAAAGGACTGAGGGACAGGCATCAGCACAGGGAAATGTGGGACATGAGAGGACATAGAGGGACAGCATCAGCACAGGATTGAAGACATGAGGGCCAGGCATTAGACACAAGGAAATCGGGACATCGAGGGGACAGCATCAGCACAGGACCTGGGGGACATGAAGGAGGACAGCATTAGCACAGGGACATGAGAGGACATGGGGGGGACAGCTCAGCACAGGACATGAAGGGACATGAGGACAGCATTCGCACAGACATGAGAGAATGAGGGGCAGCTAGCACAGGGAATGCGGGAATGAGGGGACAGCATAGCACAGGGGAATGAGAGGACATGAGGGACAGCCATTAGCACAGGGACTGGGGACATGAGGGACAGCATCAGCACAGGGAAATGCCGGACATGAAGGGACAGCATTAGCAAGGACATGAGAGGACATGCAGGGACAGCATTAGCACAGGGACATGAGAGGACATGAGGGGACAGGCATCAGCACAGGGAAATGCGGGACATGACGGGGACAGCATTGCACAGGACAATGAGAGGCTGAGGGGACCAGCATTTCAGACAGGACATGAGAGGACATAAGGAGACAGCATCAGCAACAGGGACATTGAGAGGACATTGAGGGGACAGCATCAGCACAGACATGAGGAGGACATGAGAACAGCATTAGCACAGGGGAAATGAGAGGAATGAGGGACAGATCAGTGCACAGGGACATGAGGGCGGACGCATTAGCACAGGGAAATGAGAGGACATGAGGGGACAGCATCAGCACAGGGGACATGAGAGGACATAGGGGACAGCATTAACACAGGAATGCGGGGACAATGATGGGGACATGAGGGGACAGCATCAGCACAGGGACATGAGGGGACATGAGAGGACAGCATCAGCACAGGGAAATGAGAGGACATGAGGGGACAGCATCAGGCCAAAGGGACATGAGAGGACATGAAGGGGTACAGCATCAGCACAGGGACAGAGACGAATGAGGGGACAGCATCAGCACAGGGACATAGAAGGACATGAGGAGACAGCATCACACAGGGAAAATGTGGGGACATGAGAAGGACTGAGGGATAACAGCATCAGTCACAGGATATGAGGACATGAGGAAGACAGCCATTAGCACAGGGAAATGCGGGGACATGAGGGAAAGACTCAGCACCAGGCGACCTGAGGGGACATAATGAGACATCATTAGCAACAGGGACATAGAGGACATGAGGGGACAGGCATCAGCACAGGGACATGAGAGGACATGAGGGGACAGCATTAGCAGAGGGAAATGTGGGAACATGAGGGGAAGGGCATCAGCACAGCGGACATGAGAGGACATGGAGGGAAGCATCAGCGACAGGGATGAGAGGACAATGAGGGACAGCATCAGCCACAGGGACATGAGAGGACATGAGGGGACACGCATCACACAGGGAACCATGAGGGGACATGAGGGACAGCATTAGCACAGGGAAATGCGGGACATGAGGGCAGCACAGCACAGGGGGACATGAGAGGACATGGAGGACATGAAGGGACAGCATTAGCACAGGGAAATCGGGACCATGAGGGGACAGCATCAGCACAAGGGAAATGAGAGGACATGAGGGGAAGGCATTAGCACAGGGACAGAGAGGACATGAGGGACAGCATCGAGCACAGGGAAATGTGAGACATGAGGGGACAGCATCAGCAACAGGGACATGAGACGAACATGAAGGGGACAGCATCACACAGGGAACATGAGAGGACATGAGGGGACAGCATTAGCACAGGGAATGCGGGGACATAGAGAGACAGCATAGCACAGGGACATGGAGAGTGAACATGAGGGACAGCATCAGCCAGGGACATGAGAGACATGAGGGGACAGCATTAGCACAGAAAATGCAGGGGACATGAGGCCCAGCCATTAGCACAGGGACATGAGGGAACAGCAATTAGCACAGGGACAATGAGGAGGAAAGAGGGGACAGCAATCAGCACAGGGACCATGAAGAGGACATGAGGGGACAGCATTAGCACACGGGCAATGCGGGACTGAGGGACAGCATCAGGCAACAGGGAAAATGCGACATGAGGGGACACGCATCAGACAGGGAAATGTGGGGACATGAGAGGACATGAGGGGAAGCATTCAGCACAGGACATGAGGACATGAGGGGACAGCATCAACACAGACAATGAGAGGACATGAGGGGACAGCATGAGCACGAGGGAACATGAGGGGAACAGCATTCAAGCACAGGGACATGAGAGGACATGAGGGGACAGCATCAAGCACAGGGAAATGAGAGACATGAGGGGACAGCATAGCACAGGGACATGAGAGGACAATGAGGGGACACGCATTAGCACAGGGAAAGAAGGCACATGAGGGGAACAGCATCAGCACGGGACATGAGAGGACAGCATCAGCCAGGGACATGAGAGGACATGAAGGACAGCATCAGCACAGGGAAATGAGAGGACATGGGGACAGCATTAGCAACAGGGACATGACGGAAACGAGCATTACACAGGAATATGAGAGGACATGAGGGGAACGCATCAGCAACAGGACATAGAGGACATGAGGGACACATTAGCACAAGGGACAATGCGGGACATAAGGGACAGCATCAGCACAGGGAAATGCGGGGACTATTGAAGGGGACAGCAATCAGCACAGGGAAATTGGGGACATGAAGGACATGAGGGGAACAGCACTAGCAACAGGGACAATGAGGACATGAGGGCCAGGCATCAGCACAGGGAACATGAGAGGACAATGAGGGACAGCATCGAAGCACAGGGGAAATGAGGGACAGCATTAGCACAGGGGACATGAGAGGAATGAGGACAGCATCAGCACAGGGAAATGAAGAGGACATGAGGGGACAGCAACAGCACAGGGACATGAATGAGAGGACATGAGGGACAGGCATAGAAAGGGAAATGAGAGGAATGAGGGGACAGCCATAGCACAGGGAACAAGAGAGGAACAGCCATCAGCAACAGGACATGAGAGACATAAGGGGAAGCATTACAACAGGGACATGAGAGGACATGAGGGGACAGCTAGCAAAGGACAGTGAGAGGACATGGAGGGGACAGCATCAGCACAGGGACATGAGAGGACATGAGGGGACAGCATCAGCGAACAGGACATGAGAGAATGAGACAGCATTAACAGGACATGCGGGGACTATGAGGACGCATTAGCAAAGGGACATAGAGGACATGAGGGACAGCATCAGCAAGGGACATGAGAGGACATGAGGGGACAGCACAGCACGGGACATGAGAGGCATAGGGGACAGATCAGCCAGGGACATGAGAGGAACATAGGGACAGCATCATGCATCAGGGACATGAAGGAACATGAGGACAGCATTAGCACAGGGACATGAGAGACATCGAAGGGGACAGCATCAGCACAGGAATGAGAGGACATGAGGGCGACACATCAGCACAGGCGACACTAGAGGACATGAGGGAAGCATTAGCACAGGAAATGAGAGGACATGAGGGGACACGCATCACACAGGACATGAAGAGGACAATGAGGGGACAGGCATAGCACAGGGAAATGTGGGGACAGAGGGGACAGCATCAGCACAAGGGACATGAGAGGAATGAGTGGACAGCAATTACACAGGGACATGAGAGGACAGTATGGGACAGCATCTAGCAAGGGACATGAGATGAGGACATGAGGACAGCATTGCACAGGGACATAGAGGACATGCCGGGACAGCATACAGCACAGGGACATGAGAGGACATGGGGGACAGCATAGCAAGGGACATGAGAGACCATGAGGGACAGTGTCAGCACACCGGGACATGAGAGGACATGAGGAGACGCATCAGCCCGGGACATAGAGGACATGAGGAGACAGCATCAAGCACAGGGACATGAGAGGAATGAGGGGACAGCATCAGCCAGGACCATGAGAGACATGAGGACAGCATCAGCACAGGGATCATGAGAGACATGAGGGGGACAAGCCCTCAGCACATTTTTGGACATGAGGGGACAGCATTAGCATCAGGGAAATGTGGGGACATGAGAAGGATCATGAGGGACAGCATCAAGCACAGGACAAATAGAGACATGAGGGACAGCATCAGCACAGGGACATGAGAGGGACATGAGGGACAGCCATACACAGGGAATGAGACCGGACAGAGGGACAAGCATTAGCAAGGGACATAAAGAGACATGAGGGGACAGCAATTAGCACAGGGACATGAGAGGAATGAGGGGACAGCAATTGCACAGGGGACAGATGAGAGGACATGAGGGGACAGCATCACACAGGGCACATGCGAGACATGAGGGGAAGGCATTAGCATTAGGACATGAGGAACAGCATCACACAGGGACATGAGAGGACATGAGAGAACACATCAAGCACAGGACATTGAGAGGTACATGAGGGGGACAGCACAAGCAGCAGGGACATGAAGAGGACATGAAGGGGACCGCATCAGCACAGGGATATGAGCATGAGGGGACAGCATCAGCACAGGGACCATGAAGAGACATGAGGGGACAGCATTAGCCAGGGACATAGAGGACATGAGGGGACAGCATCAGCAACAGGGAAGCACAGGGACATGCAAAGGACATGAGGGGACAGGCATCAGCACAGACTGAGAGGACATGAGGGGACGCATTACGCAAGGACATGCCGAGACATGAGGGCGACAGATCAGCAAGAAGGGACAATGAAGGACATGAGGGGTAACAGCATCAACACAGGGACATGAGAGGAGCATAGGGACAGCATTAGCACAGGGAATTGTGGGGACATGAGAGACCATGAGGGGACAGCATCAGCACAGGACATAAGGACATGAGGGACCAGCATCAGCACCGGGACATGAGAGGACATGAAGGGACAGCATTAAGCACAGGACATGAGGGACTGAGGGGACAGTCATCAGGCACAGGACATGACAGGACATGAGGGAGAAGCATTAGCACAGGACATGAGTGGGAACATGAGGGGACAGTGTCAGCATCAGGACAATGAGAGGACGAGGGACAGCATTAGCACAGGGACATGAGAGGACCAGCATTAAGCAACAAGGGAAAGTGGGGACATGAAGGACATGAGGGGAACAGCATCAGCACAGGGACATGAGAGGAACATGAGGGGACAGCATCAGCACAGGACATAAGACTGAGGGACAGCATTAGCAACAGGGACAGTGAGGACATGAGGGGACAGTGTCAGCAACAGGGACATGAGAGGACAGAAGGGACAAAGCATTAGCACAGGGACAGTGATGAGACATCGAAAGGCGACAGCATGTAGCACAGGGAAATGCGGGACATGAGGGGACAAATTAGCACCAGGAATGAGAGGACATAAGGAGAACAGCATCAGCAACAGGGACATGAGAGGACATGAGGGACAGCATTCAGCACGGGACTATGAAGACATGAGGGAGACAGCATTAGCACAGGGAAATGCGCCGGACATGAGGGGACAGCAATAGCACAGGGAAAGTGAGAGACATGAAGAGGACAGCATGAACACAGGGAAATGAGAGACAAATGACGGGACAGCACAGCACAGGGAAATGAGAGGACATGAGGGGAAAGCATCAGCACAGGAAATTCGGGACATGAAGGGGACAAGCATCAGCACAGGACATGAGAGGACATTGAGCGGGACAGCATCAGCACAGGGAATATGTGGGGACAGAGAGGACATGAGGGACAGCATCAGCAACAGAGGACATGAGGACATGAGGGGACACGCATCAAAGCAACAGGATCTGAGCAGGACACTGAGGGGAACAGCATTAGCACAGGACAATGAGCAGGACATGAGGGGACAGCATCAGCACAGGACAAATGAAGGACATGAAGGACAGCATCAGCAAGGGAAATGTGGGGACATGAGAAGGACATGAGGACAGCATTCAGCACAGGGACATAAGACATGAGGGGACAGAGCATCAGCAAAGGGACATGAGAGACATGAGGGACATGCATCAGCACAGGGACATATGAGAGGACCATGAGGGACAAGCATCACACAGGGACATGAGAGGACAATGAGAGCAGGATAGCACATGGGACATATGCGGGACATGAAGGGGACAGCATTAGCAAAGGGACATGAGAGGACATGAGGACAGCATCAGCAAAGGGACATGAGAGGACATGAGGACAGCATCAGCACAGGACTGAAAGGACTGAGGGGACAGCATCACATCGGACATGAGAGACATGAGGGACAGCATCAGCAACAGGGACATGAGGGGACGATTAGCCCGGGAAATGTGGGACATGAGAGACATGAGGGACAGCATTCAGCACAGGACATGAGAGACATGAGGGGACCCATCAGCACAGGGACATGAGAGGACATGAGTGGACAGCATTAGCACAGGGACAGAGAGGACATGAAGGGGACAGCATTAGCAAGGGACATGAAAGGACATGAAGGACAGCATTTAGCGACAGGGACATGAGAGGACATGAGGGGACAGGCATTAAGCACAGGGACATGGAGAGGACATGAAGGGGCAGCATCAGCAGACAGGGAATGAAGGACATGAGGGGACGAAGCATTAGCACAGGGACATGAGAGGACATGAGGAGACAGCATCAGCACAGGGACATGAAGGACATGAGGAGACAGCATCAGCACAGGGACATGAGAAGGACATGAGGGGACACGCATCAGCACGGACATGAGAAGGAATGAGGGACAGCATGCCACAGGGACATGAGAGACATGAGGGGACAGCATTCAGCCAGGGACATGAGGGGACAGCATTACACAGGGAAATGTGGGACATGAGAGGACATAGGGGACAGCATCAGCACAGACAATGAAGACATGAGAGGGACAGCATCAGCACAGGACATGAGAGACTGAGGGACGCATTAGCACAGGGACATGAGAGACATGAGGGACAGCATCAGCACAGGGACATGAGAGGACATGAGGGGACAGTCATCACACAGGGACATGAAGAGACATGGGACAGCAAGCACAGGGAAATGTGGGACATGAGAGGACAATGAGGGGACAGATCAGCACAGGGACATGAGACGGACATGAAGGACAGCATCCAGCCAGGGAATGAGAGACATGAGGGACAGCATTAGCAAAGGGACATGAGGGGACATTGAGGGGTACAGCAGCAGCACAGGAACATGAGAGGACATGAGGGGAACAGCATTAGCCAGGGACATGAGGGGACATGAGGGGACAAGTGTCAGCACAGGGGACATGAGAGGACATAGCGGACAGCATCAGCACAGGACATAGAGGACAAGTGAGGGAGCAGGCATCAGCAACAGGGACATTAAGCATTGAGGGGACGCATTATAGCACAGGGACATAGGGACATGAGGGACAGTGTAGCAAGGGACATGAGAGGAAACATGAAAGGGACAGCCATTACACAGGACATGAGAGGACATGAGGGACAGCATTACACAGAAGATGCGGGGACCATGAGGGAACAGCATAGACAGGGACATAGAGGACAGAAGAGACAGCATCACACAGGACATCAGAGGACATGAAGGGACAGCCATCAGCACAGGACATGAGAGGACTATGAGGGGACAACATTAGCAACAGGGAAATGCAGGGGACTAGGGGACAGTCAAATAGCACAGAAATGAGAGGAACATGAGAGGACAGGCATCAGCAAGGGAAATGAAGGAATGAGGGGGACAGCATCAGCACAGGAAATGAGAGACATGAGGGGACAGCATCAGCACAGGGAATGCGGGGACATGAGGGGCAGCATCAGCACAGGGACATAGAGAACATGAGGGACAGCATCAGCACAGGGAAAGGGGACATGAGAGGACATGAGGGGACAGCATCAGCACGGGACATGAAGGACATGAGGGGATAGCATCAGCACAGGGGACATGAGAGGACATGAGGGGACAGCATTAGCACAGGGACATGAGAGGACATGAGGGACAGCATCAGCACAAGGGAAATGAAGGACATGAGGGGACAGCATCAGCACAGGGAACAATGAGAGGACATGAGCGGGACAGCAATTAGCACAGGGAAAGTGAGAGGAAACATGAAGGGGACAGCATCAGCTACAGGGACAGTGAGAGACATGAGGGGACAATCAGCACAGGGACATTGAGAGGAATGAGGGGACAGCATTAGCACAGGGAACTGAGAGGACATGAGGGGGCAACACAGGGAGGAGGACATGAGGGGACCCAGCATCACACACCAGGGACACTAGAGGACTGAGGGGACAACAGCATCAGCACAGGGACATGAGAGGACATGAACAGCATTAGCACAGGGAAATGAGAGGGACATAGGGGACAAGCATCACAAAGGGACTAGAGGCACATGAGGGGACAGCATCAGCACCATGGGAATATGGAGAGGAAAGGGGACAGCATTCAGCACAGGACATGAGAGGACTGAGGGACATAGCATTAGCACAGGAATGCGGGGACATGAGAGAGCATCAGCACAGGGAATGCGCGGGGACATGAGGGCAGCATTGCGCACAGGGAATGAAAAGGACATGAGGGACAGCATCAGCACAGGGAATGAGGGGACATGAGGGTGACAGAATCAGCACAGGGAATTGGGGACATAGAGGACATGGAGGGGACCGCATCAGCACACGGGACATGAGGACTGAGGGGAATGCATCAGCCGGGACATGAGAAGACATGAGGGGAAGCATTAGCACATGGAATGAGAGGACATTGAGGGCCGCATTCACTACCCGAGAAATGAGAGACCATGAGGGACAGCATCAGCACGGGACATGAGAGGACATGAGGGGACAGCATTAGCACAGGGAAATGAGAGGACAAATGAAGGGGACAGCATCAGCACAGGGACATGAGAGACATGAGGGGACAGCATCAACCACAGCGGACATGAAAGGACATACGGACAGCATTAGACAGGACATGAAAGGACATGGAGGGGACAGCACAGCAAGGAAATAGAGACATG
>VHKM01000619.1:0-91886 GCA_007210695.1 Neogobius melanostomus
CCCGGACTGCCCCCCAGGCCCTCTCCCCGGACTGCCTGCCTGGCCCTCTTTAGGCCTGTCCCCGGTGGTGCTGGAGGCTCTCCTCAACACTCTGTCTTTGGGGAGATGTTGCGGGGGTGGGAGTGTAGGGACTGTGTAGGCGCTAAATTAGCTGCCAGTCCATGCTCAGTGCGCACACACGTATGCCATTACCGCGGGAGCCGCTTAATATGCGGGGCATGGCGGCGTGCATGGCGGCGGGCATGCCGGCAGCTGATTTATCAAATGGGGAAATGATTGTGTGATGATCAGCTCAATTGAAAGCGGCGCCGTTGACAGCACTGACACCGCGCTAATTAAGAAGAAAATGGTGGCGTCCGCTGCATAATAGAGCAAAAACAATTTGCACTGTCCCCCACGCGCACGCCGCCTGCCCAGCCTGAACATTTGTCTCTGTGAAGATGAAATTCATTAAGTGATGCACGCGGCGCACAGCCACCACGGGAGGTGAGGACACGCCCACAGCCGTAGGGTCAGGGCGTGGTCAGAGCGCCTGAACATTCTCTAATGGTTCGACTCTGGATAGTTTTGTTATAGGAAGCACATATTCATTCATTTTCCCACAGTGCACCACTGTTGTATTTGCCTCCATTTATTTGCAAATAAAGCACGTAACCCGCGGGAGCCCTGTGCCGCGCAGAGCCACTGAATTAATGCCGTTAATCATGGAGCTTTGTGGGGGTGCGTGCCGTGCGCACACCTGCCGCCACGTGCCCTGTCTAAACTGTCCCTGCGGGGCCTGAGTCTGTGTCCCCGGGGCCCGGTATCAGCAGTTGCCGGGCGCGTGCCTGTCGAATTATGTGAACACATGATCAATAGGACGATAAGAGCGGCATCAGTATCTGCAGCACAATGAGAGATATCATCCGCATCCGTCTTCACGAGCCGCGGCCTGACAGCTCCACGAGCCGCCGACACTATGCGCTCTCACGCACGCTGCAGCTGCCGCGCCTATTATTCCCCCATTTCAATTTGACAGGCTGCCTTTCATGCTAATTCTATTATTGTAGGAAGTTTATGTGATTCCATATCAGTGATGTGCTGTCTAATAACCGCGGGCCGAGGCGCAGCGGCGGGCTGCAGAGGCTGCAGGGCCCGGAGCCGCGGCTGCTGGGAAAATAATGACTTTCATATCACAGCGCGGCAGGAGGTGGGCCCCGGGACTCTAACCTCATTCAGCCGCCTGCACTGAATACATTTGTTCACCAATAAACAGAGGCTCCTGGCCCCACAGCACCACACACATCAGTAACAAGAACTTTATTATCAAAATCAGCACATATAAATATCATTTTCTCATTTGTACAATATCTGAGGATTTCTGTTGTGTTCTGGCAACAGTCTGTTGGTCCCAAATGGAGAGAGAACCTGCTTAAAGGGCTCCAGCGCTGACTGACCTCTCAGAGGGCCTCCAGGGGCCGCTCAGAGCATTATCCTAGGTATGGTCCTGAGAGCACAACTTTGGAAGAAACAGGAGGATCGGGATCAGTCCAAAGCTCCTGGGGCTGAGGGACAGGTCTCTGCAGGGCCACAGTCAGGAGCCGAGGGCCCCGGACTGTCTGTTTCATTGTGGCCCCTCTCAGTCTGTCCTCTGTGGCCCTCCTCTCTGAGGCCCTCGTCTGTAGAGACCACCTCCATAGAAATCTCCTCTGTGGGGCCATCTTCTGGGGGCCATCCTGAGTTGTCCCTGTGTCCATGTGTGGTGGGCTCGGGGCCACTGGAAGAATGAAGTCAGGGCTGAAATTGTCCGTGTCCCTGGGGGCCCTCAGTGCAGTCTGAGGAACCAGAAAGCCCAGAGGCTGATGGGTGATGGGGTAGAGTAGGAAGTGTCCCTTGCCCAGCAGTGTGGTGGGCCCCGGGGCCCTGCGGCGAGGGGAGTCTGACAGTAGACTCTCCACACTGAAGGGGTTGTGTTTGTGCAGGGGCCGCTGCTCGGGGCCCGGGCTGTGTGTGCTGTGGGGAGATGCCAGTTCATGGGGGCCTTCCTGATTGTGCAGAGGGCTGAGCTGACTGGGCTCACTGGCCCTGGGGCCCGGGAGCTGGATGTGAAGGGTCCCGTGTAGAGTGGGCCCCGGCTGCTCACTGTCTGTGAACTGGGACACCCACTGTCGCTCTCAGAGCCCCCTGGAGTGTGCAGCTCCCCGGGACCCCTCTTGAGCAGTTTGCGCTCCTGTTTGCGTCTCTTCTTCTCGGCGCGGTCTCTCTCTCTGCGGGCGATCTCCTCGGGTCCATGGGCTCCCCGCTGCAGGTGGTGGGGTGGGAGTTGTGTGCCGGACGCCCAGGGCCCTTCTTGGTGTTCTCCTTCTTCCTCCATTTGGCCCTGCGGTTCTGGAACCAAACCTGGGGCCACACAGTAAAGTCAACATTATGTTTGTCATCACAGTGTGGCATTTTAATGTAATCTGAATTATCTGCTCATTTAGGCATTTTCATCATTAGACCAGTGTAGGGCAGCACTTTAGATTAAGCTTTTGGCTACTGCGGTAACACAACCGCAAGGGGCTGAGGTTGTTTTTATCCCTGCCTTGCTTTTGAGTGACAGACATGACTCGTTTCCATTGTCCAGCGCAGCCAATCAAAAGTCACTGCAGGAGAATCATGTGCATATGCGCCGCATTCACAATAAACAAACTCCACATGTCTCACGCAGAGCAAACTGCTAATATTCACAAGATTATGTCTCTCACAGTGGACATGCACCTACGATGACAATTTCAGACCCCTCCATGATTTCTAAGTGGGAGAACTTGCAAAATAGCAGGGTGTTCATATACTTATTTTCCTCACTGTAAGTCCTCACCTGCACACGGGACTCCACCAGGTCCAGCCGCAGAGCCAGGGCCTCTCTCATAAACACATCAGGGTAGTGGCTCTCACTGAAGGCCTTCTCCAGCTCCTCCAGCTGCCAGCCCGTGAAGTTAGTACGTGTACGCCGCCGCTTACAGCCCGGGCTATCTTTATCTGGGTCTCCACCATCTGCAGGCACACAGGGACAATAACACAACATGTTAGCATACGAGCAGTTTTCCCGCTTCGATTATCCGCTTAATTAATATATCATTAAAATCACATGAAACAGGGCCGCTTATGCGCCCAGAACTTTAGGGTTTAAGCGCTTGTTTCCGCACGACCACTTCTGAAGAGCACAGCTCAGTCTATGGTAGTAAACAACAGAGCGGAGCTAGCTGTGCTAATACTCGTAGCCAGGCAGCAGAACTAGGTACCAGAGCGGAGAACCAGGCTGCCGTAATCATCAAAACACGGCTCAAACAAGAAGAAACTCAGCAACCAGAGGTGAAGATAGGACGGAGGCTAACAAGGCGAAAGGATACGGCTCTCCCCGCTATCGTGCTACAACAATGCTAACAGCTGCATCAATGATGATTTACCATCAGGACAGACGATCTACACATTCATCCACTGTTCAAAGTGTGACATAAGGTAAAGCATGACGGCGAACTTATCTCCTTTCCCCCCTCACCAAACGCAGACTTTAACATCCTACTTTATCTACTTCTCCCTTGCTGCGAAGTTTTTGCGCTAAATATCTTTACGCTGCATCTACGATTTAAATTAAATAAATCCACAGATCTAAATATAGTAACCACCTGTCCCTCTTTTGGTTGTACTGCAGAGCCATGTCGTTCTCTGTCCCTCCTGGTGCTTAAAATGTCCCACTTTTTCATTGAAGCCTACCTCGTGATTTATTTATTATTATTATTTATTTATTTTTACGTCTAACTGCTGTATAATATATTGTGATCTGTTGCTAGCCCAGTGTTATATACGTTGTAATAGTGAAAAGGTGTGTGTCGTTCTTTAGTGGGATGAAAATGCCTGATCTATAAAAAACAAAAAACTAATTCCTCTGTACTTCAAAGTTCTGCCAAATTGTCCCCCTGGTCTCTGTTTAAACTATTTGAGGTGGTCACACTATTGCAAAAGCAGAAAAAAACTCCAACAGTCATACTGTTTCACCTGTACTTGAAAGTTTCTCATATCCATCCTTTCATTGCTCACAACAAATACATTTATGAACCATGCAAACTGACACATTATCCCCTGTTTTATAGCAATACTATGACAAAATAATGTTTTTCCTCTTTTAGGAAACCCCTCTGGTTGAGATCCTGGGAAAGAAACATTTCAAGATTATGTCTCCAGTCAGGACCTACTTCACTTGAATAAGAGTAAAAGTACTGATATAAAAGACACTATGAAGCTGCTCTCTCTCCTCATCATGGATATAAGGACAGGTGTCTCTTTATGAGAGTCAAATGTTGCTGCTTTTGGGACAAACTGATAAGAAATTAAGAATAAATGATGTTATTTCTAGCAGAAAAATCCTTTGTTTAAAACTATGTTTTTTCTCCTTTTATAATCTGCTCTAAAGTCATGGAATTTAGTTTTTCAATATAAATAAAATACTTATCCAATTAATCGATGTAAATAATTGATAGATTAATCGATTTCTAAAATAATCGATAGTTGCAGCCCTACAAAACATGTTAGCAACGAGCATAATATGATAATACAACATGGTACCTAATACTGTAAATGTTAGCACACACACACATAATAAGAGGTTCTCTTTATAGAAAGCTTGCAACTGTTAAAATGGATTTATTTGAAGTTACTTTAGAGATCCCAACAGACAATTGGAAGTGTTAAAATGACATTAAAACGGGGCACAAAATAATGTCTCTCTTAGCTGCCAGTACAGCCTCATTGGCTCTTTCCTTCATCTATGGCAGTGGTTCTCTACTTGGGGGTCGCGAGACAGATTTGGGGGTCGCCAGATAGTGTAGATAAAACATATGTATTTTATTGTAGCATGTGTGAGATATTTTATTAAAGTGCCATTATTTGTTCTTAATTTGATTAATTTTATTGAAACATTTGTTTTTTCCCTTTGTTCTTTAAGAATTATATAAGGCTAATGTCCCCGTTTCCCACGGTGTGACCCGGACGGGGTCACAAACCCAATTAACTGTAATAATGGGGGTCGCGGCTCCAAAAGGCTGAGAACCACTGCTCTATGGTGTTTTGACATTAACACATTTGTTAATTGCTGGTAGCCCCCTAGGAGAGACCAACAGGCCCGGTTTGAACCGTGAGGCCGTCCTTCCGTGGACCCACCACCTGCAGAAGGAGCCATGGGGGCCGGTGCTATGTGACCTGGGCAGCTCCAACTGCCCCCACGACCCGGCAACGGACAAGTGGAAGAAAATGGATGGATGGATGGACATTTGTTAATTGGTAAAACATAGATGCATCAAAAAGTTTAGCAACATGTAAAAATGTATTTTGAGAAAACATAGAAAATATACCAAAACAACACAGCTGTATTTTTTGCTTTTTTCTGTGAACTGCATTTGTGGTTTCTGTTCCACATAGTTTTTCTGGATACTTTTGTAGCTATGTTTTTGCCGTCTTTTTGTGCGGTTTGGTGGACTTTGTTACTGCAGAGAGCCCGTAATGGTCCTGAAGAAAGCAGCTTTTTAAAAGTTAACAAACAGCAGCTTATGAGCTAAAGCCATTTGAGACCAAACATTAACCGGAAATTTTCCATCATGTACGGAATATTTTTAGCTTTGACGGAACATTTTGAAGGCCGTCCTTCATTTTGACGGATTGAAAATCAGCCGGAATGAAAGTCCAGCTCTTTTTCTGACGGGGATGTCTCTGTCTCACCGTATGGTTTTGCTTTTGCTTTCCCCACAGCAACTGAACAGCTTATAGATGGATCTGACATCGGAGCTGAGAGCACATGGTTTTGGATAAACAGGAAGGACCGAGAGTGGAGAGAGAGGGAGCTGGGCAGAGGCGCGTGGTGTGTGGACGTAGGAGCAGAGTGGACGGGCGCGTGGGGCAGCTCAAAAATTCTACGATGTGAACTGCTAGCCTAAATATTGTCCCGTTCACCCTCTGTTTCTTAAGCATTGAGTTCAAATTGAGAAAATGCATATAATAAGCTCCAATTAACATTTGTATTAGTGTAATACGAGTTGATGTTGTAAAAAAGTACTATATGCTACGGCACATATACGTGTGAACCCTGCTCTGGCTTCAGCATCGTGGGCTTCAGCTCCAACAGTTCTCCACCTCAGTTCACTCTGAGCCGTCCCGTCTCTTAAGGAAGAAGAAGAAGAAGAAGAAGAAGAAGAAGAAGAAGAAGAAGAAGAAGACATTCTGGTAATTACTTACGATACTGATACCTGAGTGATACCAGTGTCATTTGAAAGCTAAGGCCTACAAAACTGATCCTAACCTTTTGGTCACGTTGTCGCCGCATTTTGGTCACATTATTTAAGCATTTTGTCATAATTTGTGTTGCATTGTCATGTTTTAAAAAAAAAAGTTTGTTGTCATGGTTTCGCCACATTTTTGTCGCTCTTTAGTCACGTTTTTGTTGTATTATTGTTGCTTTCCTTCTTCGTTTTTTTTGGTCACTTATTTATTGCGTTTTTGTCACTTTTTGTTACTCTTTTGTTGCGTTTTCATTCTCGTTTTTGTCGCTATGTTGTCACTTTTGTCAAGAAGCTTTTAGATTTGGGTAAAGCCAAACTGGAGAAATGTGCTTGGTTCAGGTGGGGGTTAAGAGGTTAAGAAAAAATAGGGGGAAATTGGGAGAAAAAAATGTGTGGGGGGGGGTGAATGGTGCAGAGATTCTGAAAATAATAGGGGGAAATGGGGAGAAAATATGGAAAATATAGTTAAACAAATGGGCAAAGATTTGGAAAAAATTGGGCCAAAATAAGGAAAACATTTAAATATATAAAAAAAGTTTGGGGAAAAATGGGCCAAACATTTAAAAAAAGAAATGGGCAAAATTTGAGGGGAAAACACAATTTATTGGAGCTGAAACAACCAAGCGGCTTCCTTTAATGCCTGTCCCTGGACCAACAGCATCAAAACTCTATTTATTTTTTGATACCAGTAGTACGTAAAGCTTTTTTTTTTAATGTCGTACTGTTTCGCTTTAACAGCAGCCCTAGTCTTGTATTAGTTTCACAGTTCGTATGTCAGTGTTAATGCTCCTTTATAGAGAGCACAATAAACTTATTTTATATAATGGTCTTTGAAAAACCACATTCACCTCAATAAGGACTGGAGCAGCCGTCAGAGAGGGCCCTGGGTCTCTATAGCCTGTCCGTCCATGGGAGTGGATCTCTCCTTCTGTGGTTCTCCCCAAGGTTTCTCTTTTCTCCCACCGGGTTTTTGAGTTTTTCCTTGCCGTGCTGGAGAGTCTAAGGACAGGGGACACCCGCGCCGCTCGTCGCCACCTACTGCTGACGCTTATTTGGACATTATGTTTGCCTGGATACTTGATTCACCTGAACTTTACATTGTCTTATTTACTGCTCTGTTTTATTGCCTTAATAAACCATTGATTGATTGATTGAAACCTGTCCCCTGCATTTGACCCATTCTTGACTGCTTCAGCCGGTTCGGTCTGAAGGACCTAAAGCTGGAGGAAGTATTGTGCATGTTTTGGGTTGACGGGGAAACCCGAGCAACTGGAAGAAACCGGTCCACGGGAAGAACCTTCAACCTCCCACTGTGAACGTCCCAGCTGTGACTAAAGCCCGCATCGACATAAGAAATGGAAAAAATCAAGGCTTTTCTATTTTTAGCTAAGCATATGCCCAGTAACACTTGGTTTGGAGTTTGTTTCCAAATTCACATTTTGTTAGCACCTTTCAACCTCTTAACCCCACCTGAACCGAGCACTTTTCCCCAGTTTGGCTTTACCCAAATCTAAAAGCTTCTTGGAAAAAAAAAAGCATAAAAAATGTGACGAAAACGGGGATTAAAACGTAACAACAAAGAGACGAAAAAGTGCCGGAAAAACAACAATAACAAAAAACATTTTTTAAAGCAACAAAAAACACAACAAAACAACAAAAACATGTAAAAAAAAAGCAGAATAAAACCCCATGAAAGACGACAAAAAAACAGCAAAACACGAGTCGAAAACGCAACAAAACAAAAAAAAAGCAACAAAAAAAAGGTGAAAACAGGTTTAATCAGTTTTGTAGGTCTTAGCTTTCAAATGAGGCGTTACACTGGCTTTCAGATTTGGGTAAAGTCAAACTGGAGAAAATGCGGTCGGTTAAGGCGGGGGTTAAGAGGTTAAACACATTTAAGAGAAGACGGATCCGAGAATAGAGGACGGGACAGCAAAGCGGGGCTACTGTATACTTTTATATTATTATGGTCACATGTGGATCCATATGTAAATCATGCCATCATTATAAAAAAGCCTACATGTATGACTCCATATCATTTTACATTATGCCAAGGAAAAGAATGATGAAGAATGGACTTAGTGAAATAAACGCTCTGTCCTCTCAAAATGGCCGGTGGAGTCTCTTCTCTCTTCATTTTAGCGAGTGCATAACTGCTTTAAAGTATGAAGTATACACACTTTCCATCCATTATTCATAGTTTTTTGTTGTTGTATTTATTACTGTTATATCCTTTATCCACAGAGAAGCACTAAAATGTCATTACGATGGCCATGAGCTGGAGCACAAGGAGAGAGTGTTTAATAAATGATCATCAATAAAAGCATGTTTTCCTGTCAGACGCACATCCACTTATAGGTGTTGGTTGGGTGGTTTTGCAAATCGTAAAAAAAAAATGGAGAGAAATAGAACATTTGAAGAGTGAAAGGCCCAAGACGCTTTTAAGGAGCATAGCCTAAAAGAACAGGCCATTAAGAAACGATGAGTGAGGATATCACCAGCAGTAAAAATAAAACAGATGGAAATTCATTTAAAAAAAAGGGGCTTTTATTTATTTTTTAAAGAATTGTTTCCAAATTAAGTAAGACGTTTATAATACATGTCCATTTTTTTTGCCAGTGAAATAAAAAGTGATAAAATAAAATAAAAAGTAAGACAGTGACACGCAGCAGACAAAACTAAATGTTCCCATTTTTCAGGTTTCGGTGCATTTTCTCTGTTTTTACATAAACGTTCACCTGTTTTATTATGAAACAGATCCAGAGGAAAATTGTATAAAGGCCATTTTCTCCTTAAGAACACACATTTCCGTTTTTCTAATTACAGGCCTAAATTATGTATCATTTGCGACACAAAAAAAATAAAAATAAAAAAAATAACAGGATTTTTTATTTTTTTTACTTTTTTCCAGCAATAACTTAGACTAAATAAGTGATTGAAAATCCCCTTTGAAAACACTCTATTGTTCAGATTGAGTCGCGCGCAGGTCACAGAGATAAACCCGCTTTACTTTTCTTGAAATAAAGTTTCACAGTGATCTTTCTAAATTGTTTCCCCCTTCGTCTCCCCGTAATTAAATCGTAAAAGCCTTCAAAATGATCACGACTCGAGCCGCGCTGTTTCGGTGAAGCGCGGAAGAGGCCCGTACCTGAGAGCGCGTACCGCTGCGTGTCCGGCCCCAGCACCGAGGCACCGGGGCACGAGCCGCTCAGTAATCCGTCTATGGAGAAGGGCAGCGCGGCGGAGGACTGCAGGGGCCCCGCGCTCAGCTCATACTGCCGCTGCTGCTGCTGCTGGTGCGGGGGAGATGGTGGGGGCCGAGCGCGTACGGGAAGCCCAGCAGCCCGCCGAGGGAGCCTCCGAACTGGGCGTGAGGGTGCTCGAGGACCCGGCTGTCCATTATGATGGTGCCCGGGCTGCGACGGTGCGTGGAACATGCAGAGTCCCGGGACAGTGGCGCCTGTGTTCTCCGGTAATGTGTTCAGGGGTCCGCCAGTCCCCGCGCTACGCTTCAGGGTCGGTCCTCCGCGTGCGCCCCCCCCAGTCTCCAAGAGCAGAGTGAGTCCTGCGCTCGTGCAGCTTCACCCTCAGACTGCTCTTCATCAGGAGCCCACCACGCGCCTCTCCACGCGCGGGGCCAATAAGAGGCGTTAATGTGCGCGTGACGTCAGCAGGGTTAATGGAGTGGGAGCGGAGGAGAACCATGTGTCAGGACAGGGGCGCTGCTGTCTGCGGGACATGAGGACAGGGGCGCTGCTGTCTGGGGGACATGAGGACAGGGGCGCTGCTGTCTGGGGGACATGAGGACAGGGGCGCTACTGTCTGCGGGCCATGAGGACAGGGGCGCTGCTGTCTGGGGGACATGAGGAAAGGGGCGCTGCTGTCTGGGGGACATGGGGACAGGGCGCTGCTGTCTGCGGGACATGAGGACAGGGGCGCTGCTGTCTGGGGGACATGGGGACAGGGGCGCTACTGTCTGGGGGACATGAGGACAGGGGCGCTACTGTCTGGGGGACATAAGGACAGGGGCGCTACTGTCTGGGGGACATAAGGACAGGGGCGCTACTGTCTGGGGGACATGAGGACAGGGGCGCTACTGTCTGGGGGACATGAGGACAGGGGCGCTACTGTCTGGGGACATAAGGACAGGGGCGCTACTGTCTGGGGGACATAAGGACAGGGGCGCTACTGTCTGGGGGACATGAGGACAGGGGCGCTGCTGTCTGGGGGACATGGGACAGGGGCGCTACTGTCTGGGGGACATAAGGACAGGGGCGCTACTGTCTGGGGGACATAAGGACAGGGGGCTACTGTCTGGGGGACATAAGGACAGGGGCGCTACTGTCTGGGGGACATGAGGACAGGGGCGCTGCTGTCTGGGGGACATGAGGACAGGGGCGCTACTGTCTGGGACATGAGGACAGGGGCGCTACTTCTGACATAAGGACAGGGGCGCTACTGTCTGGGGGACATGAGGACAGGGGCGCTGCTGTCTGGGGACATGGGGACAGGGCGCTGCTGTCTGCGGGACATGGGGACAGGGGCGCTGCTGTCTGCGGGACATGAGGACAGGGGCGCTGCTGTCTGGGGGACATGGGGACAGGGGCGCTGCTGTCTGGGGGACATGAGGACAGGGACGCTACTGTCTGGGGGACATGAGGACAGGGGCGCTACTGTCTGCGGGACATGGGACAGGGGCGCTACTGTCTGGGGGACATGGGGACAGGGCGCTGCTGTCTGGGGGACATGAGGACAGGGCGCTGCTGTCTGTGGGACATGAGGACAGGGGCGCTGCTGTCTGTGGGACATGAGGACAGGGGCGCTGCTGTCTGGGGGACATGAGGACAGGGGCGCTGCTGTCTGGGGGACATAAGGACAGGGGCGCTACTGTCTGGGGGACATAAGGACAGGGGCGCTACTGTCTGGGGGACATGAGGACAGGGGCGCTGCTGTCTGGGGGACATGAGGACAGGGGCGCTACTGTCTGGGGGACATGAGGACAGGGGCGCTACTGTCTGGGGGACATAAGGACAGGGGCGCTACTGTCTGGGGGACATGAGGACAGGGGCGCTGCTGTCTGGGGGACATGGGGACAGGGCGCTGCTGTCTGCGGGACATGGGGACAGGGGCGCTGCTGTCTGCGGGACATGAGGACAGGGGCGCTGCTGTCTGGGGGACATGGGGACAGGGGCGCTGCTGTCTGGGGGACATGAGGACAGGGGCGCTACTGTCTGGGGGACATGAGGACAGGGGCGCTACTGTCTGCGGGACATGGGGACAGGGGCGCTACTGTCTGGGGGACATGGGGACAGGCGCTGCTGTCTGGGGGACATGAGGACAGGGCGCTGCTGTCTGTGGGACATGAGGACAGGGGCGCTGCTGTCTGTGGGACATGAGGACAGGGGCGCTGCTGTCTGGGGGACATGAGGACAGGGGCGCTGCTGTCTGGGGGACATGAGGACAGGGCGCTGCTGTCTGCGGGACATGAGGACAGGGGCGCTGCTGTCAGGGGACATGGGGACAGGGGCGCTACTGTCTGCGGGACATGAGGACAGGGGCACTACTGTCTGCGGGACATGGGGACAGGGGCGCTGCTGTCTGGGGGACATGGGGACAGGGGCGCTACTGTCTGCGGGACATGAGACAGGGGCGCTGCTGTCTGCGGGACATGGGGACAGGGGCGCTACTGTCTGCGGACATGAGGACAGGGGCACTACTGTCTGCGGGACATGGGGACAGGGGCGCTGCTGTCTGGGGGACATGGGGACAGGGGCGCTACTGTCTGCGGGACATGAGGACAGGGGCGCTGCTGTCTGGGGGACATGGGGACAGGGGCGCTGCTGTCTGGGGGACATGGGGACAGGGGCGCTGCTGTCTGCGGGACATGAGGACAGGGGCGCTGCTGTCAGGGGGACATGGGGACAGGGCGCTACTGTCTGGGGGACATGGGGACAGGGCGCTGCTGTCTGGGGGACATGAGGACAGGGCGCTGCTGTCTGGGGGACATGAGGACAGGGGCGCTGCTGTCTGGGGGACATGAGGACAGGGGCGCTGCTGTCTGTGGGACATGAGGACAGGGGCGCTGCTGTCTGGGGGACATGAGGACAGGGGCGCTGCTGTCTGGGGGGCATGGGGACAGGGGCCAGGCTGTCTGCGGGACATGAGGACAGGGGCGCTGCTGTCTGGGGACATGAGGACAGGGGCGCTGCTGTCTGCGGGACATGAGGACAGGGGCGCTGCTGTCAGGGGGACATGGGGACAGGGGCGCTACTGTCTGCGGGACATGAGGACAGGGGCACTACTGTCTGCGGGACATGGGGACAGGGGCGCTGCTGTCTGGGGGACATGGGACAGGGGCGCTACTGTCTGCGGACATGAGGACAGGGGCGCTGCTGTCTGCGGGACATGGGGACAGGGGCGCTACTGTCTGCGGGACATGAGGACAGGGGCACTACTGTCTGCGGGACATGGGGACAGGGGCGCTGCTGTCTGGGGACATGGGGACAGGGGCGCTACTGTCTGCGGGACATGAGGACAGGGGCGCTGCTGTCTGGGGACATGGGGACAGGGGCGCTGCTGTCTGGGGGACATGGGGACAGGGGCGCTGCTGTCTGCGGGACATGAGGACAGGGGCGCTGCTGTCAGGGGACATGGGGACAGGGGCGCTACTGTCTGCGGGACATGAGGACAGGGCGCTGCTGTCAGGGGGACATGGGGACAGGGGCGCTACTGTCTGCGGGACATGAGGACAGGGGCACTACTGTCTGCGGGACATGGGGACAGGGGCGCTACTGTCTGCGGGACATGAGGACAGGGGCGCTGCTGTCTGGGGGACATGGGGACAGGGGCGCTGCTGTCTGCGGGACATGGGGACAGGGGCGCTGCTGTCTGCGGGACATGAGGACAGGGGCCAGGCTGTCTGCGGACATGAGGACAGGGGCGCTGCTGTCAGGGGGACATGAGGGACAGGGGCGCTACTGTCTGCGGGACATGGGGACAGGGGCGCTGCTGTCTGGGGGACATGGGGACAGGGGCGCTACGTCTGCGGGACATGAGGACAGGGCGCTGCTGTCTGGGGGACATGGGGACAGGGGCGCTACTGTCTGCGGGACATGAGGACAGGGGCGCTGCTGTCTGGGGGACATGGGGACAGGGGCGCTGCTGTCTGGGGGACATGGGGACAGGGGCGCTGCTGTCTGCGGGACATGAGGACAGGGGCGCTGCTGTCTGGGGACCGGGGCGCTGCTGTCTGGGACATAAGGACAGGGGCGCTGCTGTCTGCGGGACATGAGGACAGGGGCGCTGCTGTCTGCGGGACATGAGGACAGGGGCGCTGCTGTCTGCGGGACATGAGGACAGGGGCGCTGCTGTCTGCGGGACATGGGGACAGGGGCCAGGCTGTCTGCGGGACATGAGGACAGGGGCGCTGCTGTCTGGCCGCTGCTGTCTGGGGACATGGGGACAGGGGCCAGGCTGTCTGGGGGACATGAGGACAGGGGCCAGGCTGTCTGCGGGACATGAGGACAGGGGCGCTGCTGTCAGCGGGACATGGGGACAGGGGCGCTGCTGTCTGGGGACATGGGGACAGGGGCGCTACTGTCTGCGGGACATGAGGACAGGGGCGCTGCTGTCTGGGGGACATGAGGACAGGGGCGCTGCTGTCTGGGGACATGGGACAGGGGCGCTGCTGTCTGCGGGACATGAGGACAGGGGCGCTGCTGTCTGCGGGACAGGGGCGCTGCTGTCTGGGGACATAAGGACAGGGGCGCTACTGTCTGCGGGACAGGGGCGCTGCTGTCTGGGGACATGAGGACAGGGGCGCTGCTGTCTGCGGGACATTAGGACAGGGGCGCTGCTGTCTGGGGGACATGGGGACAGGGGCGCTACTGTCTGCGGGACATGGGGACAGGGGCGCTGCTGTCTGCGGGACATGAGGGACAGGGGCGCTGCTGTCTGCGGGACATGAGGACAGGGGCGCTGCTGTCTGGGGGACATGAGGACAGGGGCGCTACTGTCTGGGGGACATGAGGACAGGGGCGCTACTGTCTGCGGGACATGGGGACAGGGGCGCTGCTGTCTGGGGACATGGGGACAGGGGCGCTGCTGTCTGCGGGACATGAGGACAGGGGCGCTGCTGTCTGGGGGACATGAGGACAGGGGCGCTGCTGTCTGGGGGACATGGGGACAGGGGCGCTACGGTCTGCGGGACATGGGGACAGGGGCGCTACTGTCTGCGGGACATGAAGACAGGGGCGCTACTGTCTGCGGGACATGAGGACAGGGGCGCTGCTGTCTGCGGGACATGAGGACAGGGCGCTGCTGTCTGCGGGACATGGGGACAGGGGCGCTGCTGTCTGCGGGACATGAGGACAGGGGCCAGGCTGTCTGCGGGACATGAGGACAGGGCGCGCTGTCTGCGGGGACATGGGACAGGGGCGCTGCTGTCTGGGGGACATGGGGACAGGGCGCTACTGTCTGCGGGACATGAGGACAGGGCACTACTGTCAGGGGACATGGGACAGGGCGCTACTGTCTGCGGGACATGAGGACAGGGGCACTACTGTCTGCGGGACATGGGGACAGGGGCGCTGCTGTCTGGGGGACATGGGGACAGGGGCGCTACTGTCTGCGGGACATGAGGACAGGGGCGCTGCTGTCTGGGGGACATGGGGACAGGGGCGCTACTGTCTGCGGGACATGAGGACAGGGGCGCTGCTGTCTGGGGGACATGGGACAGGGGCGCTGCTGTCTGGGGACATGGGGACAGGGGCGCTGCTGTCTGCGGGACATGGGGACAGGGGCGCTGCTGTCTGCGGGACATGAGGACAGGGGCCAGGCTGTCTGCGGGACATGAGGACAGGGGCGCTGCTGTCTGGGGACATGGGGACAGGGGCGCTACTGTCTGCGGGACATGGGGACAGGGGCGCTGCTGTCTGGGGACATGGGACAGGGGCGTGTGTCTGGGGGACATGGGGACAGGGGCGCTGCTGTCTGCGGGACATGAGGACAGGGGCGCTGCTGTCTGGGGGACCGGGGCGCTGCTGTCTGGGGACATAAGGACAGGGGCGCTGCTGTCTGCGGGACATGAGGACAGGGGCGCTGCTGTCTGCGGGACATGAGGACAGGGGCGCTGCTGTCTGCGGACATGAGGACAGGGGCGCTGCTGTCTGCGGGGACATGAGGACAGGGCGCTGCTGTCTGGGGGACATGGGGACAGGGGCCAGGCTGTCTGGGGGACATGAGGACAGGGGCCAGGCTGTCAGCGGGACATGGGGACAGGGGCGCTGCTGTCTGGGGGACATGGGGACAGGGGCGCTACTGTCTGCGGGACATGAGGACAGGGGCGCTGCTGTCTGGGGGACATGGGGACAGGGGCGCTACTGTCTGGGGCATGAGGACAGGGGCGCTGCTGTCTGGGGACATGGGGACAGGGGCGCTGCTGTCTGCGGGACATGAGGACAGGGGCGCTGCTGTCTGCGGGACAGGGGCGCTGCTGTCTGGGGACCGGGGCGCTGCTGTCTGGGGGACATGAGGACAGGGCCAGGCTGTCTGCGGGACATGAGGACAGGGGCGCTGCTGTCTGGGGACATGAGGACAGGGGCGCTGCTGTCTGGGGGACATGAGGACAGGGGCGCTGCTGTCTGTGGGACATGAGGACAGGGGCGCTGCTGTCTGCGGGACATGAGGACAGGGGCGCTGCTGTCTGGGGGACATGAGGACAGGGCGCTGCTGTCTGGGGACATGAGGACAGGGGCGCTGCTGTCTGCGGGACATGAGGACAGGGGCGCTGCTGTCTGCGGGACATGAGGACAGGGGCGCTGCTGTCTGGGGACATGAGGACAGGGGCGCTGCTGTCTGCGGGACATGAGGACAGGGGCGCTGCTGTCTGGGGACATGAGGACAGGGCGCTGCTGTCTGGGGGACATGGGACAGGGGCACTGCTGTCTGGGGGACATGAGGACAGGGGCGCTGCTGTCTGGGGGACATGAGGACAGGGGCGCTGCTGTCTGCGGGACATGAGGACAGGGGCGCTGCTGTCTGGGGACATGAGGACAGGGGCCAGGCTGTCTGCGGGACATGAGGACAGGGGCCAGGCTGTCTGCGGGACATGAGGACAGGGGCGCTGCTGTCTGCGGGACATGAGGACAGGGGCCAGGCTGTCTGCGGGACATGAGGACAGGGGCGCTGCTGTCTGGGGGACATGAGGACAGGGGCGCTGCTGTCTGGGGGACATGAGGACAGGGCGCTGCTGTCTGGGGGACATGAGGATAGGGCGCTGCTGTCTGGGGGACATGAGGACAGGGGCGCTGCTGTCTGGAGGACATGGGACAGGGGCGCTACTGTCTGCGGGACATGAGGACAGGGGCGCTGCTGTCTTCGGGACATGAGGACAGGGGCGCTGCTGTCTGGGGACATGGGGACAGGGGCGCTACTGTCTGCGGGACATGAGGACAGGGGCGCTGCTGTCTCGGGACATGAGGACAGGGGCGCTGCTGTCTGGGGACATGAGGACAGGGCGCTGCCATGTTTATGAGAACATAACAGAATGTTCTCATTCATTTGCAGAAATCAATAAGCTACTGATTGACTTTGTAAATTGGTGTTTTATTTCCAGCTCTTGAGTCATATATATATATATATATATATATATATATATATATATATATATATATATATATATAAAAGATAATATTAGATTAGATTAGATTTAAAAATAATTATTTTATTACAGTTCTGTTTTCAAAAGCACTCCCATGGCACACAGTTCACCGTCATGAGAAAGTTCAGAGAGAGTGGATCACTCGTGCAGCACACACTGCGTCACACATTATACATGAGCATAAATCAAATTATTATACGGCCCTTCACAATGCAAGTAGAACGCTCCATTGATTTGAATGTGATTTCCCAACGTTCTACCGGTCATTATTTATTGATAGAAGACCTCTGAAAAAAATAATGACCGCTGCCAATGGCAACGGAGTTCGTGCTTGTAATACAGGTCTTTCATATCACTCCGCGAGTAGTAGTAGCGGAAAGGCGGACACTAGCTCTGTCCCCGTCCATAAGAGAGAAGTTGAGGGAATCGCTCGTGAAGTTAACGGGAGTCCGACTTTCAACTTACCCAGAGATTCACCACAATTCCTCCTCTCCAACTGCACCTTCAACTAAGTAGCTAGGCTAGCAATAAGTAGCTAGCTGTGCTGCCTCGCCACACTGCCTGGAATCAACAAACGTTGCCAAGCAACGCGCAAACTTTTGGGAACTATTTGCCGCGGAAATCATTAAATAAACCTTTCTGCCTTCATAAAAGTGTATGAAGTTTATTTGTGTGTGTACAGATGGCAAACAGCCGTATAATAAGCAGTTCGCCCCTTCAGGGCGCCCTGTCGGTACTTATTTTACCGATAATGACCGGCGTTCTATACATTATCCCTTACATAAAAGAGGAAGCTAAAACATACGTTTACATACAAACATATGAGATGAGAACACATAATCTAACAGCCCCACTTGTTCTCATCATATGAAATCACCTGTGACTGGCATTATACATCTCTATTCATTTCCAAACAGAAAACATTTGAACTTCAACATTCTTACTTTTGACACAGGTTTTGTCAACATGTCAGACCATCTCTTCTGATGAACAATATTCAATATTTATTTTGCTTTCATTTACTGCATCGCAAATGAAATGATATTTAGGCCCGAGCGCCATCAGGGCTGGCGAAGGGGCTCTTGTAATCGTGTACAAAGTGCGCACAAAACGAGTGCGAAGCGCTCGCCTCCTCTCAAACATGCACTAACGCACTCCTCTCGTCGTGCACGTTCCGTGCACGTGCACATGTATCAGAGAACGAACATTGTAATTGTACACTCCCCCAAAGTGCGCCTCCTCTCAAACACATTCTTTCTTTCTTTCTTTCTTCTTTCTTTCTTTCTTTCGCACCGTCGCAATTTTCACCTTTCGTGAACATTGACGAAAAGTCACAGATTTTGGCCCAAAATTCAAATCCGATCCGACGCAACTTTTGACTATTTCCAAATTTTGAAATTAAATTAAATTAAATATTATTACGGCAACGCCGTCCGCCATATTGGGTGTCGGCCATTTGGATGAAAGCCCGCGAAGCGGGAATCCGTCTTTATTTTTCACTTCGTACAAAATCTACCTCCTCCTAGAGCGTTTATCGGAACGAGCTAATTTTGGGTGGAAAATAATGAAGTAGAACTTTAAAAGTTATCCAAATTATTTTTCTAAGTTTTACGGTTTTTATGCGGCGAAGCCGCAAACTGTACGAAGTATTTTGCGATTTTTCGTAAACAAAAAATGGCTCCCATTCGCACATATGAAGCCCGATTTCGCTCATTTTGTTATCAGTTGTTAAAGTCTCAGTCCTAAACACTTTCATTTGGCAAAATTCAAATTGGGCGCGATAGCGCCCCCTATAGGAATTATATGGAGAGTACAAATTTTGTTTTACTAAAATTTTAATAATTTGGCACAAAATTCTATTTGGTCGTTCTGATCAGAAAAGTCAATTACACCCATGCCATATTTTTCTCGGTGTTGCCGTAGCGATGACCAGAACGTCCCATTTTATTCTGATGGAAAAATGTTAAACTCCATAATTCAGCGAGAAGTGAGGACCCAAAGGTGATCCAAAGTACTTGGATAACCTTTGTGGATGTTCTAAGCCCTAAGTAAAATGTAAAAATATGCTTCAGTTTGCAGATATAGTGTGATACAAATTCATACTCATTTTTTCTGTATAATGTCAAAATTGAGCGCGGTGTGCGCGTTAGCGCATTCCAAAAATCCTACAACTAAGACCCTTGGGAAAAAAGTTAAAAACAAACATAAAGGCAGTAGTAATACCGTAATTTTAGATTTAGGGAGACAAAAGGGAGCGAAGCGCCCCCTTGCTTTGGGCAGGGCGGTCGGCGAGGGCCGATAATTGCCGCTTTGCGGCTATATTTAACGTTGTTATGCTTTGACCGTTTTCTGTTTACAGGATTCCTTGTTAGTGCAACTGCTCCCTGATTGTCACCATACATTTTAGTACAGGTGTACATCTTGTTATCCACTCAGACTCAGATACATGCTTTCTTGGGTGGCATTTGCTAGGCCTATATATTCGGCCTCACATGTGGACAATGCAACGACTGGTTGCTTCTTTGACTTCCAGGAAATGACCGGACCTTGTTCTGTCAGGCTAAAGCAATACCCTGAAGTACTATGTCCGTCGTTGGGAGATGATGCCCAATCAGAGTCACTGAAAGCTAGTAGACTCAGATCACCATTTGTTTTCTGAAAACACAACTCGTACTCACTTGTGCCCTTTAGATACCTTAGCACGTGTTTGGCAGCCACAATGTCCTTGATAGGGTTTGTGATAGTTTGCTTACTATCCAACTAATATCTGGCCTGGTACATGTCATGGCATAGATAAGACTACCCACTATCTCTCGATATTCTCGGGGATTTGAAACCTCCCTGCTGCTGTCTTGATCATTCTCACCACTCTCTACCTTTAACTCACATGGAGTAGTCCTAGGCTTGCAGTCTGACATTCCAAAGCGTTCAAGCATTTTCATCACATATCCCTTTTGGCTCATTTTGATTTTCCCTTTTGTTTGTTCAAAATCAATACCTAAGAAATGTGAAATCCCCCCCAGATCTTTCATATTGAATTCACTTTTCATGCTGTCCTTGAATCTGTTCAGTTCTTCGTTACTGCTTGCTGCAATGATCAGGTCATCTACCCAAATGATGACTCTGATAATGTCTTTTCCGGCTTGCTTTGACAGATTCCTCTCAAAACCATTTTGTTCAAGGTGATCAGTTAGTAGTTTGTACCAGTTCCGACCAGATTGTTTCAAACCGTACAGGGATTTCTTCAGTTTATACACCAACTTTTCCCCTGTCACAGAAGTTGATTCAAAACCCTCAAGTTGCTCTAAGTAAATGTCTTCATCTATCGGTGCATGTAAGTATGCCGTCTTGACATTTGATGAACTACGAGATCATTCTGGACAGCTATCTGCATTAATGCTGTCAGATCTGCTGTGGGTGCAAAAGTCTCATGATAATCTATACCTTCAGTCTGGCTATAGCCCTTCGCCACATATCTTGCTTTTAAGAGCTTTCCCTGTCCCACCATTTTCTTTAATGGTGTAGACCCATCTTCCTCCAACGATCTTCCTATCCTCAGGTGATGTAGTCAATTCAAAAGTGTCATTTCCTTTGAGTGAATGCATTTACTCCTGCATTGCACGCTTCCACCCAGATGCATCAGGTGACATCAAAGCCTCTCTATACGTCTGGGGAACACCACATACTGCCCTGTAACAATAATCACATTTGTTACATCACTCTTGTTTAGATCTGATATGTAATCTTCTAAATATTTTGGAGGTTTCTTCTCTCTCTGTGATAACCGTTGTTATTGGTTAGGAATGAGTTCTGCATCTGTTTTGTTTTCATTCTCATCTGAGACTTCCTCCCTCATCACCTCATTACCCTCTTGATCATTTTGGATCTCATTCTCATTCAGTGTATGTTCATCTGTACTGTCTTCACCATGACCTGTCAACCTTCTCCCCCCCAGCATTGCTGTCTCCACCGGCAACCATTTCTAGATCCTCCTTGCCTGTTTGTGTTGTTTGTTCACTACGATCTTTCTTAGTGAATTTTACCAATCTGTGCTTGGTCACTTTTCTTGTCTGACGGTTATAAACCAAGGGCAGGGCTATTTTTACTGTACCCCACAAAGACTCCTTTATCACACCTAGGGTCTAATTTCTTTCTAATTTCTTCTGGTCATACTTGTATGCGTAACAGTCTGAACCAAATATCCACATTTTAGAGAGGTCTGGCCTCTTTCCGGTGAGCATGAAGTAAGGTGTGTTTTGTGTTCCGTCATTATAGCAACGATTTCTGATGTGGGCAGCAGTTTGAACAGCATATGGCCATAACACCTTCGGTAACTCTTTCTCTAACAGTAGGAATCTTGCCATCTCAAAAATGGTCCTCCACTGCCTCTCAGCTGTGCCATTTTGATGCGGAGAGTAAGGGCTCAATGTCTCATGTCTAACCCCTTTACTTCTCAAAAGGGACTGGAACGCATTACTAGTGTATTCTGTGCCATTATCAGATCTTATGCACTTTACTTTGCCATAGGGTGCACTGTCTGCAAAAAAACTTTTCAGTGGCTAATGTTGCATCACTCTTATTCTTGAGAAAGCACACTGATATGGCACCCGAATAATCATCTGTGAATCATATGGCGTATTTTTGTACCCTTCTGGAGCAGTTGGTTCAATGGGACCCGCCAAGTCAGTGTGCATCAGCTCAAGAGGAGCATTAGCTTTTGCATCGGCCTTTCTACTCCTTCCTTTCTGTGCATAAACTTCCTTTCTGTGCATATGTTACAGTTACTTTAGTTTTATCATTTATCTGCATACCCTCGACTAGTTTAGGTAATTTCAACAAGTCATCAAAGTTACAGTGCCCCATGATTTCATGCCATGTCTTAACATCACATGCTAAATTTACTTTGTCTCTGGCACACATATCATTTGCATATTCACAATCGCACTGATCTGGTTCATTGACCGTTTAAGTAGAATAGTCTCTCGTGCTCTTTGATTGGAAACACAGTCCCATCTTCACCTATGAGTTCGTTTTGGCCCTTTTGGAAGATCACCCTGGCTCCATCTGCAGTGGCAGCTTGAACGGAGATGATGCTCTGTGGGTATGACGGTATGAAGAGGGCTCTCCTCAAAATGGTCTTGACTCAAAATGGTCGTTCTTCCTTCCCCGTCTTGTAAGAACACCTCTGCTTCTCCACGCTTTAAGGCTACGTTGTTCATCCTCGTTCCATCTGCCAACTCCATGTAATGCGACGCAGGGTTGAAAGATTTGTCGAACCGCATGAATCTTGCTTTCTCTGTAATGATGTGGGATGTTGCTCCACAGTCCACCATTAGTCCTCTTCCTTTAATACTTTCAGGGAGTAAACGTTGGCTAACTTTGAAAACAAATGTTTGCTCGTCGTCGTCCTGCTTTTCGGCTGTCTGTTTGGCGTCATCTCTTTGTCTGCTGCCCTTTCTTGCCGGAACACTCTCATTAAACATCATTATATCAGATCAAATTTTTGCTGGATCCTCCTAAATATTTCCCGGATCCTTTACCCTGAAAAACTTAAAATTGGGGGAATGCGTTCCCCCAAACGGGGATCAAATTAAGCACGGGTTACACCACTTCGATGATACTTTCTGGCGGCAATCTCTGGCTATGTGACTGCGGTTACCACAGCCATAGCATGTCACAGTCGAGGCTTCTGCTTTCATCACGTTGTCCGATTTTGTCTTAAGATCAAACTTTTCTGTCTCCTCGTAACTTCGTAGTCGACTCTTGAATTGTGTGAACGTCAATTCTTCGCTACTTTGTGTGGTGTGGATGGCAAAGGGTTTATATGATTCTGGCAGGCATAGCTATTATCAGTCCATCACTTAGAATTTCCTTAGCATTTCTGAGAGATGTTATCGCTCTTTCGGCTTGGATAATATAGTCTGTATTGCTTTCTTCTGGTTCCTTCTTCAGAGAAGTTGACTCTGTATATAAGGCAATGATTCTCGGCTTACCCTGGCTGGCGTAGTGATTTCTTAGGATTTTTAACGCTTTCCTTCCATCGTCGGGTGCTTCTCTCATCACTTCTATCGGTCGACATTGTCGTCAGTGGATAGTATTGTTTCCTTTAGGCCAAGCATTCTCATGCGGCCTAAAAATTTTACGACGTACACGATGCATCTCTTATTAACTGTTCTCCTGGCGTGCAACACTGTCAGGTTAATTGCTTCTGGCAGTGTGGCGACGCCTGCCGCCGTGTGTTGGTTACCGTCAGTCCCGTCGCCAGATGTCAGTCTTAAGGGGGGCATATGAAATCCACGAGGGGCACAATTACTAGACATACACTCCACTTTTTTTGGACCATGATTTGAATAAACAGGAGAGCGCGTGGCTCGGTCAGTGCTGTGGGCGTGTCTTTTTCAAGCCTTCAGCAGTAAAACACACACTTCGAACAAATACGCGGAGTCTTTTCCGTGGACTTCAACGCTTTGTAGTAAAATACAGATTGCTTGTTACCAGCCCGCACCTGTCACTGCCTAGCCCAAAGATGCTCACGAGCCGCTGCAGAGTAACAGAGAAATGCGCATAGCCTAAAGGCTCATAGCGGGGGATGAACAGGGAAAATGTCTCTGACAGGGAGACACTGAGCTGAGCGTGAGACATACTGTTAATAAGCCTCTATCATTATCAGCTATTCTCCGGTCGTGTTAGGGCTTGTTAAAGTTGGACCCAGAAACGGACTCAACACCCAAAACGTGGATCAAAAGTGAATTTATTAACAAAAAGTGTCCTCTTGGCTTGGCTTGGTCTTAGGAGTGGCTCCAGAGCAGGCTCAGGGTCCAGAATCAAAAATAGAACCTGGCAAAAAGTCGTACATACTAGAGGTGACAGAGCTGAAGTACCGCAACATGGACGGACCAATCCCACGATGAGTGGAGGTGAGTCTGAGGTCTTTGTATTGCAGTGATGAGTAATTGAGGCCAGGTGTGCCTGCTCGGAGTCCACGCCCCACCAGGACCAAGCCTAAAAGAAAAACAAAAAGCCACAAGAGGGAGACAAAAACCAGGCACATAAGGCCAGAAACATAACAGGTCGGGTTTTATTTTTGTGAGCAGACAACACGGGAACCGTTTGCAGTGATCAGATATTAGATTAGATTTTAGGTTATTCTGTGTGGCCTTTTGTTTGACTATTATTTGGAAGACTTGCACATGATAGTTAGGCAGAAAATTAGGCTGCTGCTGATTTTACTTCATATTATAGATGTAGAACGCAGAAATAGTGAATTGTTTTACTTTTTCTTTTTTCCCGCAAATAAGTTGTTTTCCTTTCTTTCTTTTGCTTGGTGTTATTGAGGAGAGGTGTGTTGTTATAGCTTTGCACTATTACATGACTTTATGAACTCTCCAAAGCCAACACATCCCAGACTTTGGCTTCAACCATAGACTGTAGAAAGCGCTTCAACACAGCTGCTTCATGAACACACGCTCCGAACCACGCTTCGCCTGGGCATGCGCTGATTACTCAAAAGTTACCTGTGAGCAGAGTTGTTAAGTCTCGGGTAGTCCAACATTAGGAAAATGCTTCTTCATTTCTTGGCTTTGTCGCAGTTGTTTGTCAACACCTTCGTAGCCCAGGTGAGAGGGGTTCAAAATTTCCGGTTGTCCGACCATGAGGATGGGTTATCAAAGAAGACTTTATTATTATCATTATTATTATTATTTCTTCACTATAGATTTGGCTATATGAGAATTTGAAATTAAAATTTTTATCAAAATCAATTTTTCTCACAGTAGGGTTGGTTTGGAAACCATAGCTGCCATGAACGTGTCTTCCTTCCAACTGGCAGAGAATTAGAGAAGTCAAAGGCAATTAACTCCACAGAAGAAAAGATGTCTGCCCAAGGATCCTCACGTGACAAAGGTAATGCTGTGTTAAAAATCAGAGAATATGAAGAGTAGCTCTGAATGAGCCTTGAATAAATCACGTTCCACCTTACTAAAAAAGGTGGAACGTGAAAAGATGAACATTTTTATGTGATGTGCACCACGCAATAATCCACACATTCGCATGCGATGAAATCCATTTTTCTGAAACATTGGCATATCCTAAAATCGGACCTGAAGCTGTCATTGAGTGGCTGCGCAATTCAATGATGTGGACAATGACATCAGTTCGCTCAGATTCTTTGGCATCAAGCATGTCCCCTGCTGCCTAGATGGGGCGAACATGACAAGCTCCTAAAACAGAGGGAAGAGTTTTGGATTCACACGCTTAAAACCCCAGCACCAAAAGGTTTAAATGATGAATTTGACTTGAACATTTTTCTTTGAACAGTAACATGAATGTTTGTGTGGAGATATTTTGGAATATGGTGGATCAGGTTCTTAAATTGCATTGCCTGTTTGCTGTTCAATGTTTCAATATTATAGATAATACTACTTTTTATATTGATGCTGATCAATGTTATTCTGATGATGTTATGGAGATCGATATACATATTTTTGATATAGGCCTATGTATTTTTAAATGTTTGTATTTCTGCAGCCTATAACCGGGCACCCAGGGTGCTTGCCACACCCTTGGCTATTTAAGATAGCCTAGAAACACCTGCCTCATTATTTGCCAGAGGAAGACCCTGTCGGGTCGAAATGTTGCACATTAAATACACTTTCTCCAAGTATTGATGGTGTGCGGGAATTCCTTAATGCAACAGTGCTGTGTCACCAAAATGATCTTTAAAAAGAAAGTCTGAGTCTGTGAAAAAAAGGAGGAAGGTAGCCCAAAAAGAGTCGGGCTACTCAAGCCCGACTCAGTTACACTGCTCACCAAGAAGAAGACATGCTCCTGATTGTGTCCAGTAGCAGGTCTCAGTATGAAGATTCAAGATGGATTATGCCATAGAAAGGCAAGAAAAAGAAGCAGCTGGTTAAAAACAATAAGGGATCTGTCCAGACTAAAAAGAAAGAGACAGCTCGCCCAAAGCATAAACCTGTGACAAATGACCCCCTAATACAGGAGGAAAACAGGAGACTGCTCAGCCTGCACCACCTGAAGCATCAGACAACCGATACCAGAAGAGGTGCTCATACACACCTCTTCTGACGGAGCTCTGCCATTTCTCCGCAGAGCAGCCAGAGTCTGTCGATTGAGGCAAACTGCAGTGTCCAGTCCTGTGGCGCAGTGTTACTATCGGCTCGATTGAACCAAGGAGGAGTCAGCTGCCCAAAACTGTGAAGAAGCTGAAGGACACCATCAGCTGGCTGGCAGAAAACAGATTCACACAACTGCAGGATTTCTCCTTATGTCACTGGATACATGATGTTAATCATGCAGTGCAAGCTGTGTCCCAGTCTTGCCCTCACCTACAATCTCAAACTGTCACACTGATCAGGGTTCACAAAACAGGCCTTTGACACACTTGGTGTTCACAGCCAGTCCCTGAAAAAGCCAAGAAGCAGTACTCCAAAAAGATAACTGATCACTTCAGAGACAGCAGGGACGACCATCACAGACTATAAAACTCCTCAACAAACCTGTGACAGTGACACCTCTCTGTTGAACGCTCTAAATGAATTCTTTGCTCGCTATGAGGCACTCAACAGAACCCCGGCACAAAAGTCAAACCCATTCCAGAAGACCAGGAGCTGAAGCTATCTCCAGAGAGTGTGAGAAGATCTCTGAGCAGGGTCAACGTACGCAAAGCACCGGGTCCAGACAACATACCAGGTCGTGTACTGAAAGGTTGCGCTGATGAACTCACTGAAGTCTTTACAGACATTTTTAACACATCTCTGCAGCAGGCTGTGGTCCCAACGTGCCTCAAAGCGACCACCATCATTCTGGTGCCAAAGAAGTCACCACCATCCTGCTTTAATGACTACCGCCCAGTAGCACTCACTCCAATTCTTATGAAGTGCTTCGAGCGGCTCGTCATGGAACACATCAAGTCTGTTCTCCCTCCCACCCTGGACCCATACCAGTTTGCTTATCGGTCCAATCGCTCAACTGAAGATGCCATCTCCACTGCGCTTCATTCAGCCCTCACTCACCTTGAAACAAAGGACTCTTACATTAGAATACTGTTTTTAGACTTTAGCTCAGCATTCAACACTATAATCCCACAGCAGCTAATACACAAACTGCTCCACCTGGGGATCAACACATCACTGTGCAACTGGCTGCTGGACTTTCTGACGGGGAGACCACAGGCTGTACGTGTCGGCGGAAAGTCCTCCAGAACCATCACACTGAACACGGGGGCTCCCCAAGGCTGTGTGCTGAGCCCCCTCCTGTTTACTCTGCTGACCCATGACTGCGCTCCAAAGTACGACTCAAACCTCTTCATCAAGTTTGCAGACGACACAACAGTGGTGGGTCTCATCAGCAACAGAGACGAGTCAAACTACAGGAGTGAGGTGAGCAGTCTGGCCATGTAGTGCACACAGAACAATCTCTCTCTAAATGTGGAGAAGACAAAAGAGATTGTTGTGGACTTTCGAAGAGCGTGGGTCCAGCATGCTCCTCTAACAATCAATGGTGCTGCAGTGGAGAGGTGACCAGCACTAAGTTCCTGGGTGTGCACATCACAGAGAACCTTTCCTGGACCATGCACACTACATCACTGTTCAAGAAAAGTAATCAGCGTCTCTACTTTCTCCACAAGTTAAGAAGTCCAGAGTCCCAGCCTCCGTTATGTGCAACTTCTACAGAGGGACTATAGAGAGCATCCTGACCAGCTCCATCACTGTGTGGTTCTTCTACAGAGGGACTATAGAGAGCATCCTGACCAGCTCCATCACTGTGTGGCCTTCTACAGAGGGACTATAGAGAGCATCCTGACCAGCTCCATCACTGTGTGGCCTTCTACAGAGGGACTATAGAGAGCATCCTGACCAGCTCCATCACTGTGTGGTTTTCTACAGAGGAAAGAGGCATCCTGACCAGCTCCATCACTGTGTGGCACGGCGCCAGCACTGCCTCCTGCCGAAGGAGCCTCCAGCGCATCGTGAGAGCAGCGGAGAAGATCTGTGGAGCCCCTCTCCCATCATTTAGGACATGTACTCCACCCGTCTCACCCGCAAAGCCGTCAGAATCACCAGGGACTCTCCTCACCCATCACACAGTCTCTTCAAGGTCATGCCTTCAGGGAGGAGACTGGAATCTACGTGCCAGGTCCAGTCGACTTAAAAACAGTTGTATACACAAGGCCATCGGGAAGCTGAACTCCCTGCCCTCCCTCTCACCCCTCTTCCCCGCTCCACAATCAAGGATGAGAGAAATATAATTTCAAACCATTCACATGGTTTGACAAATAAAAAATCTTGAATCTTTTTAATTTTAATTCTTAACTTGTATTGTAACCTTTAATTTATTTAACTATGTGGCTTGTTTGTTTTTTAAGACTGTCTTTTATGTTTTATGAATGAATGTTTGACAGTGCACTTTGAGCTACTTGCACCTTTTTTCCAATGTGGTTTTGTACTGCAAATGGCAAATAAACTGAATCTGAATCTGAATCAGCAAGGAGCTGAAAGTTGAAAGGACGAAGTGTCATGCTCCTTTTCAACAAGCTGTGCAGCCCAAAACGCGTAACCATAAAGGCAATGAGCCATTTCGTACGGGATCGATCCATGCGTTCCAAGCATAGTTACTGTCACTGCATTTATGCTTCCATGTGTTTGTAATATCCAGCATGTGTTAAGGGTGGGATGACCATACGTCCCGAAAAATTCGGGACAGTCCCGAAAAATTTGGGACAAAATATTGTAAACGTAAAACTAATTTACGCTTCTTCATTTCATTCTTCATTTCACAAGTTACGTTTACAATTCACAAGCTACGGTTACGATACATTTTTTCTGACCCTTTTTTAAATGGGGGCGGGCTCAACGCTCATTGGCTGGAGTCACAGGATGTGACGTCATCGCTATAACTTGAAATCAGACGCACACTACAGACTCTCTCAGACAAAAAGGCAATAATCCCGGGAGTTTTGTTCAGTCGTGTGAAAACCATGTTTAATAAAACGTATTTGAGTCATATTTATCCATAAATGTTCCACTGTCCTTTGAGTTTAGTCGGTGTTTATCGCAGAAATACATTACTCCCAAATTTTAGTGAACTTATAGTAGAAGTAGTCTCTCATTCTGCTGGGGTTCGGAGTTCCGACACACTATATAGTATACAGTCTACTATATAGTGCCAATATAGTAGACTGCATACTATATAGGCACTATATAGTAGACTGTATACTATATAGGCACTATATAGTATACAGTCTATAGTATAGTATACTATATAGCAGTGGTTCTCAACCTTTTGGAGTCGCGACCCCCATAATAACAATTAATGGGCTTCGTGACCCCGCCCACCGCCGCTACCCCCCACGCCACACACACATAGCCTAATGACTTTCTTTATGATCTTTGTTACACAAATAGAATGATTATTTCTTTCATTTTAAACTTTTATTAGATGGGGAAGCATAGGAAATTAGGAAATATGCCAAGCCTACAGCTTTTCTTTTTTTATAACAAAAACATGGCTAATTAAAATTTTTTATTAAGTCTTTTTTGTCCTTGTTGTCGAATGCGTAATTTAATAATTATCTGAATATAACCGACCAACAGAAAGAAACAATAACTATTTACATTTATTCATGACATTAAATTGACAATATTAATGAGATGGCTGTGCCTGCTTCTTTGAACAAAGTAGTGGTATTCTTGGCTTTATTTCAGACACTGACACGTGAAGGTCATCCTCAACCCTCCTCAGCTGGATCTGTATTTGTTTTTAATGAATGTCAGCGCAGAAAATGTCTTTTCGCAAAGATACGTTGACGCAAACGGATACAGTACATTACACCGGGATTCCACATCTCGCGTCACCGCCCCGCTCCAGCCGCCGCGGGCCGCCTCTGAAGGATTCCGAAATCAAACGCCCACTGCACACGTCTTGCTCCGTCTGGGCTCCACTCCGCCCAACCGCGGAGCTGAGGAGAGCATGCGCAAGACGTACGAGATCACGCGATAAAATGTGTACAAAAATGCACGTAGGACAGAGTTAACAGTGTGTAAATAGTTATTCAGTATTATTACAGGCTCAATGCAATTATATTTATTATCAAAGAAAGTGACTCATTGATGTATTTTAAAAATATATTGTAATGTAATTTGTGATTTACAAGTAGTGTACGATTTAAAAAAAAATATATAGCACAGCTTTAATGTAAATATACGTATAAAAATACTTTATATGTTCGAAACGTTCTGTATTTTATTTCTACATTTATTTCGAAAATCCAGATGTTGTTTCCGTTCTCTTTCCTGTCTTCTGGTGTGTTCTGAACTGTTGAGCTTGATAGATACGACGGATACCATATAGACTTGCCCAGCCATGTTGCTAACGCTGCGTACTCTCGGGGCAACCGGACAGCCACAAAACTCTTCCAGTGTGCGCGTTGGAAAAACGGACTGTAATGTGCGGTCAGAGGAGAGTTCCAGCAGGGCGTCCTGTAGCTCTGACGGCAGGTGCGGCGCATTGGACAGGCGAAAGGATCACGTATCCAGTCATGGATCTCTGGCGCGTCCTCTTGGGGGAAGTATTTATTGAAACTTTGACAAAGGCTCCTGAGATGGGAACTTATTACATTTTAAGTGCACCAATGCTTATGTCGTAACTGTCCATGAAGTCATCAAGCTCGGGGAACATATCAGCGCAGCCCTCATCCATACGCACGGCCCATCGCTCCAGCTTTCTTTTAAATGCAGTGATTTTATCAGAAAGTGTAAGGACATTTGCGTGTGGGCCCTGAAGAGACGTGTTTAAGATGTTCAGTCTGTCAAAAATGCTGGCTAAATATGCGAGGCTTGCAACCCACTTAGGGTCTCTGTAGCAGCTCAAGTCACTGCAGTGACAACTACACAATTGACTCTAAAACCAGACTGAACTGTTCTACTTTAAACTAAGCAGACATTCATCAGCCATCAGTTCAATAACTCCATTATATTTGTAAAACATGGAGAAACAAAGTTTTCCCCCATCAGGTCTTGATCCCTCGCGGAGTTCTCATTGGAATCTGCTGCTGCGGTCTGCACTCTGCACCGGAGCACGAGCGAGCGAGAGGCGGGCTTTAGAATAAAATATCCAATCAGAGACAACCTAACACGTCAAAACACGGCGCTATTGGCTGTCACAGTCTGCTGCGGAGACGAGTGCGAGAAGGGACAAAATGACACAGACGCGGAGGATCCTGCCGAGCGCTCTCTCCCGTCTGAGGAGTAAAATAAAGTTTGTGCAGCAGCAGAGTTGAATGCGGGACACCGCTCCAATTTGCGTGATGCGGGATTTGAGTTGGAAATGCTGTGCAGTCCCGCACAATGCGGGACATCTGGTCACGCTAGCTGTTGGGTCACACCGTAAACGGCCATTATAGCCCCTATAACCTATAATTCTTAAGATAAATAATAATTGGCAAAATCTAATAATTAAGAACAAATAATACACCTTTGATAAAATACCACACACATGCTACAATAAAATAATATTTTTCTAATTGATTTTTTTTTCTTTTACTAGCCTGATCTGGCGACCCCCGAATTTTTTTCGCGACCCCCACGGGGGTCCCGACCCCCAGGTTGAGAACCACTGCTATATAGTATCCTATATAGACTGTATACTATATAGGCACTATATAGTATACAGTCTATATAGTATACTATACTATAGACTGTATACTTATATTAACTATATAGTATACAGCCTATATAGGTATACTATATAGTGCCTATTATAAGTATAGTATACATATAGTATACTATACTATAGACTGATACTATATAGTGCCTATATAGTATACAGTCTACATAGTATACTATATAGTATACTATACTATAGACTGTATACTATATAGTGCCTATATAGTATACAGTCTACTATATAGTGCCTATATAGGGCCGTTGTAGTGAATGAGGGGTTAGGGACTAGGGTGGACATTCGGACACATCCTCTGTATTGTGCGTTTGATTCATTGACAGTAAATAGAATGGTTTGATTTCAGTTATAGTGATGACGTCACATCCTGTCACTCCAGCCAATGAGTGTTGAGCCCGCCCCCATTAAAAAAAGGGTCAGAAAAAATGTATCGTAACCGTAGCTTGTGAATTGTAAACGTAACTTGTGAAATGAAGAATGAAAAGAAAGTTTATGTTTACAATTTTCTTGTTTGTTTTCTCTTATAATTACAATACTGACAACCTACGTTTACAATACCTCTTTTACGTTTACGTTAAAGCAGACCCTAATTTGACGCCATACAACTCTCTGTCCTGTGAAAGCGTGAAAGTTTGGGAGGAGCTGAGAGGGAAGGCAAAAGGGAGAGAGATGCTCTGTGGTGCAAGTGACAGATAGAGCTGCACACAACGCATTGAGCAGCACTGATTCTGTCTGTAATAAAACCAGAACTCGACTCCAAAGGACTTCTAGGGCTACTTTCAATCAGAAGTTCCATTATATATCTATTGATGAGCTTATTGGCATGTGGACAGGCCAAAGATAAATAGAACAATGCGGTCGTTTATAAATCATTTCCTAGTTAGATTTGCAGTTGTGCATAATGTGCGTAATTGTGAATGTGGCATATGATAAAACATAAAATAAAAACATTAACCCCCGTCCCCAATTTCAGGGCAACTCATCTGGTCACCTTATTTAGGGGTGTAACAATGCACCGACGATATGAACTGTAGTAAAGTGACGGTTCAAGTTTTAGTCCAAAATTCTGAATATTTAAGCAGACGTGTGTACTGTACCTGCACGTAAACAGACGCATGTGAGTCATCATCACTTACCGCTAAACTGGAGGCTGCTGGCAGGGTTGCCAGGTCTGGGCAGCCAAACCCTGTGGTGTATTGCAGTAGTAAACAGTACATGTCTGTGACCGACCACTAGGCGGTGCTATTGAAATGTCATGCTGTTGTGTAAATGTGCCGACCACCAGTAAACTACCACCGGACTCGAGCTGCCTGTCTCAGCCTCTTATTTATGATTTCTACGTATACATTAGTAACCCACAGTAAGACTTGACTATCATAGAACATCAAGCTACAACATGGTGTCAGAAGTTCGGCTGCCGAGTGAAGAAAGACAACGGAGCGAGTAAGCTAACTCAAGACTAGCCCAAAGCTAACAGTTGCTAACAAGAGCGAGCATGGAGCAGTTCAAGCCACCGTCGCCGCTCGTACTCACCGGTAATTTGTCTGAGGCATGGCGCAGATGGGAGCAAAGATTTCAGCTCTACATGACAGCCACAGGTGCGTTGGAGAAGGACGAAGAGGTTAAAATAGCCATCCTTCTTCACTCCATTGGCGAGGAGGCTCTAGAAGTGTATAACACACTCACCATCACCCCAGCTGGAGACGCATTGACAGTGGATGAAGTCCTACAAGCGTTCTAAACATACTGTAGCCCACAGAAAAATATTGTTTTCGAACGCCATCAGTTTTGGTCTCACCCGATGTCGCCAGGAATTACAGTGGACAGGTACATCACAGAACTACGGCAAAAGAGCAAAGACTGAGTTTGGTCAAAATACGGATGATATGATTAGAGACAAATTGGTATTCAGCATAAATGATTCACGTCTGAAAGAGAGACTGCTTCGCGATAAAGAGCTCACTCTGAACAAAGCTGTTGAAACATGTAGGTCAGCAGAGGTGGCCAAGTCGCAAATTCAGGTGATGCAGACAACTCCTGTCATCCATGATGCTTCGGTGGATGCATTGAAAAAAGCAACCGGACACACACGACCAGGATATAACAGAAACAAAACCTTTGGTAACAAGCAAACAGTTTGTACAAAATGTGGAAATAAACACAAGCCCAAGCAATGTCCAGCTTATGGAGCAACGTGTCACAAATGTGTCACAAAGGTATGTCGAACAAATACTGAGAAAAACAGTAGCTACAAGAAAACAAAGACTGTGAATAACATTGAGACAGAAATGGACGCTTTGTACATTGGCATGGTGTGCAGTGACAAAAGTGAGGCGAAGAGCTGGAAAGAAACAGCCACAATTAAAGGTGTGCCTATCACTTTTACACTTGACACAGGCGCTGATGCAAATGTGCTTCCCAAGTACATATACCACAAGCTACCGGGTCCCATTCAACTTCAACCCACAAAAACTGTGCTAGTAGCTTTTGGTGGAGCCCGTATACATGCAGATGGTATTGTATCTGAATGTAAAACTAATGCAATGCTGTGCTTGACTTTCTTGTGTCTAAACAAGCTGATAAGGCGATCCTAGGTGGACAAGCTTGCGAGGAGCTGCAGCTGGTGAAGAGAGTAGAAACACTCACAGCCAAGTCACTAAAGCTGAGCAAGCCACCAGCCACCAAAGAGGAACTTGTGGAGAAATACACAGGTGTTCACAGGTTTAGGTGAGTTTCCTGGGGTTCACCACATACATATCGACTCAAACGTCACACCTGTCATTCACGCATGCAGAAATGTACCTCTCTCTATAATGGACTCGCTTAAAAAGACATTAAAGACTTGGAGGACAGAGATGTAATAACTCCTGTCAATGAGCCTGTCATCCAGTCTTGTCGCTACACAGAAGAAGAACGGTACACTAAGGGTGTGTTTGGACCCTTGTGACCTGAATCAAGCAGTCAAACGCCAGCACTACTCCATTCCCACACATGAGGACATCCGCGGCAGACTTGCAGGGAAATCCGTCTTCACCATTTTGGACGAAAAGGATGGATACTGGCAGATCAAACTGGATGAGTCATCTTCAAAGCTATGCACTTTCAACACATCGTGGGGCCGGTATCGCTTCCTCCGACTTCCATTTGGGATCAAATCAGCCAGCGAAGTGTTTCAACAAAAGAACTGTGAAACATTTGGTAACATCCCTGGTGTTTTTATCATAGCAGATGACATGATCATTGCAGCAGAGTCAGAGCGTGAACATGATGAAATCCTACAGAAAGTCATGGAGAGAGCAAAAGCAGCAAATGTGAAGTTTAACAAAGACAAGATTCAGTACAAAGTTGACACTGTGAAATACATGGGACATGTCATCACAGCAGCAGGTCAGAAAGCTGATGACACAAAGATCAAAGCCATAGTCAACATGCCCACCCCAGAGGACAAACAAAGTCTCCAACGCTTACTGGGAATGACAAAGTTCCTAGCGCAGTATATACCAAATGAAGCGTCACTTACTGCACCCTTGAGACAACTACTAAAGAAGGACACTGCGTGGCAGTGGCAGCCACACCACTGTGAGGCGCTGCAGACACTCAAACGGCCTTACGCAAGCTCTCGTTCTGAGATTTTATGACCAAAAGAAACCATTAACACTGCAAGCTGACTCTTCAAAAGATGGACTTGGTGCGTGTCTACTACAAGAAGGTCGCCCTGTGTGCTATGCGTCACGAGCACTCACAGACACTGAAAAAAGGTACGCACAAATAGAAAAAGAGTTGCTTGCCACTGTGTTTGCTGCAAAAGATTCCACCAATACGTTTATGGAAGACCAGTGACAGTCCAGTCCGATCACAAGCCTCTTGAAGTGATAGTGCGCAAACCGCTATGCAAAGCACCAGCAAGGCTGCAAGGAATGCTCCTTCAACTACAGAGGTATGATCTCACTGTCATATACACACCTGGCAAACACATGTACATCGCTGATGCACTTTCACGAGCCATAACAAGCAGTGTAAATGACAATGCTAATGAAAACTACTGTGAAGAGAAGGTTGTGTATGCTTTAGAGGCCACAGATGCCTTGAGTGAGGACACACTCGGCCAACTGAAAGCGGCAACTGCAGCAGACAGTGTGCTACAAGCTGTGCGTGAAAGACACATGAATGGCCTACAAAAAGGAAAAGTTTGGACAAAACACTACACAGCTATTGGCCAATGCGACACAATATTAGCATTCAAAAGGACATTGTTATGGTCGGAGACAAAATCGTGATACCGCAGAACTTCAGGAAGGTTATCTTGGAGAAGTTGTTTTAGCTCATCAGGGAGTACAGCGCACAAAAGCCAAAGCTCGCAAAGTACTGTACTGGCCCGGAATGGCACATGATATAGAGACTATGATCGAGAAATGTGCACAGTGCCAACAAATGCAACCAAGGAACCAAGCAGAGCCACTTGTCCCACACCCAATTCCAGAGTTACCATGGATGAAAATTGGAGCGGACATTTTGAGCTGAATGGTCAGTCATATCTGTTATTAGTTGACTACTTAACAAAATTTCCTGAAGTGCTTAACCTTCCAAACAAAACAGCCTATGCAGTGATTCAGAAGATGAAATCTGTCTTTGCAAGACACGGGATTCCCAAAGAGATAGTGAGCGATCATGTTCCTTTCGCCAGCTACAAAATGAAATTATTTGCACGTTCATGGGAAATAAAGCTCACCTTCTCAAGTCCAGGTTTTCCCTCTTCAAATGGAATGGCTGAGCGTGCCATTAAGACTGTCAAACATGCTCTGAAGTAAGCAATGCAGACTGGTACAGACCCACATCTAGTGTTGTTGTCCCTGAGAAACACTCCAGTTACAGGACTAAACATGTCTCCAGCACAAATGTTGATGGGTAGAGTCCTACGCAGCACACCGCTCAAAACATTCACAACAAATAAAAGACATGCAGTCCCGCCAAAAACAACACTTTGACCAGCGTGCAAAGTTACTACCAGTGTTAACACCAGGCAACACAGTGCACATGCAAACACAGCGTGGTTGGAGCCAGCCGTTGTCATCCGCCAAAGAGAGGAACCGCGCTCCTACACCGTGCAGACTCCAGCAGGAAGGATGCTCAGGAGAAACAGAAGACATCTGAGGAAAATTCATCCAAGTCTGTTTAAAGACATCTCTGGTGATGAACAATCTGACTCAGAAGACCAATGTCCAATGGAGCCATCACAAGAGGTCCCACCAAACGTTTCTCCTCCTGCAACTCTAGACAGCACACCTACCTGCTACACTCGCAGTGGCCGGGCAATCAGGCGCCCTGCCAGGTACAAGGACGATTAAATGCACAGTTCCAGTAAATAGTCCACGATTTATCTGTTTATTGTGTTTACAATACATTGTTAAAAAAAAAGAAGTAAGTCAAGAGTTAACAAAACATTGTCAATGTCAATGTCAACTTTATTTATATAGCACACTTAAAAACAGCCATAACCGCCCAAAGTGCTGTACAACAACATTATAAAGTACAATTGAAGAGTAAAAACAGTCACAAAATATACAACATGAAACAATAATAATAAAATTGTAAAGAAGTTTTACATATGTCAAAATGTTTACGAGTTAGTTCATATTGCACTATGCAAGTACAGTGCGTTCATTAAAGAAAGCTTTAATATGTTTAGAAAAGTTATGCACATTAAAAAAGAAAATTACACTATGAGTCAAAAGGTATGAAAAGTATCTCATGCTGGAAAAGAGGGATGTGGTGTATTGCAGTAGTAAACAGTACATGTCTGTGACCGACCACCAGTAAACTACCACCGGACTCGAGCTGCCTGTCTCAGCCTCTTATTATGATTTCTACATTAGTAACCCACAGTAAGACTTGACTATCATAGAACATCAAGCTACAACAAACCCGCCCAAAAATATCTGAAAAACCGCGGAAACCCGCGGACATACAGTACGCCCATGTGCTCCCGCGATGATGAGAAACAGCCCCTTTCTCCCTCTCTTATTTGAAAAGCAGCTCAAAGAGCCTTGGATTTGAGATTTTGTCATTTGAAATAGTGATTTTGATCAAATAATAAGATAGAAATAGCCAATTTTACATTGAAAACAGCAAGGCAAAAATACTTTTTTTTCCTCCTTTTACTGCCACCATTTGGTAACATGCGGTCACTTCTCTGGTGGGAACTATATCATCTGTTCCTGGTCCTGCCGATGTGCGCTCATACTGTTGTATATGTTGTAAAAGCCCATAAATGGATGATAACAGACACAACGTTTGCAGTGAAGGCTGCTAAACTGTGGAACAAACTACCTGACAATATAAAGACATGCATGGCCATCGAGGGCTTTAAAACTGAACTCAAAAAACATCTAAAAAGCAGCCAGCATTGCACACACTAGCCATGCCAGCCCTCTTTGGTTTCACATTCCCTCTGGTACTGACTTGTTTGTATTTGTGTTGTTGATGTGTCTTGTCTGGTCTGTTGCTAAGGATTTTTATCGAATCTGTAATGTTGTATGTGGTTTGTCTTTCTTGGTCAACCCCTTGTCTTGTGAATCTGGTCTTGTCTTCTGTTATGGTTGTCCGTTCCCTGCCAGGGACTGCAGATGTAAATTAGCCTCAGGCTAACTCTGGTACAATGCATCAAATGGCAACATTTATGTTATAATTGCACATGGTCCCTTTTAAATAAATAAACTAAACTAAACAAGAGCAGGTCCCCGTCAGTCGAACACGAGCAGTTTGTTTTAACACTGCGCTTTTGACTAAAATCTTTTACCGCCAAAGCTTTTTCAGCTGCAGTCGGACGGAGCAGCCACTGACCGGACAGACGGGTCTCACACTTCTGATCACTCTTAATAAAGGATTCACGGGTCAGTCAGACAAGTGTGTTTATGGGTTTATGCCAATTTATATTTATATCTCCACTTCACTGCGTTCCAAATTAGTATGCAAATTAGATTTTTCTAAGATTTTCTAAATTATCAACTCAAATGACAGTCAGCATCATTTTCAGGTCTCTAACTGTTAGAGGATCATTTAAATGTGATTGAAAAAACCTCCAAAAATAAATATAAACAACTCAAAATCTACTGTTTCAAATTATTATGCAACTCATTGTTTCAATACATTTTAAAGGTTGTAAAGAACTGAAAATGGTCATTTGTTGAATTTGCAGCATTATGAGGTCATATTTACTTAAATCAAAAGCTATTTCAATCAAGATGTCAGAATAGCCTCCCAGAGCTGCTGTTTGGATGTGACTGCCTCCCACCTCATAGATGTTTTGCTTGTTGATGCTCCAAAGGTTCTCAATAGGGTTGAGGTCAGGGGAGGATGGGTCCACATCATGAGTTTCTCTCCTTTTATGCCCATAGCAGCCAACGATGCAGAGGTATTCTTTACAGCATGACATGGTGTGTTGTCACCCACATGGAAAGGACCTATATTAGGATATATGCGCATACATGAATCCTATATGCAGCATATATGCACACATATGCTGCATATATACAGCATATATGCACATATATGATAATATACACTCACCTAAAGGATTATTAGGAACACCATACTAATACTGTGTTTGACCCCCTTTCGCCTCAGAACTGCCTTAATTCTACGTGGCATTGATTCAACAAGGTGCTGAAAGCATTCTTTAGAAATGTTGGCCCATATTGATAGGATAGCATCTTGCAGTTGATGGAGATTTGTGGGATGCACATCCAGGGCACGAAGCTCCTGTTCCACCACATCCCAAAGATGCTCTATTGGGTTGAGATCTGGTGACTGTGGGGGCCATTGTAGTACAGTGAACTCATCGTCATGTTCAAGAAACCAATTTGAAATGATTGGAGCTTTGTGACATGGTGCATTATCCTGCTGGAAGTAGCCATCAGAGGATGGTACATGGTGGTCATAAAGGGATGGGCATGGTCAGAAACAATGCTCAGGTAGTCCGTGGCATTTAAACGATGCTCAATGGGCACTAAGGGGCCTAAAGTGTGCCAAGAAAACATCCCCACACCATTACACCACCACCACCAGCCTGCACAGTGGTAACAAGGCATGATGGATCCATGTTCTCATTCTGTTTATGCCAAATTCTGACTCTACCATCTGAATGTCTCAACAGAAATCGAGACTCATCAGACCAGGCAACATTTTCCAGTCTTCAACTGTCCAATTTTGGTGAGCTCGTGCAAATTGTAGTCTCTTTTTCCTATTTGTAGTGGAGATGAGTGGTACCCGGTGGGGTCTTCTGCTGTTGTAGCCCATCCGCCTCAAGGTTGTGCGTGTTGTGGCTTCACAAATGCTTTGCTCCATACCTCGGTTGTAACGAGTGGTTATTTCAGTCAAAGTTGCTCTTCTATCAGCTTGAATCAGTCGGCCCATTCTCCTCTGACCTCTAGCATCAACAAGGCATTTTCTCCCACAGGACTTCCGCATACTGGATGTTTTTCCCTTTTCACACCATTCTTTGTAAACCCTAGAAATGGTTGTGCGTGAAAATCCCAGTAACTGAGCAGATTGTGAAATACTCAGAACGGCCCGACTGACACCAACAACCATGCCACGCTCAAATTGCTTAATTCACCTTTCTTTCCCATTCTGACATTCAGTTTGGAGTTCAGGAGATTGTCTTGACCAGGACCACACCCCTAAATGCATTGACGCAACTGCCATGTGATTGGTTGTTTAGATAATTGCATTAATGTGAAATTGAACAGGCGTTCCTAATAATCCTTTAGGTGAGTGTATAAATAAATAATATAGCCAGTTTTGGAGAATACTTTAGTAACGTATTCCACTGCTTAGTCCAAACAGAGTACTGTATTCTGAATACGTACAGTACTTTCACGTTGATTTTCATAATGTTAATGCATAAATGCGGCATACGAAGATGTTTAGGCTATTGTTACATGCCTGTTACCAACTTATTTACCACTAATGTGGAAATGCAAAAAAAGCACTTTGCAAATGCCCAGAGCCCAAAAGGACAGAGCTAAACTTTTCCCCGGCCATTTTGACCCTTTTGTCTTTTTAATGTTATGATTAAGAAACTGAAATTTAATGAACAAGTACTTTGATGCATTCCTTTAATATTACTGTATTCAGTAACTGTACCTGAATATAGTTACCCAAAATGAGTATTTTAAATATTCTAAATACATGTATTCAGTTACTATCAACACTGAATATAGCAGTGTTTTCATAACCAGGTCTGTTTCAGTGGCAAAAACATATGCATTTGTTCTTAATTAAATTCCCACAACTTTACTTTCACACGTGTCATCTGTGGACTAGTAACAAATATCCAAAACGATTTTGAAAGAAATCAGTAGGTCTTCAACTCCCACCTCCGGAAGAGCTTCACCCAGATTCCGAGGGAGGTTGGAGACATGGAGTCCGAGTGGACCATGTTCTCCTCCTCCATTGTCGATGCGGCTGCTCGCAGTTGTGCCGAAAGGTCTCTGGTGCCTGTCGCGGCGGCAATCCCCGAACCCGGTGGTGGCGCCCGGAAGTAAGGGATGCCGTCAAGCTGAAGAAGGAGTCCTACCTGGCCTTGTTGGCTTGTGGGACTCCGGAGGCAGCTGAGAGGTACCGACAGGCCAAGCGTGCTGCAGCTCGTGCAGTCACAGAGGCAAAAACTCGGGTCTGGGAGGAGTTCGGAGAAGCCATGGAGGAGGACTATCGGTCGGCCTCGAAGAGATTCTGGCAAACCATCCGGCGCCTCAGGAGGGGGAAGCAGTGCTTCACCAACACTGTTTACAGTGCGGGCGGGGAGCTGTTGACCTCGACTGGGGATGTGGTCGGGCGGTGGAAGGAGTACTTCGAGGATCTCCTCAATCCCACTGTCACGTCTTTCGATGAGGAGGCAGAGGCTGGGGACTCGGAGGGGGGTTCGTCCATCACCCAGGCTGAAGTCACTGAGGTGGTTAGAAAGCTCCTCGGTGGCAAGGCCCGGGGGTGGATGAGATTCGTCCCGAGTACCTTAAGTCTCTGGATGTTGTAGGGCTGTCTTGGCTGACACGTCTCTGCAACATCGCGTGGCGGTCGGGGACAGTGCCTCTGGATTGGCAGACCGGGGTGGTGGTCCCTCTCTTTAAGAAGGGGATCGGAGGGTGTGCTCCAATTACAGAGGGATCACACTTCTCAGCCTCCCCGGTAAGGTCTACTCCAGGGTGCTGGAGAGGAGGAGCCGGCCGATAGTCGAACCTCGGATTCAGGAGGAACAATGCGGTTTTCGTCCCGGTCGTGGCACACTGGACCAGCTATATACCCTACATCGGGTGCTCGAGGGTTCGTGGGAGTTCGCCCAACCAGTCCACATGTGCTTTGTGGATTTGGAGAAAGCGTTCGACTGTGTCCCTCGTGGTGCCCTGTGGGGGGTGCTCCGGGAGTATGGGATCCGGGGCCCTCTGCTAAGGGCTGTCCGTTCCCTGTATGACCGCAGCAGGAGCTTGGTTCGCATTGCCGGCAGTAAGTCAGACTTGTTTCCGGTGCGTGTTGGTCTCCGCCAGGGTTGCCCTATGTCACCGGTTCTGTTCATTACCTTTATGGACAGAATTTCTAGGCGCAGCCAGGGGCCGGAGGGTGTCCGGTTTGGGAACCTCAGGATCTCATCTCTGCTGTTTGCAGATGATGTTGTTCTGTTGGCTTCATCAAATCAGGACCTCCAGCTGCTCTGGGGCGGTTTGCAGCCGAGTGTGAAGCGGCCGGGATGAGGATCAGCACCTCCAAATCTGAGGCCATGGTTCTCCACCGGAAAAAGGTGGTTTCCCCGCTTCAGGTCGGTGGGGAGTCCTTACCTCAAGTGGAGGAGTTCAAGTATCTCGGGGTCTTGTTCACGAGTGAGGGACGGATGGAGCGTGAGATCGATAGACGGATCGGTGCAGCGTCAGCAGTGATGCGGTCGCTGTATCGGACTGTTGTGGTGAAGAGGGAGCTGAGTCAGGGGGCAAAGCTCTCGATTTACCGATCGATCTACGTTCCCACCCTCACCTATGGTCATGAGATCTGGGTAATGACCGAAAGGACAAGATCGCGAATACAAGCGGCTGAAATGAGTTTCCTTCGCAGGGTGGCTGGGCGCCCCCTCCGAGATCGGGTGAGGAGCTCAGTTACCCGGGAGGAGCTCGGGGTAGAGTCGCTGCTCCTTCACGTCGAAAGGAGCCAGCTGAGGTGGCTAGGGCATCTGTTCCGGATGCCTCCTGGTCGCCTCCCTCGGGAGGTGTTCCAGGCATGTCCTATTGGTAGGAGGCCTCGTGGAAGGCCCAGGACACGCTGGTGGGACTATGTCTCCGAGCTGGCCTGGTGTCGCCTCGGGGTCCCCCCAGAACAGCTGGAGGAGGTGTGCGTGGATCGGGAAGTCTGGGCATCTCTGCTGAGACTGCTGCCTCCGCGACCCGGCCCCGGATAAAGCGGAAGAAAATGGATGGATGGATGGATGGATGGATGGATGGATGGATGGATGGATGGATTTTGAAAGAAAATCAAAACGGAGATAGGGGAGTATTGCATCTATCTTTAGATCCTCATGTATGTCATGCCTTTCACAACAAGGCTTTTGCTTTTATTTTGTAAGGCCAACAGGAAGCGCTCAGTTCTTATTATGCTACTTGACAGACAGGGAACTTAAAAAATATTGACCGTTGTTTTGGTAAAGGATTTAACATTTCCAAGACATGGATAAAAAGGACATTTGTGACGCGTTCCACAACAGAGAGATTCGAGAGCGAGAGGCGGCGGACCCAGCGCGGATTTGTTCGCTCCTCCTTTTTGCACAGGTAAACAGAGTCTACACGCTGTGAAAGTGTCCCGCGAAGGAAAACCAGAAAAGCCAAAGAGCCCGTATAAGGGGACTCTCATTCTACTGTGACAGCTTTAGGTGGAGGAGTGCATGTGAGCCGTGGCGCTGACGGCTCTGTCGTGTGTTGCGTAAAGACGCACGCGGGGGCCTGCAGCCAAATTGGCAAAACTGCGCCGTTACCGCGTGTGCAGAAAGTTCAGGGACAGAGCAGATGAGATCCAGTCTGCCGAGTCTCTATATTGCATTTACGTGGCTGAACTTCAACGCGTTTGAGCTCACGGTGTAATATTATTGGCAGATACTGTTTTGTGCGTAAGGTGAGAGAGCGCACCTCTTCTCCTTCCTGGTATGGCAATCCGTTCTGGCTCGGCTCCCAAATATCCAGAAATTAAAATGTGCAAGGAATGCTCCCAAGAGTTATGATAGCTGCTTCACTCACTCAGGCGCATTACATACGTCACAACCAAACGCTAGTGAAAATCAGATCCAATCGTTCAAAGGAGTTCACGCCTCCCACCTGTTAACGGAGCTCAATTGAGAAAGTCCAGACCCTCTGTACGAAACGAAATGAGTACGAGGGTATGGTAAAACCAGGCTATTATCACAGCAGTGTGGGCCCAGACCTGCAGCAGACGACCAGCTGACTGTCAGGCTCACCACAGACCTCTGTGAACCTGGCCCCTCATCATGCCCAAATTTATATAGAAAATATGTCAATCATTTGTGCTACTTTGTGCTGTTTTGTGCTTTAAAAATATTTGTATGGGCTGTTATCGTTCTTGAGATATTAATGATAGTTTTATTGGTTAGCTCTGAGGTCACCCTGTACTTTATAAAGCTCCAAAACGAATAAAAATGGTGTCAACCCCTTGATTTGTTTAAACTATTACAAACTTTAGAGCCTTGAGGCGTTCATGCTTGTCCTCCTGAAGTGTGTGAACGTGCCAAAGGCGCACGGCAACACACACTGCATGCACAAAAGAATAATGGATATCTCAAAAACAGCACAAACGTAGCAGAAATGATTGACATATTTTGTACATACATTTAGCTGAGCTTCACTCAGCTTCACCACAGAGGCCCCTGCTCTGACCGGGCCCCGGCGCACGTGTTCATGAGCGTGTGCACGTACAGAGATTGTCTGTATAAATAGTAAATGGAGTCTTTGGGGCTAAACGGGGCCCGGGGCCATGGCTGGTCCGTTTATTGAGCGTGTGCTGCAGACGTGTGAATGAATACTGGAGGCAGATCACCACAGAGACCCCCTCCCCCTCAGCCCCCCCTCCCTCACTCGCACCATCCACTGCCACAGTCCAGACTATGTTAAAACAAAAAACCTTCAATCCGTGTCTCTCCTTACATTACAACATCAGCCAGTGTTTGGAGCAGCTCTGAATGTCCTGTCTCGGGGCGGTGGAGCTGAGAGCTGATTGGTCCCTGGATGGTGACCTGCTCCCTCTCAGCTGTGCCGTGATAATCGCTCCCTCATTAGCATGGAAATTGTTTGATTAATATTATACAGAGAAGCACATAATGTGGCTGTTATTGAGGTACTCCCTAATTCAGCTCAGCTTTACAGTCTACTGTGTAACGCACACGAAGGGAACCCAAACTCTGTTTCTCGCAATAGTTCACAAATGCATTATGTAGACAACAGGGGGCAGGAGGGAGAGGGGAGAGTTCAGCTTCCGAGCAGCCTGTCACTCTCTCTCTCCTCCTTCCCCCTTTCTCTCTCTCTTCCCTCCCTCTGTCTATCCTGCCTCCCAACCTCTCTCTCCTCCTTCCCTCCTCTCTCTCTCTCTCTCTCCTCCTTCCCTCTCTCTCCTCCTTCCCTCCTCTCTCTCTCCCTCAGCCCTCTGACATGTGTTCCTGTGACAGCCCAGGCGCCTCCCCCCTCTGCTCCCTGGTTGGGCGGAGCGGGAGGCGCACACTGTCAGATGCTAGCTTTAATTAAGCCGATAATGTGACGTGTGGCTGGCACGGGCTGCTCTGTGTGTGCGTGTGTCAGGGAGCCGGGCTCTCGGGGGCCCTGCTCAGACAAAGGCCCGCCCACACACACACACACACACACACATCAGTGACAAAACATGGACAACACATGTCCCCGATAGAGCTGCGTCCACAAACATGGAGGGGCTTTTGTCTGAATGAGCCTGTGCTTCAGTTAAAAGTCAAAGTTTTACAAAGAAAAAATAGAGGAAAAATGCAAATAATTGTACAGAAAATAAACATTGGGCATACAAATGTATTGTTTATCTGTTATTTATTGAATGACATAGTCTCTATAGTTAGTAATAATTGTGACAGCTTTATGTGAATCATTTGTTAAAGAGGGGTATCATATGTTTTGCAGGTGTTTGGTAATAATGTCAAACACATCTTTATCACTATCTTACACTTTATTCCTGATTGTCCCAGCTGATCTCATTATAAGCTCCTCCTGCTCCCCTTCGCTGTGCAGCCGTGTCAATAAAAGGGAAACAAGTAAATGAGGATAACATTGAATGAATCAGAAATATAGTGTAGACTTTGTTAATGTGGTAAATTATTGTTCGAGCTGGAAGCTGGTGTTTTTTAATGGAATACAAAAGGTGACAGAGGCGCAACACTCATAGTGTAAAAAACTGTAAAACAGTTATGTTAACACAGCTGAAACGTTATAAAACTGTCATTCCGTTAAACAAGTGGAGGAGCTGGAGAATCAGCATCAGCATTTGGGAGCTCCATTATAATCCCAAAATTGGCAAAAAAAGGAAACTTTCTTCTGAAACATCTCAGTTTGTTCTTGTTCTTGGCGTCCATCTCTCTGAGGACCTGACACGGAGGACAAACACCTCCTCATTAACTTCTACTGTAGCACTATCAAAAAAAACATGGTGTGGTTCTGCAGCTGCTCCTCGGAGGGCAAGAAGGACCTGCAACGAGTAGTCAAGTCTGCAGAGAGGCTTCTATCGAGCAGGTTTATTCCACCCGCCTCAAGAACAGGGCTCAGAATATCTGCTCTGACAGCACTCACCCAGGTCAGTGTTATTCTGAAACACTTCCCTCAGGCCCAGAAAGAAAGACAAGGAGCCTCCTCCACAGGGCGGTGAAGTTTAGCTCTTGAACGTGTCATGAGGCCAGCCCATAAATCACTGGTCAGCACTTGGAATGGCATTTAATACAGAAGACAAAAACGGGACACATGAGGAGAAGACTGTAAAAGACTGTTGTGGAGCGGAGGGAGCTACGCAGGAGGAAGTACTGTAGGAGGTGGAGAAGCTGACCAGTGCAGGACACCACGCTCTGAAACAGGGACTAACCCAGCAGGCCCTGCATCATTTCAGAGGAGACTGAAGGCAGTACTACGGTTTACCCTAAGCGGCTCAGGACTAACCATAGACATATTAATACACCGTCTTTCCTTCCTCCTCGATTGCCACAATGACCACGTTCGAGGGGAAATCATGGTGGATTTACAGACTCCTCCACCCCAGCTCTGACGAAGCATGTTCCTAATAAGGGCATAAGGGCGGGATCTTCACTGTAGACTCGGCCTTTGCATGACGTGTAGTTGCGCAGCTCCAATGCTAACAGTCCGCCCCTCATTAGTACGAGATTTCTAACGAAAACCAGCCTGGTTTCTTTCATTGTAACTAACCATTATCACAGGATGAATATCTAGCTGTAGAAAGTTTAAGAAAATTAGAACCAGGCTTTAAAGTTTATTTTTTCATTTTCAAAAATAGACAATATACCATAACCAATATACAAAAACATACACACAAACATAAAAGAGAAACAAACACATACACACATAGGCCTGCCGCGATAATTACTAAATCGACTTATCGCTCGATAAGTAAAATGAAGGACGATAACATTTTTAGTCTCAATTAATGCACGTGCTGCGTGTGCTTAAAATAAATACAGAAGAATGAACGCTATCACAACGCTGAGTGAGCGGAGCGTCCAGCCAACCCGTCTCCATGTGCGTAAAGACAGCACTGAAGCACATCAGCCGTATCCCCGCATGTATCCAGATCATTTATAGATCAGCGCTGCTTTGGAAAGAGGCGGGGTGTAAACAAAGTGCCGTGCTTACTACGGAGAAGCTGATTCCGACACTTTCTGTGAACTTTATCGCGGAGCAAGAGGGACTCGTGTGAAAACACTTGGAGTTCCAGCCAAAAGAAGCATCACGGAGAGAATGACAACATTAATGTGACTGCAGGTTTGTCCAACTGAGAACGAAACAAAACCCCCGCCCAGTCAGTGTATCAAAGCTAATCAGCGCTACTGTTAGCGAGAGGAACCCGAGCGCTTTAGCCACTATCCAAATACAAGCGCGATAGTCCTGAGAACATATTACTGGTCCACACTTTTCAAAAGCCAGAGAAACGCTGCAGCAGTTTGACAAACAGTCACTAAGTTCCCCCACCCCACAAAAAAGCTGCTTTACTCCGACAGCCGTGTGTACAGGAGGTGAGATTTGAAAAGAAAAGGAAAAAACAAAAACATATAGCTACTCTATTTTTGCAGTAATACAGTATTATCTGAATCCATACATTTAATATACATTTTAGTCTAACCAGGTTTAATTCAACATAGAAGTGACTTTTTGTCGGGGAATATTTAACCAGACTAATGTAGATGAAATATCAATATTGTTATTGGGATATTTTTAAAGAGGACACTTTATATTGGCTATTTAAAAAAATGTCATGACAGACCTAGTTCAAACACAGAACCTGGTGAGAGAGTAAGTTATGTTAAAAGGTTGAGAAGCACAGATGGATACCGTGTCCTAGAATATATCGACCCTTCTAGTTTGCACTTGGTTTGGTATAAGGTGTTAATATTGAATGCCAAAAGTTCAATACATTTCAATTAAAATAGTTGCTTACAGTTTTCTTTTTATTGCCTACAGTATTTGCATTATACTCAATATTATCGTTTATCGCGATATTTTCTGAGACGATATATCGTCCTCAAAAAAAATTTATCGTGGCAGGCCTATACACACAAAAAACATACAAAAAAAAAAAACTAATAAAATAACGAGGAAAAAGTTCAGTCTGTCAAAAGATAAGACAACACAAATAATGTAAATGACATAAATGGCCTTTACATCAGATTGGCCCCAATTCCACAGCGTACCATACCTGTCTGTCTATTTGGTTGGGACAGTGCATGCCTATGCACTAACATGGGACTCACACATGCAAATACACCACGCCAGACACAAACGTATCGATCGTCCCTCACCAGCACCCCAAAACACACTCCCACTCCTCCCGGCCCAATGCACATGCCCCACCCGCATATATATGCACACACTTCATTACTATTATCTATTTTCCATTTGTTTAAATCCATTATCACTTCAATCCAACAAAAAATCTGCAGACTATACACCTACAACCCTTTCCTAGGTTCAGCGACAGTTTAAAAAAAAAAAGATTTAATTGGACCCCCTTAACAGAAATTAGTCCCAATGTACAATCAACCGCCGCTGCACTATATTCATGTACTGTCCATTTCTTTTATAAACCATTTTTTGTCAAACTCATGGTCCATGTTCCTTATTTTGTGAGTTAACTTCTCATTCAAATTTTACTTCTTGTATAATATTAATCCATTTTTTTTCATATCCAGTGGATTACTTTTTGTCCACTCCTTTGTTATGATCTTTAAAGCTGTGATTCTAAGGATTTGAAAAATATACTTTTCATCTGAGTTTATATTCATTGGGATTTTCCTAAAATAATATTTTGATTTTAAATCAAGTTTCTTTCCCAGTGTCGCTTCAACAATTTGAAATACTTCTTTCCAGTAAGGTTGTATTATTTTAAAGTTATAGAAAATATGTGTGTAATTTGCATTTTCCTCTCCACAATTCTTCCAACATTGGCAATTTCCCCCTTTATATTTACTCATACTTTCTGGAGTCAAGAAGTACAGTATCTCATAATTATTTTCCAAGCGAACTCTCCAAAATAAGGAACCCATGGTTTTATGGACTCCAGCACAAATCTGTTCCCACTCGTTTTCAGTTATTTGTATATGAAACTCTTCTTCCCATTTTACCTTAACATTGGTTGCCCTTTTCCCTTTTTATTGCAGAAAAATTTGGTATAGACTCATAGCATTTTTAAATTTCTTATTACGGTTATTTGCCATATACGTTATCAGGGGGTTTAGGTCACATTTAATCTTTCCTAATTTACTGTTCAAATAACTTCTGACTTTCAGATATTTATAAAATTGGTTTCTTATGAGTCCATTCTCTGCCCACTTATTGAATAGTTGATCTGTTGCGTTTTCCTTAAATTCAGGATCTCTAGATATTTCCCTCAAATAAAACCATTTCTTCATCCTTTATCGTCATACATCTAATAACTCTTTTCCACACCTTAATGGTGTTTTCTATACAGTAGTTATTCTTTATATCTTATTCGAGTTCTTTATCTTTAGTTATAAATATAGCAGATGTAATTAAATATAACTTATGTGTTTCCATTTCTTTCCATCTTGGATTATTAGAATCACCTATCCAAGTTATTATTGAGTTCACCTGGGCTACTTCAGCCGTCATTCCACATAGCACGCACGCCACGATCTACGTGCACGTATCGACACTAGCCCACAGACCTTTCTGTTTCCACCACACACACACACATGCATTTGTTGTAGGCGGGGCCCATACAGAGCAGCACCTGTACAGATCATCATTAAAAGTTTTTAGAGCCGCGATGAGAACAAATGTGGACAAATGCTGTCATCTGGTGGGAGTTATGGAATCTTTCAGGAGGTGCCAAGCTGTATTAAAACAGAAAATAAAACAGCTAAACTACGAACTATGAAGGTAAGCTACATGCAAATGTTATGCTAACACCAGCTAAAGCTGCGCTAACAGCGGCTAAATGTTATCATCGGCAAAATCCCTTTTAGCACAGCCGTATAATGCTGTGAAATATTAAATCCGTATGACCTGCGTGTCAATAGTGAGGGCTGTCCACTCTCTCGTTGCCAATCAGAGGCCAGAGTCTGTTCACGTCACATCAGACACGGGTAGCCCGCTTTGGCCACAGCCAGAGGCCGGTCCCAAAACCTACAGTATACCTGGTCAGACCGGTTTGGCCCTGGCCTTTGTTATGGAAAAGGTCGACAAAGCGGGTGAAAGAGCCATTCGGCTGACACGCGCCTGCATGTGGAAAAGAGCCTTTTGTAATACGTCTCTAGATCTGGTAATGCTAACCCTCCCCCTGATTTTGGCAGTTTTAAATTTTTAAGCTTCACCCATGGTTTTTATCATCCCAGATAAATTTCTCATCAAGTTATCCCATTCTTTTTCACTGTTTTAAGGGGACCAAAAAACAGAACACCGCAGGTAAGCGAGTTGTGATTTATTTACACAAAAGGTAGGTGTAAATCTTTGAGATAGCAGGTAAGTAGGCAGGCAGGCAGGTAGGCTAGCAGGCACCTGGATAAATAATGTAAGTGTAAGTATCAACGAACAATCCACAAAACTAGTGCTGAGTCAAAGTTACTAACTAGAATGTGGTAACAACGAACTGGCGCCGAGGGATTGAAGACTCAGGCTTATATACACTGCAGGTTGATGAGGTCTGGATGAGAATCAGGTGTGCCAGCAGCCAAGCCAGGAAGGCCACGCCCAGGTACGGAGGACAGACAAACACACACAAACACACAGAGGGAGGGGGAGAGGCAAGGTATGGATCCTGATATCTTTAAAGTACCTGGGTGGTATGTAGCTCGGCAAAGTTTGAAACATAAACAAGAATCTGGGCAAGTAATCATTTTGATAGATTGAATTTTCTCAAATGCGTAAACTGGTTAAATTCCATAAAGTGGTTAATTTGCATAAATTGTTTATATTGCATAAACTTTTAAATTCCATAAACTGGTCAAACTGTTGAAATCGCCTAAATGCTGAAATTGCAGAAGCTGCACAAATGGCTGAAACACATGGAGTGCCAGAAATCCTATTAAAATGCATTGGCTGGATTCACCATACACACTAATGGGGCAGAGACCACATACACACCAATGCAAAATTTTCAAATTCTCGTAGAAAAAAACTGGAAAACTGCAGAAGGCCAATTTTTTCTCAAAACCCACAAGTTGCGGAAGCTGAACATGCACAAATTGCAGAAATTGCAGAAAAAAATGCTGAAAAGCATGAATTTGCGGGAGCCCCATTATAAGTCAATGGGAAAAATGTGCGGTATTTCGTCCGATTGCGGAAAAAACGTAAATTGCAGAAGTCCCAAAAGTAATAGCAATAATCTCCTCAATATGCGGAACATTTTGATGCATAACTTTCAGAAATTGCACAAAGCATGAAAGTGCTGAAAGCTGCAGAAAATCAGGAAAAAGATGGAATAATATTAAAGAACATGAAAACCAATAATTGACTGTGGAAAGTTCCGCAGTCAATTATTGGTATCAATAATTATCCACCTCTCCTATCACCATAGCCTCTGGTTTATGTGCGTTTAACTTGTACCTGGAGTGTTGACTATATATTTGTATTTCTTCCATTAGATTATCCAAGGATTTCCCAACCTCCGATATTGTCACCATCAGATCGTCCTCATACATCGCTAATTTGTTTTCATAACCCCCCAGACTAATCCCACTTATGTTCTTATTTTGTCTTGTGCTCTCTGCTAAAGGCTCTATACACAGTACATAAACCAGCGGTGAGAGACAGTTGCCCTGCCTTACACCACGGTGCAGGCTAAACGTCCTCAACAATGCTCCATTTACATTTATAAAATAATCATGGAAACCAAAAGCTTTACAAGTGTCAAAAATAAAATCCCAAGATAGGCGATTGAAGGCTTTTTCGGCATCTAATGTCAACATTAAAGCCTGCTGCCTATGTTTCTCTGCCCAATCTATCAAATTCAGAATCCTTCTCACATTATCTGACAACAGTCTTCCCTGCACAAAACCGGTTTGGTCTTAATTTATTAAATGCAGAACTATTATTGATAGTCTGTTAGCCATAATAGATGTAAATATTGTTCTGGTCCACATTTAATAAAGACACTCTGTCTGTATGAACTGCATTTAGTTAGGTCTTTGCCTTCTTTGGAAGAACACTATTGAATCATTCCATATGGGGGGCCAAACAGCTATTGCTATTATCCAGTTGAACAGCCTACATAAAATTGGTACTAGTAATTGGTTAAAATATGTATCAAATTCATTAGTGTATCCGTCACTTCCTGGACTCTTATCCACCTTGCTCTTCTGTATGGCAGCCAGGACATCTTGTTCAGTCACTGGTTTTATAAGTTCTCCGTTTTGTTCTGAAGTTACATGCTGTAGATTTAGTGAATTCAGATATTGACTGCTTTCACTTCTACATCCTGTTTCTTCATATAGCTCGTTGTAGTACTAAGGAAACATTCTGTGATTTTATTTTCTATGTATGATAGTTAGAAGCATTCCCTTGAATTTTTGAAATAATCGCCTGCTCTCTTTGTTTTTCAATTTCAATTTAAAAGCTAAGAGTTTTAAAGCTTTAGGACTGTTATCGTAAAATTGTTGTTTGGTAAATGCAAGAGATTTGACTATTTCTTCTGTCAAAATTTCATTCAATTTATTTTCTTTTTCAATTAACTTTTTCTTGATTTGATAGTTTCCTGTCTGTTCATGCTCCTGTTGCAATTGTTCTATTTAACTTTTATAGCATTCATCTCATGCATATACATTTTCTTTCTGCAAGAAGTGAGGATATTATTTCACCACGTATGGTAACTTTTGCGGCTTCCCACAGTATAACTGGTGTTATCTCCTCTTTGTCATTATTTGAAAGAATATAATTTGTTTAATTCTGTCTTTAAAATGTTCAACCTGGAGTAAAGAATTATTCAATCTCCATAGTGTTCTTTCTTTCCAGTGTTATGGGTCTTATTTCACACTTATTAATTTTGTGATGTCTTCGTTAAACATAAACAAAGAATCCAACCGGGAATAAATCTTATGTGCGTCTGAGTAGAAGGTATATTTTCTTTCATGAGGTTAAGATGCCTCCATATATTGGTCAAACCCAATTCCTTTTCTATCTTTTTTAATAATGTAGCAGTTTTTCAGCTTTATGTTTCCCTTTACTTTGAGTATCTTTAGTAGACATTGCCACATTAAAATCCCCTCCCATGATTGCTAACCCTTTGCTTCTGTAATTAGTAATGAGACCATTCTCCTCATGAACTCAGAATCTTGTCCAGGTGGATTATAAATATTTAACAAAGACATCGCCTTACCATCTACCTTTCCCACTACTAACACATATCTGCCCTCTTTATCTTTAACACATTTTTTCAAGTTCAAATGGGATAACTTTGGTATTATAATAGCTACTCCTCTTCTGGCTGTGCCATAAGAAGACGCAAAGACAAAGGGGCTGATGCCAATTATTACCAAGTTTTGTTTAAATGCGTTTCTTGCCAAAAATATTATATCCCCTCTCGTTTCAAAGTTTGTAAAACTCTTTTCCTTTTAATACGGTTATTAAGGCCATATATATTTTGTGATACAATTTTTGTATCATTCATTCATAATCACTTATATTGTCTTTTCTATGAGACAAAACTAAAATACTACACAACCATAAAATACAACTTAATTTATATTCCTCCTCAGAAAAAAAGTAAAATAAAAAAACAAAAACTACTTCCAATTGGTCCATCATTCTTAATGATGGTCTTTGTGGATTTTCATGCATTACTTTTTGCATGATTTCGTGTTCATTCTTGAACACTTTCACTCAAACTGCTGGCAGCCCCTAAATCCCTCGCAAACTCCGAACCTTTTACTTATATCATGTCTTAATTCAAAAGATATTTAGAGAAAGGCTATATGCCTTGAGAATAAATAGGCCTAGGCTACAGAAAAAGTAAGAAAAAATAGCAGCTAGGAGAGAGAAATGGAAAGAAGAAGAGAGAAGAAAGGGGGGAAAAATAAATAAAAAAGAAGTCTCGTTCTAAAATAATAATACTAATAATAATACTAATAATACTAATACTAATAATAATAATAATAATAAAATATTTTCAAAAAAGAGCCTTGAACTAAATTAAATTAGGAAAGTGGTTCCTCTTCTGTCTTTCTTTTAATTAGTGCTTCAATAATATACAGTAATTCCCGATTGGGCACCCATACTGCTCCATACTAGTCACAAAGTCCAACTCAATTTTGAGTTGAGTTCCTCACCCTCTCCCATCCCAAGAGTTTCAGCTGGTGCATCCATTCTCCTCGTTCCTTAGACCTAGCGCTTGGGGTGAGGCCGTAGGCCTGCTCTGCGTCCTGTGGAGTGTTGTAGAGCACTGCTTTCTTTCCCCATGCCGCCTTCAGCACCTGTTGCTTGGCCTCCCAGGTCGGGAAGCGAGCGATGATACTTCTTGGCTTGTTCCATGATGCGTCTGCCTTTTGGTTGCCACAGAACAGTGCGCTGCCACAATTCCCAGTTGTTCTTTCGGGATTTGCAGAGTTTCATGTAGAAGTGTTTCTATGAAATTTATCATATTAGCAGGGTCATTATTCTCCTTCACATTGTAGATGCGCACGTTCATCTGCCTCGATTATTTTCTAGGTACTCTACCCACTTCTGCATCTCGTCCATATCTTTTGTGAGCGCTTCTATCACTTCCACAAGTATAGTTTCTCTTTCTTCGGCGCAGTTAACCCTTTCCTCCACTGCGGTCGTGCGTTCTTCCATGCCTTTCATTTCGGACTTATGCTGTCCAATTTCTTTCTTTATTTCGTCCATTTCCCCTTTTTGTTTCTTCTCGGAATTGTCTAAATTCTCCACGGAACTCACGCAGCTCTTGAATGATTTCAGCTTCATCTTTAAACACCTCCTTCAAGCGCTGCTCGTCCATATTCGCCGTGCTTTTGTCCTTCTTCTTTCACTTTCTCTCTTTTCCCGTTTTTTTCCGATACTTTACCAGAGCGAAGATACCTTCCTTGTCACATTCAAGCGTAAGTCTCTTTCATGATTTTTACTTTAAACCATTATTTCTTCAAATTGGTTCAAAGTTTGAGAGGAGCTGCACACTCACGCGTCCATGCTCTCGTCACCGGAAGTTCATAAAGTTATTTTAACGTGTCTAAAGTGTAATGCATTCCAATGTGGGACTAGCGGCTATATGAGAGGTACTAGTGTCGTCGTCACAAACCAGAGCAGCCAGCGGCCATTGGGACTAACCCACCTGACCTACGCAATTTTAACATACAATTGCACAATAACAAATAAAGTACTTACTTACTTACTTATATATTTATACAGATTTGGATTTTGTTTTATGTCTTTCATGCTGCTATAGAAGGAAGTGCTCTCAAAGAGAATTCCACTGTGATTTGACTGAAGACCTGTCCTACGAATTTTAACTTAACAATGGGTACTGTAATGAAGAAAAAATAAAATAAAATACATTAATACATACATTTTACGAAAGCATTTATACTTTGGAACACTATTCCTAGTTAGAGGTGGGAGATATATCGTTTAGACGATAATATCGAAATTGTTGTCGAGATATCGAGATATTTCATAATTTGTACAATCCGACCCCCCAAGCATGTTTTTTTTTTCGGACTTTGTCTCGTTGTCCTTGTGGGTTACCGTAGCGCGCCAGCCGCCCCCTCCGCTGCGTAACACATTCAAAACAACAACATGGCAGCGTGGAGCGATTACAGAGATGAAGAATCTAATGATATGAATGAAGTTTGTCACTTGAGTCGCTCATATTTGCGAGGAAAGGGCTCAGGACAAGTTGTAGCACGGCCTTGCTAGCTAGCTAACTTTCCTAACTTTTAGCCTCGCGCTAACTAACAACACGGTGAAGAAAACCACAATGCAAACGCGGTTAAAGGCTAATAATATCTCCTCACCCGTTTTCTTCAGATCACGTAAGTTCCAGGACAAACGTGTCTCTCTGTCTCTTTCCCTCCTGTGTGTCTGTGCGTCTGCCCCCCCCCCCCGCGTGCATCGGGAGAGACGCGAAAAGGAGAAATAGGGAAAAACTGGATCCTTTGAAAAACGCGTTAATACTCACAGATCTATCCCCAGTCTCCTGACAATAAAACACAAGTAAACTGCCCAGAGGCAGGTGAACTTACAGGAGCATTTCACTGTGATGGAGATGAAGTTGCAAATATTGTAGCAAAATTATTTTATCTTATCTTCCGTGTTCTTCCCATTGACAGTATGGTTCTTCCAGATGAAGGTAGAGCTTTAGATGAATAAATAGAATAAAATAGCTTTAAATTTGCCCTATTGTCTAAAGGGTTTGATTTTGAAGTATTTTGTCAGGTGTAAATTATATCGCCAAATACATCGTTATTGTGATATTTCTTTTTCATACCGTGATATACATTTTTGTTCCCCTTGCCCTAATGTTTAAATCAATAATGTGTCACATCTTTATGTACTAGTAATTATATATAATAATAGGTCAGATACAGCAAGTCAAAAGACCAACTGAACCTTCTTTGCACACATTTCTGTGAAGGATTGCAAAAATATCGTCTGAATATCGATATCGAGATATTGAATTTTTTTCCGAGATATTCATTTTTGTCAATATCGCCCACCCCTATTCCTAGTCACAAGTATCCTCAGCATTTAGGGCGTTGTGACAGTTACTCCCATAGCATCCACATCCAGCTGTGCATTTCAAATTATTTGCACGACATTTGCATTTCGCTGCGCACTTACAATGGCATTGTGTTATTTCAAGATATCTTTTTGGAATTACATTATCATGAAACAAACAGGGTACTATATTCCCATTTGTGTCCACTTGCCATCCGTTTTCAATTAGAGAATCAATGGTGGGTTGAGGCTTCAATGATGAAAACCACACTGGCTCTCTGGTGATGTGCTCTCTTAATATGTAGTTGGAGACACTGTTTTGTTGGTGGTAATCTTTCAAGCTCACTAGTTCCTTTGAGAAACATTTTGTAACGGACATCGTTGATCTGTGTGTCACTTTCATTTTAGCAATAGAGCCTACAAATGAACTCCTCATTCTCCTCCTACATTCTTTTCAACTGAGTCAGTAAGAGTACCTTGTCCTAGGAGGTGTTTGAGAAGTTTACCATATCTTTGGTAAACCTTCCAAGCTGTTTGTTTCCCAGCTCCATACAGTTGACTGACAGTGTCGCAACCTGTAACGGAATAAAAGGCTGGCAGATGTTTGCGGAAGCATCTATCCAGCAATATTATGAATAGCAATGTAAGTTTGATTTGCAGCCGTTTCAGTTCGTACCCAAACTTCTTTACTGAAGCGTTTGATAAAGTGTAACAGTAGGACTAGTACATCTGTGTCTTGTGAGTGTACAATAGTTCGGTTGAATCCTTTCTGAGCCAATATGTTGGCATGCAAAATTATCCTTGTGTCAGCTTCATCATGAGATGACATAAGAGGTGTGACATCTCTATCAAGAGATGATTCTGCCTTAGTCCTTTCATAAAATCCTCCTGCTGTTACAATTTCACAACTCTTCATTGATTTTACTTGAGCAATCAAATGTGTGCTTAAAAAATTCTCAAGGTCTTGTTTATTTTCAGGAAATCTTAAGTCACTTAAGTGACTGAATACTGAAGTTGTAAAAAAAACATTGGCCAGGTCACAAAATGTTTTAGCATTTTCAGGTTTTCCATTGGCTTGCACTAGGGCTTGGCCATCAATGATTACACAAGTCTTCATTTTGATGACTTGGAGCTTGTTTACTGTAGCTGTGATTGGCTTAAGAATTTTTCCCAGAACTGCTCTGTTTGTTGGTCTGAGGGCTCCTGATGTACAGTATCTGCAAGAAAAAGAGGCACTGGTGACAATTCATGAGAAAGGATTTTTTTAGATTCACTTGACGTCCAATATCCTTGGAGATGAGTATCAAATAATTTACCTTGCTGATGCAAGCAAGGTAAATTATTCCCCAACGTGTGTAGTCGGTGTGATCATACAGGGCAAACCATTGAAGCATTGAAGCAAATGCTGATTTGTGCAGTTTCCAGTACGCTCAGCACGTATAAAATGTAGGAGTGTGGACACCATCTTAATGTAAGTAATCCAAAATTGTGTTGTAGAAGACTGTGTCGCTGCAAATTTGTCCAAGAGCTCAATAATGTTTAGGTGACACAGACATCTTCATGTTCTTCCAACAACCAAATAATGGATCGAGCTAGTTTTGTTTTGTTGTGAGCCGGGCCATTGATAAGTGGTAAGTAGCCAATACTACATTGATCATTCTGATCTACTACTGGTAGATGATCTACTACTACTACTGGTTCTTTGGTTGAATCCAGTCCATGCAGGTACTGAATCACTTTCAGTGTTATATAATTGGCTCAGAATCCAAGAGATGTCTTTGGCAATTTTGACAATTAAACATGTCTGTGGATATGTCCTGATGAAATGTGGGGATTTCTCGAGCAGGGAAGTGTGGGACACTTTCAAGTTGGTGAAGTTCAGGTGGAACTTTAAAAGCTGTAATTTTCCTAGAGGAACCTCTTCCATTTGATGTCGGTGTAATCCCCTCTGAAGTGCCACCATCTGAGTGGCGTGAAAGTGACACAATTGCCCTCTCATAATATTAGAAGGTATAGATGTGTTGTCATGTCTGGAATATAATTCCAAATTCTCAGTCTCTCAGGGTCATCCATGTCTTTACTTTACTTTATTTGTCTCCCTTGGGAGAAATTTGGTTCGGACAGAGTCCCGCCACACATCAAAAACACCACAAGTACAATACACAAATACATTGACAAAATAACAAAAGACTCCAGTGAGCAGTACATTTGCTTTGTACATTCTCCCCTCCCTCTTCGCACCCCCCGCAGGCACACACGCACATACTCAGTCACCCAAGTCACCACTTCTTGTCATTTACCGCAACACTGAAACAGGGATAAAATAATGTTTGTACCGGTTATGATTACATAGAGGCACCTGGTACCTCTATGTCACGTCTGAGAAGGATGCTGAGTAGCATGAAAAGACTCTTTGGGATGACCTTTCTTAAATTTCTTTGTTTATTGTTGCATAGTTGTTATGGCCTGGTGATGACGTCATGTCTTTATAGATATGCAAGGCTAAATTGTATAGTGCCAGTCCTTCAGGGTCAGAGTAAACATTCTGGCTGGATTTAATTTCATTTGATTGTTCATCACACGGTTTGTTGGTCGGTTCTTTCAAGTTCTGGACCAGGATGTTGGATTGTACTTTTGGAAACAGAAGAAGTGGCACTTTGGGGTCTTCTTGTGGTACAAAGTCAATATGTCCATGAAGTCGTTTTTGAAGACTGCTTTTAAGCCCCTTTCTGTGTTGGTGGTATGTTCCAGGGTCAATACTGAACTCTTCAAGTCAGTTTTTATATCTATCCCATACATCTGTCATTGTGTAAATGTCTCTTGTTGAACTCCTGATAATACTTTTGTGGACAATTTGTCCATATATACATCTTTTGGATCTGGCTCCTGGTTTGGCAATCTTGAAGTATTGCGAATAAATGTTACATACCATTGCAAATAATATTTCGCATTGGCTGCGACAAGGTCATTTATCCCAGCCAGCTGACATTTTATTGTACAGTCCATTTCAGATGCATTATTTATTTTATTCGACATGTCCAGGTTTGCTACAAAAAAATTTTTTTCTTGTGGCAATTTGGCAAAATATGCACAAATTTGAATCTATAATGGATACTTTGCTTCGTAGTTGGGGTGTTGAAAATGCGATTGTTGTCTCTACATCACAATGTTTATGTTAATGATTTGAGCTGGTGAAGGAGGCATAGCAGTTTTTGTGGTGATGGATTTCATTGTTATCAAATGAGAGATTTAGAGAGTCTGTCAATTATGTCGCAGTTAGTATGGTCAGCATATTTTTGCCAGTGCTTCCTGGACCGTAAGCCACTCCAGTGTGTCCCAGGAGAAATGTCTTCTAACAATCATCGACTTGGCAAAAATGCACAAATCCAAGTTAGTTACAGAATTACTGTGTCTTCTTTTTGTAGCAATCTTTTTCACACCTTCCATCTTCTATTCTAACCACATGAACATCATTGTGGGACAATCACCTGTAAAATAAAAAAAAATAAAAAACTATTGGTAGTGGTATAGTAGTAGTAGTAGTAGTAGTAGTAGTAGTAGTAGTAGTAGTAGTAGTAGTAGTAGTAGTAGTAGTAGTAGTAGTAGTAGTAGTGTGTAGTGGTGGTGGTGGTGGTGGTGGTGGTGGGTGGTGGTAGTAGTAGTAGTAGTATGATCGGGTTGCTTCTCTCCATCTGGGTTACTTGCCTAGAAACTCACGCTTGTGTTCACCATCACTAAAGTAAGCGAGGTGGGATTTACCGCCTTTGCTATGCCCAATCCCGTCAGATCTTGGAAGCTAAGCAGGGTAGGGCCTGGTTAGTACTTGGATGGGAGACCGTTTGGTAACACCAGGAAGCCTGGCGAATGTAGTGAGTGAGTGGTTGGTGGTGGTCGGAGGGGCCGATGGCGCAGACTGGTTGCCTCGCTTCCGTCAGTCTACCCCAGGGCAGCTGTGGCTACAATAGTAGCTTACCACCACCAAGTATGGAGTGAATGAATAATCAGCTGTGAAGCGCTTTGGGTGTCTTGAAAAGCGCTATACAAATCCAAGAGATTATTATTATTATTATTATTATTTACTGGCAAACAACAGCCTGCTGGTGTCAACCGTAAAGAGGCAACGCTTTTGTTCTCACTGGGATACACCAGGCTAGGATCCTAAAAACAAACATGAAAATGTAACAGCAAAAGTAGTGATATGTATGAAATACTTGGCCTATAGTTAATTTCATCCAGTATTACACATCATTTTAGAACAGATTTAATTAGCCATGCATACATAGGGTGACCAGATTTTCCAACTAAAAAACTGGGACAATATTCGGGAATCGGCCGCAGGGGTTCCAAATCTAAACTGTCTTTGCCCACGATGAATGGTAAAACTGTCAACGACTTATGACATGCACCAATCCGCATCCTGAATTGAGATTTTGAATTGGTTTACACTTGGTAATTGATACTCCCATGGGCCAAGGGCATTTTTAAGCGAAGTATGCTATTTTGGGGACTACATTGGCCAAAACCGGGACAACTGGGACAGATTACGAGTAAAACTGGGACAAATCAATGGTTTTGGAGAAATCTATTGGGACGTGGGACAAAGAACTCAAAACTGGGACTGTCCTGGGTAAACTGGGACATCTGGTCACCCTATGCATACATCATAAAAATAGCCAAAGTAGGCCATTCATAAACATAATACTCCGTTTGTGTTGTTATTCATAAATGCCAACTTAGATCACTGTAACTTCAGAGCTAGAGTTTTGTGTAACATCAACTGTTTGCTACATTAGCATGCTTATTATAATAATATAACAGTTCTTACCATTAAAGGTGCCGTTTGTATGATGGCCTCTCAATGGGTTAGAATTAAAACATTAAAAATGTATGTTCTGTACCAATGTATAAAATAAACAAGAATACATTAGTAAATGTTTTGCCTTTGAGTAAACGCAGTTACAGCGTTGCCATACAATGTAACTGACATCTTAACTGCTCAGAACATATAGCTTGGCAACCAGGAAGGACACATGGAGCCATATATGGAGATTTGCCAAAAAATATAGATGCCAATATAGAATATATCTGCCAATAGAATGTCCGGGGATTGTATTTGATAGTGTAGCTTTGTAGCCAAGTTGGTGACCACAATCCTGGGAGGACACTGTACAATGCAAATTCACATATTTTGCTTATTTATAATTCTATAGGACTAACATTTTTACCCACATTAAACTTTAAATACAGTGCGAATTCTCTCGAAACAATCTTTCATCATTTTGAAGATTGACTGAATACGAGCCAAAAAAAAAAAAAAGTTTATTTTCAAACCTATGAGGCCAACATTTTCTGTGTGGGGATAACACTGCCCTGCCAAATTACGCATCCAGACTAAATTCCATGATAAAATCTCATTTTATATTGTAGATATTTCATTTTATGATAGACAGCACATGACTGAAAATGAGCCATTTCGGTTAACATTTACCAATTAAAATTCCAAATAAATGTTGTTTTTTAACATTATCGTATAAAGATCAAATTTGGTACTCTGCACTAGGTCAGTGAGGTCTATATACAGTGTAAATTATTTCAGAAAATCTTGTATAATTTAGAAGATATAACAACTGTTAGGGCGGCCATCTTGTCTTATCAATAAAAAATAAAAATAAAAAATAAATATATATATATATATTTATTTATTTTAAACCTATGAGGCCAACATTTTCTGTGTGGTGATATACTCCCAAACTACACATGCAGTGCAAATTTCATGACAATACCTTGTACTATACTGAAGATATTTCATTTTATATAACAGAAAGTACATGGCTGAAGATATGACTTTTTGGTAAACATTCTTCTCTTACTTCCTCAATAAAAAAGCAAACAAAGGCGATATGTGATTGGCATATTCATGAAATATGTTCCCAACATCTTACTTATAACATAAAAACATGGTTGCCAACTCCTAACATTCCGGAACCGCAAAAGTTACAATTTCAGATTTTTGTACTAAAGTAAATATGTGGTCCTCGGTGAAAAACGACACCGCTCCCTTAGATGTTCATACAGTCACTGAGAGGGCTGTGCCTTTACATTTTATTTGATACTGGTACTTTAACGATACTTGGTTTATGAAACCAATACCCAGGCTGGTATTACTCAGTTACATTTACAAGTACACGTCCTTGAAGAACCTGGACTTATTAAAGTAGTTATATCATTATATCATGTTTTACTTCTATTCGAGTAATATTGTAATGAAGAATCTTAACTCTTACATGAGTAAAACAAAATTGTTACTTGTGCCACTGTGAGTATGTTAATTATGACCTAAAATATGAGTAGTTTGTGTCTCGTGGCTTTTTTCTTTAGAAATATATGTTTTTAATACATTTAATGGTATTTTCTTTGGAAATATGAGGATTTTCACACTAATACAAGTTTTGTTTCTCATCATTCATGTCACTACTTGAATCGGACTTTAACACTCAAACAGTTACTCACATATGTAGACCCCTGTCTACATATGTTCATCAAAACCATTTGAAAGGAATAACTATTGGAGATAAAGAAATTAAATGTAGCCAGCTGGCAGACGATACAACATTATTCTGGAGTAGCAGAGAGGATATTCAAAAAGCTATAGAATGCCTTGAAGTATTCTCCCAAGCCTCAGGGTTGAAGGTCAACATTAATAAGTGTAAGTTAATCAGTCAATCAAACTTTATTTATAAAGCGCTTTTCATACCGAAAGGTATCACAAAGAGCTTTACAGAGTCCAACATTTAAAACAATACGCCCCGCATCATATATATATACAGTATATATATATGACATATACATACACATAAGTAAATAGACGTCAGTTAAAAGCTAAGCTAACAGGTGGGTCTTGAGCCTGCTCTTAAAAACATGAACGTTCTCTGCGGTCCTGAGCTTGTCCTCAGGTCGTTCCAGAGGCGAGGGCCATAATACTGGAAAGACGCCTCGCCATGAGTCTTTTTGTTGACTTCAGGAATAACTAGGAGACCCCTGCTGGAGGAGCGAAGGGGCCGTGAAGGTTCATAAGGTAAAAGCAGTTCTGAAACTGAGTTGTTCTCTGTAAGAGAAGGGGGACTTCCTGACGAGGTCATTTGTGGTATACCGGTAAAGAAAGTTATATCCTATCTCGGAGTCAAAATATACCGTAATCAAAAATTAAGAACAAATGATAACTTTAAGCCCCTCCTCCAAAAAGTAAAAAGCAGGTTCAACTTATGGTTGTCAAGGGATCTTCAATGTATGGATGAGTACTTTTATCAAAAGTGAAGGTTTACCAAGGCTGACTTACCCAGTGATGGTTCTGGATGTGCCAAAAAACATGATTAGATGTATAGATAAAGACCACCTGAAAAAAGGATGTACTCAATTACTGATGGGGGATTAAATATGATTGATTGTGGTGCATCCAGTCTTAAAGGTGCTATGCGCAACTGTAAATGTTTAAAATAACTGTTTTCTAACCCATACATGCTTAAACAATTGCCTGATGTGCTGAATGAGTTCCTGTCTGATCGCTGCCATTGCCCCTATAATCCTGTGCAGTCAAGTAAATAAGAGGGATTCGGGTCGCAATCTTAAGGTTTGAGCCTGGGCGTGACGTCATGCGCGTTCACGCGCACCTGGCTAGCTCAGTCTGGGGAGTTTGTGTATTCGACGCCATTATCCGCACCAGCAAAGACTCCAGCGACTTTTGCCAAAGTAGAGGATGGATTGTAAGAGAAGATGAACTCCAGTTCATCCCAAACAGCAATACAAACTCCACGTAAGATAAAGAAGATAAAACGTTTGTCTAGTTCAACCAAAAGGGGCAAATTGGAGTGAGACAGGCGTCGGAGTAAGACAAGAGTCAACATCGGAAAGGCATTCATCAACAAATGGGGAGACCTCAGCTCCGCTCTCGGGCTCAAACGGACCCTCTGTTGGGTTTCTTCTTGCTAAAATGGTAAGATACAGTCTGTAATGTCTGATACGGTAAATCTATGTGAACAAATGACGATGCGTAATAGTTGTAATGCTATGTGTTTAGCGTGTAGTGTAGCGTTAGCTAAATGTAGAATCAGAATTGGTTTTATTGTCATGGTCAGTGAACAGGTTCACAAACTAGGAATTTTCTTCGGAGCAATCGTGCAACATAAAACATATAACATAAAAGATGCTAACTATGTTTTTGTGTATGGTCTACCGGTAGCCTTTTGTGTTTGGCTAACGTCTTCAAAATGATGCAAAATGCTAAAAAGTGCTCATGTCCTTGACCAACACGGCTGAATTTTCAACGCCGTTGTGTATATATTTTTTCTTTTTCGGCAAAATCAGTGAAATGTTCCCGGGAATGTGGTACATTTTGCATGTAGTTTATGAGGGGAGAAAACATGTTACTTGATAGGCTAACGTTGCTGTTACTGTGTACTCTATTCTAATCAATTGTTATTTTTGAAGAGCGCATATAAATTTGTAGTCATTGTTTAGTCCTACTTTAGACCTGGTTTATTCATAGTCTGACCTAGTTCAGAGCTGGTGTAGTCCTGGTTGTGTTCTGAGTTAGTCCTCCTGAGTTGGTCCTGGTTTAGATGGTGTGTAAATTGTAGGGGTGTCACGATTTCAATTTTTTGAGTCACGATTATTGTGTGAGAAAATATTGCGATTTTACGATTATTCACGATTATCGACCGGATGAAAGGAAAGAACTGATATTTTTAGGTTTTGTCTTTAAAAAGCTTTTTAATACTTGTAAACTTGTAAACATTCACCATTTCTAAAAATGAAAAATGCTTTAAGATTGTTTTGCATTAAAATAAATAGGCCTACATTGAATAATATAAAACAATGTCAACTTTACTTCTTTATAATGACCATAATTATCATAATTATTTTACTATACATTATTAGGCCACAAGCTAGGCTAGGTTTCCTGTTCTCAAAAGTTATGCTGTTGCTTAATTATTTGTCAGATGTTTTGATGAACAGAGAATGAAACGTGTTTACAAAATGACTAAGGAGACTCTTTTGAACAGCTGATTTCCACATGTGCGCGGTTTCACTTTCTTACTGTTATGCTGAAACAGAGCGGAGCGCGTTAGCTTTTTCTTTACATCCTGAGCCAGTTGTGGCTATTTCCGAACATTTGGACAACTTTTTTGGAATTATGCAGTTCGTTACCTTGACCTGGACATTTACAGCGAAGGATTATCTCCAAGATGTTGTTCATATTCGACGTAGCCGATATCAGCGCCTTTTGCTGCAACTTTCTGACGACAGGGTTTGCATAACGAATGTCCATCGACAACAACAACGCCTTGGTCATGTTTTGGATACTAAAGAGGTCCCACTCTGCTGACTTCAATCGTTTTTGGGTGGATACAACACTGGAGGAGAGCGTCCTTCTGCCTTGCTTAACTACCGGTGAGTTTACGCGCTGTTTATGGTGAGCAGCGGCTCGTACGTCAGCGTGAAAAATTTCCGCGGTAAACCGTGGCTTCTGAAATTCTTACGGATAACCTACCGCGTCCTTTTATAATCGTGGTAATCGTAAAACCGGTTAATCTTGACAATCCCTAGTAAATTGCAAATAAATAATAATAATAATCTCTTTTTACTTCGTCTGAGGTCAATAATGTATTCATGTGCATTTTTTCAAACATTATTGGCTAAGATACTGTATGTTTTCTTTTGTACAGGATAGAGTTTGAGCAAGAACAGGCCACAGACCCATACGACTCCGATTATGTCGCCCCTATATCTTTGTGGTATGTTTTGTCATAATGCAATTCCTACAGTCTTTTCCTTGTAAAGGTGTGAGTGGTCCAATGCAGAATCAAATGGATGAACTTCTCATCATTGGGTTTGAAGAAGCTGTCATGGACATTTGTGACCGGGTCTGCAGTTATAGTGGAGTGGGTGAGTACTGCATGGCTATGTAGTGTTTTATAAAAAGTCATGAACAACAATATCAAATGGAAAATAATGTAGGTGCATTTGTAATGCTTATTCTTTATCTGCATAGTTTTGCCCACATGGACACAAGTTGTGGATGTGAAACAGCCAGCCGTTGCTCAAACATGGGACGCAAGGACTTTATGCTTGCAGCAAACGGGCTATTGTCTGGGAATAATTACACCAAGATCGCCCTCTTCTTCAAATACATGAACATGAGAATGGTGACATCTTCTACTGTGGGATACAGCATTTCTACTGCGTACCAGCTGTAAGGGAGTTTTGGACAGAAAAGAGGGCTGCCATTATCAACCGATTACAGACTAAAAACAGTGTTGTTGCCCTTGGTAAGTAATAAACTGCATGTATTTGCAAATCCTAAAATAGCTAACATGCATCTGTATTTCTGTTTTAGCTGACGAATGGAGTCCTCAGGTAATTCAGTGGTTTATGTGCTTTGTCTCTGGACTTTTTTTTTCCGTAAGTAAATCTGAATAATTTTTGTATTTGAGATGATGATCCTTACCTCAAGTGGAGGAGTTCAAGTATCTCGGGGTCTTGTTCACGAGTAAGGGACGGATGGAGCGTGAGATCGATAGACGGATCGGTGCAGCGTCAGCAGTGATGCGGTCGCTGTATCGGACTGTTGTGGTGAAGAAGAGCTGAGTCAGGGGGCAAAGCTCTCGATTTACCGATCGATCTACGTTCCCACCCTCACCTATGGTCATGAGATCTGGGTAATGACCGAAAGGACAAGATCGCGAATACAAGCGGCCGAAATGAGTTTCCTTCGCAGGGTGGCTGGGCGCACCCTCCGAGATCGGGTGAGGAGCTCAGTTACCCGGGAGGAGCTCGGGGTAGAGTCGCTGCTCCTTCACGTCAAAAGGAGCCAGCTGAGGTGGCTAGGGCATCTGTTCCGGATGCCTCCTGGTCGCCTCCCTCGGGAGGTGTTCCAGGCATGTCCTATTGGGAGGAGGCCTCGTGGAAGGCCCAGGACACGCTGGTGGGACTATGTCTCCGAGCTGGCCTGGTGTCGCCTCGGGGTCCCCCAGAACAGCTGGAGGAGGTGTGCGTGGATCGGGAAGTCTGGGCATCTCTGCTGAGACTACTGCCTCCGCGACCCGGCCCCGGATAAAGCGGAAGAAAATGGATGGATGGATGGATGGAGATGATGATATAGGCATTTTCTAATGTAATGTTTGTGTTTTATAACAAGGAGAGATTAATGGAGAGGGGCGTTTTCCATTCCCTACGCCCCGGATCTACCTTTGCCTTTTCATATGAAGCCAGGACATTTCTTGCAGCGTTGGACTACAACCACCACAACCACAAAGGCCAAGTGTTGTAAGTGATTACTTTATGACTTTCCTATATAATGCATGTTTTGGGAACTAATGTCATAATTTGTTCTGCAGGCAAGAACGACTGTACAGCAAGAAGTCACAGACCGGATACAAAGAGGCAAAAGACTACAGTTACATCCCTGACCTGCAGACACAAATTCTAGGAATACAACTTCAGTCTGCAAGGGAACTCTCAAGAAAACGAAGCTTGAGACCAGGTGAACCTTGGTTTCTGGGACCTCTGTTTGGCATTGTGCCCCCTCCTACAGCTGATCTGGTGCAGTCACAAGTCCACAGAGGGCAGGTATGTTGTGTTAGTTTTTCATTGTTTTACAATGAACATTTGTTTTTTCTTTAGTGTGTGTGTATTTATGCAAGATTCCTGTTTTCATTAATATTTTTGCCACATCACTTCAATGTCCTTTTCCATAATAAAATAACTGTTCTAATGGCAAAAAAATTATGTTTTGTTTTTCTAGGAGATGCCATCAGCTCCCTGAACAGACTCCAAGTCAAACATAAGCAGTGCATATTTATTTATTTTTACAAACATGGAATTATTTACAATAAAGCCGTTTCTTCCCTAATTCATAGCCATATTTTCTGATGTGCTCACTACTTGTTTATTGCCTGAATGGTGCTTCTTTATACCCAACATAAATGCCAAAAGGGTCAAGATAATTGTCTGTCCTCCTCACTGATCAGTCTATAGATGTTGATTGTCCTCTGCACCTTCCCTGCCACTGCTGTCCTCAGTGCTTCCTCCACAGGAACATCAAATTGATTCGAGCTGTAATTCTAAAGGAAAAAATAAAATATGTTGTTATTGTGATCAAATACATGCTGTATTATTCTACACATCACAGGAAAGAAAATACAATGATAAAGGGATACTTATTTTACTTCCCTCATATTGTACAGCAGGCCTTCTATTTACTATAGCAAATAACTGCATTTTGATCTGTTCTGAACTGCATAACTACCGGCCCATGCACGGTCTCTTTCCCTGACCTTGTACTGAGTGAGCTAATTCCATGTTATGTGTACAGGTAACCTTTTTTTCCCCCTTCTAAATGTCTAAACTAGTGAAACTTGTTGGGGGCACTACACACCTTGCTCAGGGACAGTAGTTGAAAAGTATTGGCACAATTCACAGAAATGTTTATCAATGTGTACTGTCCCTGTCAAAATACCTAATAAATAAATCAGCACTGTTGTAGGCTATTTAGGTAAATCAGTTCAGCTTTGTGGAGTGTGATGTAAAATGCTGGTATGTAAGCTTCATAATTAGAAAACAATGTTGAGCAAATTAGTCTCTAATAATGATATACTGCTATTGGAATATGCTACTTAGCAGATTAATAAAACAGGCTAAACCCCAGTAAATATTCGGTGGATTAGGCTGTTTTAGTTAGAAGGTAATGTCAGAGCCATTTGATTATTAGTTTATTAGCTTGAGACATTTTAGTACTTTTTTGACCAACTAATAGGGTGTTTGGTGTGATTCTTATATTTTTTAGCTTATACAAAGTAATAACTTATTCATGAACGCATTTCCATTATAATCCAATCATAACACAAAACAGGTAGAAATGGTGAAAAACGTTTTCTCCTATACTACCCCCGTTTTTCCTCTCAAACATTAATATGTAGTTTACTCAAATGCAAATTCCATTCACATATTCAAAATAACTTACAGATTTATAACTTTCTTACCTCTGTAGACATTACGAGTCTAAACAAAAGATTTGTGCAATCGCTGTCGCTGTTGTGTTCTGAACTGCTCGTGCTCGTGCAAGCGTGCGTGTGTTCCATGAGCGTGCGCAACTCTGGATGCAATTCCGCTTGTCGTCAAAGGGGTCATAGTTCTGCAAGAACTCATAAACTTGCGTTGTGCACTTTTAAAGGTTAAATACCTTAAAATCTATATACAAAACAAAAATAAATTGTGGTACCATATCCCCAACATAATATTTGAAAAAGTTGGTGGAATTAAATTCTTGATGAAGTGTAACTTCGATCCCGCTAAGCTTCCCCTCAGGTTGTCTACCACAAACAAACCTTGTTGGCATGGATAGACATATATACAAACAGAATTTCTCCCCTGGGCGTTCCTTTATATGGAACAACAAATATGTTAAATGTAAAAATAAACGTTTATTTCTTCATAAGTGGGTTAAGTGGGTTTTAATTGGACAACTCTTGAATACAGATAAAAACCTTTATAGCTATCCTGATTTCAAGCAAAAATATATTTTTTCAATAACAGAGAGAATATCTTCAGGTAAAAAACTCGATTCCAATAGAAACTTTAAGTCTGTATCAAGGAACTCATGTTGACCTTTGCTTAATGATAAATGGAATTAACATTCTGGACAAAAATGCAATTACAAACATTTGCAAAATGCATGCCAGACCAGAACCTATAGTACTTGCCAGTACAAATGGAACACAATGTTTCAAAAATATTAATTGGAGAAATATTATAAACCAAACCAATAAGCACTGCGTGTTTAACAAAACTAAAGAGGTGTTTAAAATAATGCATAACATTTATCATACTAATACGTACTTAAAAAGGTTCTTGAATGAAATCGATGTTAATTGCACTTTTTGTGCAATACAGCCCGAGTCTATACCTCATCTTTTCTATGAATGCCTCCCAGTGATGGTGTTTTGGGTCGAGTTGGAGGTCCATATTAACACTAATCTAAATTCACATATTCAAAAAATTATGATTAGGAAAAAGATATGTTCTGTTGTGCTACTTGCAGAATGATGTGGACAGCAACATAAAACATGTGGTAAACCTATTCATATTGTTAGGTAAATATTACATCCATAAGTGCAAATGGGCAAAGAAACCGCCACAAAATCTTGAATTTATAATTGAGACAGAACATTACTTTCAATCATTGAAATAATAAATATAAAAAAGTTGTGAAAACATTAGATACCCTTACCAACTTTATTTGTATTGACCACTATTAGCATTGTCCTCATCTCTCTGTGAATATAGCATATCTGTGTCCATGTGTTTTGATGCGAACAGTGGCTCCAGTTCTGTTGCCCTTTGAGGTCTCCATAGATCCGTGGTTGCTGACGTTGAGACATCATAGTCCTGAACTCTATAGAGTTTCAGAGTTTTCAGAGGATCAGAGGAGACAGAGGGCAGCCAGCCCGTTTTCTTCCGAGTGCTACAGTTTCCCCGACCTCCAATGTCATGCGGGTCAGGTTGACCCACAGTGGCAGCGCGGCTCAGCCACAGCAGCTCAGGACTAACACCTGAACACTAGTTCGTTGTACAGTTGTACAATGACAATAAAGCACTTACTTACTTACTTACTTATTGTCTGTCCCTGTACTTTCACGCTTGACTATAAAATAAGCATAATAAAGCGGAGAAAAAAACGATCAAACCTTTCCTATATTCCCTCCAAGAGCACCAGGGTTCACCAAAAATCACGTTTGCATCACCAATGAAAAGTGGAAATACTGCAGCCTTTGTGATGTGAACCCTCCAGCATGCGATTTCCACACAGCGATCAGAATGTGCACGAGCGAGGGGGAGGGGCCTCAGGAGGGAAACAATCACGTCTCAATCCCTTTTAATTAAAGCCAGTTAAACAGAGCACACTTAATTAGGCACTTGGAGCCGCGTGATGGAATGAAAGGGCCATTACTGGTAATTAGAAACCAATCAACGCCAATGAGAGCCGAGCACCGCCTAAACCTGCGATATGTGACTGCAATTAGCACCAGGCAATTAGTGCGGCGCCTCACTTCTCTATGCACTGCACAGGGCTTTATATGGACACATTCTTCTCATCGTCTGACATGGAATTAGTTAAATAAAAATCGTATGCATTTGGTTAGAAATATCGACTTTCCCTGAAGCGCGTCAACCATATGTAAATATTTCATGATCATGACCCAACATCTGACGTCAGTAAATTCAGACCTGTAGCCTACTTTTTTACTAACTGCGTTTCCATTACTGGATTTTAAAGCGCATTTTTAAGTTTCACATTATGAAGTGATGGAAGCGCCACATTTCGCATTTAAAACCCTTAACTTGCATAAAAAGTTTATCTGCTCGCTTTTTTGTTTTGTTTTTGCGAATTAGCGTTTATGCGCATTTTGGAAGATGGAAACAGATTTTTTGCATAAAGTTTGACGTAGTGGATAAAAAGTGACTGTTGGCGTAGCTGACCTGTAGCTGACCTGCGTCCGGAGTGGGCAGAAATGGAGAAGAAAAGTAATCCATCCATCATCGCAGGTCGTCTCTAGTCCAAAAGTATTTCCCAGATGCAGAGGCTCAAACATGGCTGTCTTTGCCACAGCATTTATGCTAACAACAGTGCACTGCAACTATGGACCAAGTTAGCAAACAAAAACGTTGCCCAGTGACACAGACGTCACCTGATCTTCATTAGAAAACGTAGTAAACTCACTCTGGGAGAGTTTTTGTTTGTCCTGCCTTTACAGGGCATGCGAGACTTCAGAGTAGTAGTAGCGAGTTAGATACTTTTCCTTCGCTTTAGCATGTGCCGCCTAAATAGCATTAGACTACAAGTAAAACCAAGCAACTCATTCGGATAAGGTCAATTCATTTGGCCAAAAACAATACAAAAAAGCATGCACTTCAAGTTAAATCAAAAATGCACAGTATGCGATTTTAGACCGTTGCACATTTTCTCTGATGGAAACGCAATTAGCGATAATGTAGATTTATTAACAACTACAAACACACTTGACACGATGGAAAAAGTTATTTTTGTTTCCATTGGTTTTGTCAGGATCTGCTTGTGTGTGTGTGTTCTCCCCCTGCTGGCACACCTAGCTTCAATCTCCGATCAGCCTTCAGAATAAGAAGCCTGGGGATCATCCACTCCTTGCCAGTTCGTTGTTGCTACCAGTTAGTTCAAAGTTTGTGGCTCCTAGTTTGCTTTTGTATTTTTGCTAATACTTACCTCCTGTGTTCAGATCCTGCCTGCCAGCTAGCTCCGTGTCCGCCTCTGCCTGTTTGCCTGTTTGCCTCTCTGCCAACTCACCACGCCCATGTCTGCCTCAGCCTACCTGCTCCGAGATCTGCTCTTGCCTACATCATTCTTCCCTGTTCATCAATACACCGTTAAACCTTCGTACTGTGTTCTGCTTTTGGGTCCTGTGAAACCGTGACAGTTTTGTTTTGTTTGTTTTTTGCGTAATGAGCTCTATAGGGTTGCCAGATCCTGATGCTAAAACCAGTTTGGATGTACATATAAAGTCACTCTCTCCAGCTTTCCCAATACAACTATAGTCATTTACAAACAGTACACCATTGTAGGCGTTCAGTGAAAGCACACAGTAGGCTACTTCAGGACAAACACTGAGCAGGGGGCTTAGGGGAGCAGGGGGCTGTAAAGTAAAGTACTCTGGAAATGTGGAAAATACTGTAGATTCTGTAATAATGTCCTGGCATAACACCTCCTTTAGTCACATTTGATGTTCAGCACTGGCTTTTGTAGAAAGTGGGGCTTTACTTTGGGAAAACTGGGAGGTTTGGTTCCTTGGTATTTTGACGATGAAGAAAATCGGCCCTCCTCCTATAGCAAACATTCCTGGGGGTGGCAGTGGCGCAGATGGTAGAGTGGGTCGTCTCATGATAGGAAAGTCGTGGGTTCGAATCCCAGCTCCTGAAAGTGAACACTGTTGTTGTGTCCTCTCCTCCAGTGTCTGTGTACACTGGTGTATGAATGAGAGCATGAATGTCTGACTGGTTCCTTGCTGTAAAGCGCTTTGGGCCTGATAAAGGTAGAAAAGCGCTGTATAGGTTGAGACCATTTACCTCTGATATCAATGCTGATATTTTCACCAAACATTCCAGATGTATCACACCAAAACCACACAGATAAAAGTGGAGCACAAACATATGGAGGAGGGACAGGGTTTTTCAGAGGAGCTCATTTCTCTTGGAGAAGAGAGGCGCACGGTCACCAGCTGAATATGGACCATCACTTTTTCTGGGCAAACATTCTGAAAGAAATCTCCATGTTGAACCTGGTTATTATTTGGAAGTGATTGCGTTCAGAAACCTGTCATATAAATATTATGACCAATGTCAAGCACATGTTTTTGAATATTGTCACCATTTTGAGAAAATTATTGGAGCCTGGTTTAAACATGCCAACAGAGAAAAGGTTTAACTTGAGCGTGTTTGTTTCATATGGATTGTACCAGAGTTTACAGGAATATTAACCATAAATAAAACCATGGTAAAATGGTAAATGGACTCAACTTATATAGCGCTTTTCCACTTACGTTAGGCACTCAAAGCACTTTACAGCAAGGGTCCACTCACCCATTCACACTCTCATTCATACACCAGTGTATGCAGACACTGGAGGCAAGTAGGGTGAAGTGTCTTGCCCAAGGACACAACGACAATGTGCATTTTGCGGGAGCTGGGATTCGAACCCATGACCTTCCGATCACGAGACGACCCGCTCTACCACCTACCACCTGCGCCACCGTCGCCACCATGACAAACAAAATCAGCATTTCGAAGGTTACCATAGTTACCACTCTGGATTTCGTAGCTGCTCACCGCCTCATTTTTAAACTATAGGCTCTGTATGATGTGATGACTCTTAGCTTTCAAATGTGTGATGGTACTGTATGTTCATGTATACACTGCCTCTCGAAAGTACTAATACACCTTGAACCTTTGCACATTATGTCATGTTTACAACCCTAAACTTAAAGATTTTATTTTGATTTTTTTACTGAAAGTTCACACACAGACAAGTGTGAAGTGAAAGCAAAATGATACATGATTCTGTTATTTTAGAAAAAATAGAAAAGTGGGGCGTGCATAAGTATTCATACAGCATATTCTGAGTGCATTAAATTGCCTTTATAACATTCCTAATGACTGCAGAATGTTCACACCTTGCCCTAACCATTAAATAGAGGCCACCTGTGTGTAATCTACTCTCAGTATAATTCCAGCTGTTCTGTGAGGGCCTCAGAGCTATGGTCAGAGTGTATTGGTCACTAAACAACATCATGAAGGCCAAGGAGCACACCAGAGAGGTCAGGGATAAAGCTGTGGAGAGGTTTAAAGCAGCGTTAAGTTATACAAAGATTTCCCAAGATTTGAACATCTCACGGAGCACTGTTCAATCCATCATTCAGAAATGGAAAGAGTATAGCACCACTGCCAACTTACCAAGACACGGCCGTCCACCTAAACTAACAGACCGAACAAGGAGAGCACTGGTCAGAAATGTAACCAAGTGCCCTAAGATAACTCTGGAGGAGCTGTGACGTACTGCCGCTGAGCTGGGGGAATCTGTACATGGGACAACTATAAGTCGTACTCTACACAAATCTGGCCTTCATGGACGAGTGGCAAGAAGAAAGCCATTATTGAAAGGAGGCCATAAGAAATCCTGTTTGAAGTTTGCTAGAAGTCATATGGAGGACACAGCTACCATGTGGAAGAAGGTGCTTTGGTCAGATGAGACAAAAATTTAACTTTTGTGCCCAAATGCAAAACGTTATGTATGGCACAAACCTAACACTGCTCATCGTCCTGAGTGCACCATCCCCAGTGTCAAATAGGAGGAGTCAGCAAGAGAATTGAGGCTGGGGCGGAGATTCACCTTCCAGCAGGACAATGACCCTAAACACAAAGCTAAATCTACAATGGAATGGTTTAAAAACAACCATATTAATGTGTTAGAATGGCCCAGTCAAAGTCCTGACCTAAATCCTATTGAAAATCTGTGGAAAGACCTGAAAACTGCTGTTCACAAACGCTCTCCGTCTAATTTGACAGAGCTTGAGTTGTTTTGTAAAGAGGAATGGGCTAAAATGTCTCTACATGTGCAAACCTTGTAGTCAAACCCCAGAAGACTTGCTGCTGTTATTGCAGCAAAAGGGGGTTCCACAAAGTATTAAGTCATGCTGTATGAATACTTATGCACGCCCCACTTTTCACTTTTCTATTTTTTGTAAAATAACAGAATCATGTATCATTTTGCTTTCATTTCACAGTTGTCTGTTACTTGTGTGTGAACTTTCAGTAAAAAAATTAAAAAATAAAAACTTTATGTTTATGGTTGTAAACATGACAAAATGTGCAATGCAGGTTCAAGGTTTAATAGTACTTTTGACAGGGACTGTAGTGAACCTTGTGTCTCATCTGCATCTTAAGGTCTCTGTAGGCTTATTGCAGTGCCTATTGTAGACCACTAAGAATGTATCCTACTGACATGCGGGGCAGGTGCTGAGATGGACACAGATGTGTCATGTTTATCAAAATAATAAGTCTACCTTAAACCATAGAACAGGCCACTGTTAGAGTAAATTATATACACACAATTCAGACCTGTCTGTGTCCACAATATCAAAGTACAGTCAGTGGTGTAATGTCACTCATCTCGTGCATAGTCCGGTGTTGCCCTCTACTGTCACGGCGAAGTCTTGCAGCTTCACTGTTTCTCTTTCCCCTAGTTATGAGTCTGCAGCGTCCTCTGGTGGCAGACACTGGTGTGGCATAGTAAAATGTAGAAGTGCTCAGCTCTAAGAAAGCTCTATGGCAGTGGTAGGCAAGTTTCCTCGGGGGAGGGCCGATTTTCTTCGTCAAAAGACCAAGGGCCAGACCTTCCCATTGTAGTCCGAAGTAAAGCATCACTTTCTACAAATGCCAGTGTTGTACATCATATATGGCCTAAATGGTTGTTCTGCTAATACATTTTAAAGGAATTGACAGCATTCTTCACATTTCTAGAGTACTTTAACATGCATTTGATCTCTGATATGTGTAATTATGTTCCTCAAAATCATCTCGAGGGCCAGAGTTTCTATAATGGAGGGCCGGTTTTGGCCCCCGGGCCTGACGTTGCCTACCCCTGCTCTTTGGTCTACGCAATTATATTAGTCCATGTGCCACCCTTAAAATGTGACAAATCAGTACCACCAAAGGTGGCAATGGCTATGAGGGTTTTTTGAATAAGTTCACATCCGAGCTTTATTTTTGTGTATGATAGCCTCTCTGATTTTTAATTACAGATGAACATTTTTGGAGATGGCAACACACAATTGAAAAAAGCAGCCCCATAAAAACATCAGCTACCTGAGAGTGCGATGCTACTTTTATTTTTTTATTTGGAAGAATATCCTCACCATCTGCACAGATGATCTGATCACAGGCCATGCAACAGCCCAGTGTTGAAACAGCCTCAGATGGATGCATAATCCACTGCACCAGTGATGAAGGACGACTGGTTTCTGAACAGAGCTTGGACTCCTGGAGTCGAAAGAAAAGGAAAATTATAAGCGAATGTGTTGAAAGTTTAAAAGAATAGCACGTCAAACTTCAAGTACTTCTAAACACCTGTGGTGAAGTCTGCATATTCTGCCAGAAAAAAATAAATGTCTGAAGGGCAGCAAAGAAGAAAATGGACGGAAGAATTCTTGCTATTATGAGCAGCCGAAGAACACTATCACAGATCATGCTATAGAATGCACACAGAGGAGGACCTGTATATCCCAATATGAAGCTGCATTTTATTTTTTATTTTCTCAGCTCATTCCACATTTGCAGTATTATAAATATAAATATCGCTGCAAAAAGTGAAGTTACTTCACATAATGCAGTTATAAGGAGTTGACATGTGCAACACAGTTTCATAAATGGCTAACACACACGCTAACACGCGTTTTGATTGACTTACCGCTCAGCCTGGCCTCCCGTCATCGGGTGTTTATGTTATGGCACTTGCGTTTGTTATAAAAGTTAATCCACTTTGATTCTGGCCAAGATTCACCAAGCATCCATCAGGTTGGTTGATAAAGTCGCTGAATCCCGGAAAGAAATTCCAACTTCTGGCGAGTGCACTCTTTTTAGGAAGGTTGAATAGTCTGTTCCTCTCGTAGCCAAACGCGCATCCGTGACATTATCGTTGGGTAAGAAAAAGAACAGGCGTGTCCAGAGTAGGTTAGAAAGAGCTCCGTGTTCACAAACATGACTTCTGTTTGGATCTTCCGAGGGTGCGTTTGTTTACTCTCCCGGGACAGCACAGACTTCCTTTTTATTTTTATTTTATTTCTTACAACAGAAATAATGAAAAAGCTGTTTTATAAATTAAAATCAGGCCGTAAGGCATTACATTACAGAGGTCTGGCCCTTCCTGTTTGACACTATGATGTAAAATGCGTCAGAGTGTCACAACTCAGTGGTTTTGCAGGAGAGGGCGGAGCAGCTGCTCAGAGAGCAGGATTCAGAAGGATTACTTAAAACTGCGTGAATGAAGCCAAAAAACACTCTGGGGTGTTTTTGATAAGGAAATAGCATAACAACTTTTGTTAAAAACTCCAAAAAGTCGATTTTGCATGATATAGGACCTTTAAAAGATCCATAAAATGTTTTAAATAACGGTGTTGGGACCGGGTCTAAAAGACATGTGGTGGGCCTCACTGAGGAGAAAACTTTATCAAGCATCTCAGCATTAACCTGGACAAAACTGTCCAATGTTTCCTCTGGAACAAATAGACAACCAGATGTATTTAAAACCATGTTACTTTGGGTAGATAAAATATTACATCTGATAGTGTCTATCTTTCCCCTGAAGTGGTCTGCAAACGCCTCACAGAGAGCGTCTGCACAACATTTTCTATTGTTGTGAAGAGTCTCTTGGATTGTTTTTATGGTTTCTGATTATTGAAGAAAAGTAGTTATTTCTAGCGTCTCTAATTGCGTTATTGTAGATTTTTTGTTGAGCACAGAAAATTTGACGGTTTATTGTAATTTTATCTTTCCTCCATTTCGGCCTTCCTGCAATTTCTTTTTAACTGTTTTAGCTCCTCGTTTCTCCATGGAGGTAGGGGTTTTGTTTGTGTATTTTTTTGTTTTTAGTGAAGCGAGATGTTGAGAGCCGACTGTAGTTTACTGTTAAAATTGTCAAAAATAAAATCGCAGTTAGCCAGTAAAACCACAGGAGGAAACTGTTCTAAAACCTGTATGAAATTTGCAGCCTCTTCAGGGGTAAGATGACGTTTCCTCACAGTTCTCACCGAAGTCTCTCGCTGGATAAAACTGGTGACATTAAAAAACACACAGTAATGGTCAGAGACAGCCAAGTCAACGACAGAGGACACAGTAGTGGACAGGCCATACGTGATGACCAGGTCCAGACTGTGTCCTCTGTCGTGAGATGGCTGTGTGACATGTTGGGTAACATCCATATACAGTGGGGGAAAAAAGTATTTAGTCAACCAACAATTGTGCAAGTTCTCCCACTTAAAAAGATGAGAGGCCTGTAATTTTCATCATAGGTAAACCTCAACTATGAGAGACAAAATGAGAAAAAAAATCCAGAAAATCACATTGTCTGATTTTTTTATGAATTCATTTGCAAATTATGGTGGAAAATAAGTATTTGGTCAATAACAAACAAACAAGATTTGTGTCTCTCACAGACCTGTAACTTCTTCTTTAAGAGGCTCCTCTGTCCTCCACTCGTTACCTGTATTAATGGGCCCTGTTTGAACTTGTTATCAGTATAAAGACACATGTCCACAACCTCAAACTGTCACACTCCAAACTCCACTATGGTCAAGACCAAAGAGCTGTCCAAAGACACCAGAAACAAAACTGTAGACCTGCCCCAGGCTGGGAGGACTGAATCTGCAATTGGTAAGCAGCTTGGTGTGAAGAAATCAACTGTGGAAGCAATTATTAGAAAATGGAAGACATACAAGACCACTGATAATCTCCATCGATCTGGAGCTCCACGCAAGATCTCACCCCGTGGGGTCAAAATGATCACAAGAACGGTGAGCAAAAATCCCAGAACCACACGGGGGGACCTAGTGAATGACCTGCAGAGAGCTGGGACCAAAGTAACAAAGGCTACCGTCAGTAACACACTACGCCGCAGGGACTCAGACGTGTCCCCCTGCTTAAGCCAGTACATGTCCGTGCCCGTCTGAAGTTTGCTAGAGAGCATCTGGATGATCCAGAAGAGGACTGGGAGAATGTCATATGGTCAGATCAAACCAAAATGGAACTTTTTGGTAAAAACCCAACTTGTCGTGTTTGGAGGAGAAAGAAAGAACACCCTACCTACTGTGAAGCATGGGGGTGGAAACATCATGCTTTGGGGCTGTTTTTCTGCAAAGGGACCAGGACGACTGATCCGTGTAAAGGAAAGAATGAATGGAGCCATGCATCGTGAGATTTTGAGTGAAAACCTCCTTCCATCAGCAAGGGCATTGAAAATGAAACGTGGCTGGGTCTTTCAGCATGACAATGATCCCAAACAAACGAAGGAGTGGCTTCGTAAGAAGCATTTCAAGGTCCTGGAGTGGCCTAGCCAGTCTCCAGATCTCAACCCCATAGAAAATCTTTGGAGGGAGTTGAAAGTCCGTGTTGCCCAGCGCCTGCCCCAAAACATCACTGCTCTAGAGGAGATCTGCATGGAGGAATGGGCCAAAATACCAGCAACAGTGTGAAAACCTTGTGAAGACTTACAGAAAACGTTTGACCTCCGTCATTGCCAACAAAGGATATATAACAAAGTATTGAGATGAACTTTTGTTATTGACCAAATACTTATTTTCCACCATAATTTGCAAATGAATTCATAAAATATCAGACTGTGATTTTCTGGATTTTTTTTTCTCATTTTGTCTCTCATAGTTGAGGTTTACCTATGATGAAAATTACAGGCCTCTCTCATCTTTTTAAGTGGGAGAACTTGCACAATTGTTGGTTGACTAAATACTTTTCCCCCACTGTAGTTAAGAACTAGGGTTGGGCGATGTTCCCTTAATTGGCAGTTGACGATGTTTATTGTTTACAGTGAACTATCGTGATTATAAGCATTTTTTAAAGACATTAAAAGCCTATATAAAGATAAATGGATCTAAACTAAACATGATCTGAACAGAATCCTGGAACATGAATTCTGCAACAGAAATGTGTTAAAACTCGTGCGTAAAAGTCTCAGAGGAGAACGACTTATTCAGAGCGTCATCTGCTCCTCAATACCAAGGCTCTTATCACACTAATATCAAATGTAAATCGGAGCTTATTATTTGCATTTGCTCAATTTTAACGTAATGTTTAAGAAACTGTGGGTGAACGGGACCATATTTAGAAGTTTGCGTCGGAGCCTATGTTTTTGAAGCTGCTCCACGCGCCGCTCGTAGCCTCGTACCTCCTGCACCGCCTCTTTCTCTCCTCTCTCGGCCCTTCGTTAGAATATCCAAACCCATGCACTCTCAGCTATGTGATATCCATTTTAAAACTGATTAGTTTACGTACGAAAAGCAAGCGAACCACGCGGTTAAACAGTAAGCTGCTATAGGGTTACGTCACAAATCAAGCGGAGGTGAATACAGCACACTCGCTTCATTGAAAACAATGGGAGATCGCTGATATTTGGTGGTTGTTTGAGAGGATTTATTAAGGTGAATAATTGTCGGATTGTGATGAAATGTGATTTGATTACCATGATAACCTGCCTATTGAGCCAAAAGTCTGATATAAACAGAAATTGGACTTCATTGGTCTCGATTAATGTTTGTACAAACTGCCAAGAGAGGTTGCCTAGTACGCGTCGCTAATCCATCGTAACTTTGTGTTGAATTTACTGTATGTTTCGTCTTACAGGAAATAATCATGATCTAAGTATAAACGTAATGCTGACGAGAACATGTTTTAGAAGCTTTTAGGTGACGTTCTGTCTAGTTTATTCCGCTTTAGATTTAGCTAAAGCATAGCTAACACATGTCATGACATTAAACATTTGATTAACAATTTATTTTATGTTTAATGCAAAGTAAATCATAGAATTTAGAGCCTGATGTGTCCGACACAGTTACGTTAAACTTTAAAACATAATCCACACAATGTGTTTAGATCTGCAGACGTCGATTCTAATCATAAAACTTACTCAGTTTACAAGATTGTAGTAGTTCTGACAAAATGGAACATCCAACCGCACAACAGCTTTTAAGTCGGATTTACTGAGAAAATCTAAATTTATCGAACACAATCTGTCACTCACAGGCAAAAACGCTGTTTAATACTGCCATTGTTTTCACTTTCACATCTGCGGCGTTCTGAAAGTACCCGGATGGTAGAAGAGCCCTATAGAGAGAGCCCCACGCGTCAGAAATAGAGCAGCGCTGCGTCTTTTCTTTAATAATTACGGCTAACACAACATGTCTTCTGGCAGGCTACTTAAACTATGCATATTAGTTATATTCATGATATAATTTACAGTGCAATCCCTGCAAAGTTTGTAGGTTTACAAGGCCCACAGAAGATCAGTGCGTGTTTCTGACAGGAGGGGGGCGTGGCATCACGATGGTGGCTCTCCGATGGTGGCTCTCCGATCGTCCATCGTGATGGATGACGAACATCACGATGGACGATCGGAACAACCCTATTTATTGTCCATTGTCCATGTGTAGATTAAAATCACCTGTTAAAATAATCATCTCGTATGAGTTATGAATAATGGATACAAACTCTGCAAAATCAGTGTTAAAAGCTGTGCATTGCTTTGGTGGTCTATAAATAGTGACGGCTAGAATTGGAGGATTACTAAAAACAATAGCATGATATTCGAAAGTGTTAAAATGCTCAAATAAAACCGGTTTGGTGGCAAGTGTATTAGAAGTTATTGATGCAGTGCCACCTCCCCTTTTGCCATGTCTAATTGAAAATGCACTGCTAAAATTAGGTGGAGAGGCCTCCGTGAAAACAGCGTTCGCATCCGCACCCAGCCAGGTCTCAGTTAAAAACAAACAAGCTTCTTGTCTAAACTCCAATCATTTACAATAAAAGACTTGTTCAGCAGAGAGCGGACATTTAAAAGAGCAAAGCTTATTGTGGTGGGGGACTGAGTATTCCCCCACCACAATATACTGTAGTAAGCAAAAACAATAAAAATGTCAAACTCAACTCAAGCAAATGTGATCTAATTATGTTACAATCTTATCTTCTTTATACCTGGTTCTTGTTCCACCTCTGTTCTCATTCTTTCTTCTCTCATCTTTCCCTGGTTGTTGTGCTACCATGCAAATATGAACCAAAACCACACAAATAAATATTGTTCAAAAATCAAATCGAATCACCAGGTATAATGTGTAGATATTTTACATGGCCTCTTAGCATGAATATGTTATCAAGTTATTTGCTCTATTTTGTATTATTTTGTACTCTGCTTTGCTCTGGAGTGAGTACAGCGAATACAGAATTTGATCTCAGATTTATTCTTGATGGGGTAGATAATTATTTTCTCAGAGAGCCACATTTGAATCTGTGCATGTTGTGGAGGGCTGAAACAACAATATCAACAGGTAAGCTAGATTTTTGGATGAGGTAAACTTATGTTGTTTTAGTTGTAATTATGTCAACATCTGAATATATTTGAAAATGATAAATTATCAATTTGAACCCTGCCCTGCAGTTAGAGAACCACCACCAATTCACTGACTACTTTTAGGTTGTCAGAACCATTAACCTAGGCCAGTACACCAGATACTTAAATACTTCCAATTTATAGACACTTCATAGATACTTTCCCTTTTGACAATTGAACCCACTTTATACTTATTTATTTGACAGGGACATTGCACGACAAATGTGTTGCAGACAAGAGATAGCTACAAGCTCATTTTCATCTGTATTCCCTGGGCAGAGGCAAAGTGACAGCAGGTTTATACAGTGGCCAATGAGCATTCTTAAGTCCATTCACAATATAAAATACAGATAAAGCACCGGCAAAATGATCACTTCAACATTCAGATGCAATATTTACAGTATTTACACTTGCGATTACAAATATTGAGTTAAAAAAAAAAATTGTACCTTCTTACATTCTTAACAATCCCCCGCTTAACCAGTTTATGCTAATGATCACAAATCTGACTGTCTTTCAACCATTTCTTCAGGTTAAGTTTAAACTGTTGCACGGTGCTACTCTCTCCAACAGTTAATGGCAATGAGTTCCACGTCCCTGCAGCTTCACAGAGAAGCTTCTGTCCAAAGGTGGAGGATCTAAAGTTCACAGAACAGTCTCCTCTGGAGGAGCTCGCGTTGTTCTACGTCCTGCCTCGTCACAAGATTTCACAAACATCCTCAGGGGCTGTGGGGCCACATCATGAAGAATTTTAAACACTAAACTGACATTCAAAAACAAAATGAAAATGTTAAAGAGGGGGTATTATGCTTTTTTCAATCACATAGCACCAGTCTATAGCATACTACAATGATGACGTAACCTTCTGTTGGTCTGTATATGCAGTAAATTAAAATAACTGCCTTGAATAAAATTGCTCTCTCAAAATGGCTGTACTGAACGTCTTGAAATAGGCCTCTGTCTCTTTAAGAAGCTTTCCGATACGCCCCCTTCAGCACACTGCTGTGGCATCTAAACAACACTACTGTGCGGGGAGGGGGCTCTGCTGAGCTGAGGAGCAGTGGTTGGTGGCTTGGCTGGTGACAAAAGGTCCAGAGGCGTCTCCAGGAGGTGGGGGCGTTCCTAGGAGGACTGAGGCATAGCTACACCTAAAATGGCTGCCGTCTAAGTTTTTACTGATTAATCAAAAATATGTGAATGAGCCAAGGCAACACTCCAGGCATGTGTTTAATGAGGGAATGACATAATAACATGATATAAAGCTTGAAAAAGTCGATTTTACATAATACCCCCCCCTTTAACATTAATGATTTATATTTCTTCACAGTGTTACAGTAGCGGTACGAAACAGATTTTATATCTAATATTTTGAGTGCCTGTTTGTACAAGCTCTGGAGCGGCTGTAACGCAGAGTTGGTTGATAGAGACCAAGTTGTAATGCAATATGTAAAATGTGAAAATATCCTCGCATGCATATAAAGCTTGGCTGCATCTGTGCTCATTTGGGCCATGCATGGACATATATCATGGCGTCATCGGTGTACATTTGTACGTGAACTTTAGGACAAATAGTTGGAAAATCATTTATATATACACTGAACAAGAGAGGACCCAAAATAGAGCCTTGTGGCACCCCGACTGAGCTGTTTAAAAAAAAAAGACATGGAGCTCTTGTGCAGTGCTTCCTATTCTCTAAATATGATTTAAACCATTGTAATGTCTCATCATTAATATTGTGAGTGGACAATTTGGATGTTATGGTTTACCGTGTCGAATGCTCCTTTCCTTATCCAACATGGCCTTGAGTTGTTCAGCAAAATAAAAAAGTGTCGTTTCAGTTGAATGGTGTTATCTAAAACCAAACTGAAGAGGATTCAGGGGGTGCTCTCCATAATTCAAATGATCCATCAGTTGCATGGCCACTACTTTCTCGACTACCTTAGATATTATAGGTAAGATACTCACTGGTCTAGAGGTGGCCAGCTCAGCTTTATCTCCTCCCTTTCCACTGTTACTGAACAAACTGAAGGGCCATTGAAGCTGCAGGCACTTTTTGCAGTGTACTGTACTAAAAACAAGCACTGAGCTGAACTATTTCTTACCTGTTTCTTGCTCCAATTCTGTGCGGTCCTCATTCTGGCGTCTGTGCCTATCTCTGCCATCACTCGCTCTTTGTGCTATAAATCCACCAGAGCAATTTTAATAATTGCTCTGGTGGATTTATAGCACAAAGAGGGAGAGATGGCAGACCCAAAGTTATGACATATAATGTAGTATTATCAATATGTGAAATTGTACTTTGTTGTTCTCTCTCACCTGGGTTGCCTTCCTGTCTTTAAAAAAAAAAAGCCCCTGATGTCCATGGCAAGTCACTAAAAATATGCATTATGATGTTATAAAATGAAACCAGAGAGTAATTAATTACAATAGATTTGTGGAAACATATGGGGCTTCACTTATTTATTGTCCATAAAACAAGGCTAATTAGTTTACTCAAGAACGAAACACAACTAGTGGCACCTTATGATCGCAGCATTAGGAAAACTAATGCTAATGTCAGGATCCATACCTTGTTCCTCCCTACCTGGGCGTGGCCTTCCTGGCTTGGCTGCTGGCACACCTGATTCACATCCAGACCTCGTCAACCTGCAGTATATAAGCCTGGATCTTCAATCCCTCGGCGCCAGTTCGTTGTTAACACGTCCCCGTTAGTGACTTTGGCTTAACTATAGTTTCATGTGTCATTCGTGGTACTTATGTTTGCATTGTCTGTTCAGGTGCCTGTCTACCTTCCTGCCTGCCAGCCTACTTACCTGCCTGCCTGTCTGCTCACCAGCCTGCCTGCCTACCTACCTGCCAGCCAACTTACCTGCCTGCCTGCCGACCTACCTGCCTGCCTGCCAGCCACAATTTACCATCAATCTCAAGGAATTATACCTATCCTTTGTGTGAATAAATCACTAGTCACTCACCTGCTGTGTTCTGCTTTTGGGTCCTGGTATAACCGTGACAGTTAATGCTAGTGAGGGTAAACACTAGGGATGGGCAACATGAAGCTTCATGAAACACCAAAGCATTTGAAGCGATTGTGCCGAAGCTTCGAAACACAGTTCGAAACCGACTCCACAGTGACATCAAGAGGCAATGTTTCAGTACTACAAGATTCACAATGGTTCAGCTGAGGGATGAAACACTACATCAGTGGGTGCTACGGGGTTCAAGCCATGGATGTATTATAAGGTTCAAGCATACACCCGCATCTTTGGCTGTTTTTGTTTTGTTGTTGTATCTTTTGCTTTCTTTGTTGTTGTCGTTTTTGTTTTTCACAAGGCTTATGTGTGAGTTAATGTTGTTGCCCTGTGCCCTTTGGCTATTTCAGTTATTCTTCATTCAGTGTAAGCTTTAAATCAACGTAAACAAACATTCAAAAAGAAAAAAAAAGACACCCACGTCTTTGGGAGAAGTTACCTTGTCAACAATATGATTTAATAGATATAACCCGTAAATCACGAGTGTCCTTTGATTCTCTTCTCACATACGAGCATGGTCGACCAATAGCGTGCTGGGACCATTTCGGACCGACAATTTAGAGAAGACCGGCCCACTTTTCTGTGGGTTTATAGCTCAGTGATAAAGCGCTAGTCTCTGGTGCACGAGGTCCCCGGTTCTAGTATGACTTTGTCATTTTCCTAACGCTCTTTTTACATGGGCCGCTTTCAAGATATTTTTTTTCAGAAATATAATGTTCTATGCTGTGGAAGGACTTAGTCTATTTCTTTTCTTACTAATAACTTCTGCTTTAGAAAACACTCTCACACAAGGTACACTTGTCGCTGGCATACACAAGTATTTTTTTGAGAGAATGAACAAATGTGGGAATCTCTCTCGTCTCTCACAAAACCCACAAGAGACAGATGTGCTGACGTCTTTTAAACTTTATGGGAGATAGGTTGAGACAGGTGCGCTGTTCTGTGGTTCATTGAAACTCCTGTCAATCAAATGCGTGTTCGGCACGGGTGCCCCCTAGTGAAACACTTGCCAAACAGCGGCGTTTCATGAAACGTTTCTCAGATCCAGTCACGTGACATGCGCGGTTTGAACCTTGTTTTGAAGCAGTGTATCGACACGCATGCGCCATGAGACTTCGACACAGTGTCGAATCCCGTGGTTCAAGACGGCCATCCCTAGTAAACACTAGTTATGAATGAGGGGAAAGTTAGCCTTTGTAGCTTTCGGGGGATGCAGGTATCGTTCGTGACAGATTTATGATTGATTACACACAAATGATGCGTGGCCACCACTACCTACGATTTGAGAATCTAATGAGATTGAGCAGACCTCCGCCTCTCTGCTTCTGCTACCACTCTGGACAGGGCATGCACGGCTGGGATTAAACACAAGCATACGGCTAAGGTCCGACTGACAGAAGTTCAGGGAAGGGTAATAATTACGGCGTTACGTTGCTCCTTTCGTTTCTTTTTTCTCATATTGAGCGGATAGGAATGCTTTTACAGATTGCAAAAAAAAAAAAATAATAAAATAAAAACTGTCAAAAGATCTGGGGCTTGTGAAATATATAAATGCATTACTACTTGCTTCGACCTTATCTAATACTAGTTAGGAGGAGAACAATGTAGTCTTTGTCTTATGATTCTGTTTTGCTATTGTTTCTATAAATGTCCTACCTTGAAAAAGTACTGGCAGATCCATTTTGGCCGAGATACAATGTTAGTGATAAGAACAGACTTGTTTTTCTCAAGCTTGCACGTAATGTCTGAGATGATTTAACCAATCAAAACATTTGATTGGTTAAAAATGCTTTCAGTCACTACATTTGTGACATTTCAGGGTTCTCCAAATGCAATAAGTTTCTCTTTGCGACATTTCAGGGGTCTCCAAAATCATACGTTCTCCATGACAAAACCGGAGTTAAATGATGGGCAGCAGTTAAACTAAAAATAGAACAGAAAAGTAATAAAACTGTTGGAGAATCTAACAAACGATGATCGAGAGATTGATGAAGAATAGGCAGCAATCAGGATGTCTTATGCAGGAGAAGTTTATTTTGCCATCGTTGCGGGACCCGGAGACATGAACTCAAGACATTGTGCTAGTCCTAACATTCAAGTCTGTCTATGCTCCCACAGAAGACACGTAAATACCCTCTAAGCGCGTCACACTCACACGCAAGCCAAGCAGTCAGTCGCTGATAGCCGGTGCCTGAGCACCCCAGTCAAGGCTATAACAGAGATAGTACGACTGCACGGCCTGACCCACGGGTAGTGCGACATTACAGTTTGACCCAGTATGATAAATAGCGATTTAATGTTATCTCTAACAAAAACAACAGAAAAATAATAGTACAACAGAACAACAGTTGGTTAGTGACTCTGGGCTCCAAATAGCCGGGGCGTACCTATGAATGAAAGTAAGGATGTGGTTAGCAAAAAGGCTGCAGCTGTAGGGCTTGGCTACACCTGAAAAGCGGATGGCTGGGAGCAACATACCGTTGCCTGCCTCGGTAAACCAGAGCTTGACGCTTTTAGGTGGTCGGAGGCCCACACGGCGAGTCCGACCGGACGAAACTGGGCACGCGAGATCCACGGCAGCTACAAACAAGCACCAAATTAGCTTCGGCCAGCTAACAGAAGCAAAGCTTGTACTACTACTATTATTCAGCCTACCTTCACACAGCCAGGCGGACACACAAGGGGGGGGGGGGGGGACTTGATAAAAAATGAAGGTATGAAAAACAAAAGATGGTAAAATTGAGTGTCATAAAATCCCACATGTGATTAAAATTGCCTCTGTGAAAACGTTATTTTGTGAATTTGGATGTCAATAAAATGATAACATAGTTAATTTTACTGTGCATAAAATGTAACGTTTGCTTGTTTTCATTCACTTTCTTGTTTCTAGCACCTCCACTTTCACCACTTCAGATTCATCATTAAGAGTGTCAGATTTAACGTTGCCCGCAGGGTTGCCAGGTCTGGGCAGCCAAACCCGCCCAAAAATATCTGAAAAACCGTGGAAGACCCGTGGACATACAGCGCGGCTGGAATGTTCAATATTGTTTACCAGTAAACAGAGCCCATGTGCTCCCGCGATGATGAGAAACCGCCCCTCTCTTATTGAAAAAGCAGCTCAAAGAGCCTTGGATTTGAGATTTTGTCATTCGAAAGAGATAGAAAGATAGAAATAGCCAATTTTACATTGAAACAGCAATGCAAAAAAACACAGACAGTTTTTTTCACCCGCGGAATGGCTTAAAAAAACGCCCAATTCTGCGGTTCCGCCTTGACTTTTACCACCTCCACTTTTACCGCTTCAGTTGTAACTTACAAGTCGACTGTACTTTCAAAGCGCTGATTGGCATGTCCCCCCATGGAGCACTGACATTTGTGTCAGCACCTTTTGAAGGCTCCATCAGTGACAAGGAGATTTTCCATCACTCGGGCATCACCTCCCTCCTAACGCCTGAGATGGATATAATGGTGGACAAAGGGTTTCTGGTAGATGAGCTGGTGTCCGGGAAAGTCCATCGCCCAGCCTTTTTGTCCAAGCAAGTGTAACAGGGTTGAATTGGACCGGTGGTAAATCCCTGCTATTGGGTGTGTGGTGCTACCGCTGCGCCGCCAGGGGTCGCTGCGACGCACATGGTGTCTTCAGACGGGCTCAGGAGGTCGAGCGAGACAGCCGCGTCTGGAGGAACGGAGGAAAGCTACCACCAGGAGCAGGGACTGAGCCTCTTAAAACTGTTTTTATGGTGAATAAATGGAGTGTGATCGTCTCCAAAGATACCCTGAGTCCTAGAGTTAATTTGATAGAAACACAACGCAGAGCCGAACACCACTGTAACACGAGCTCAAATGTGATGTCCTCAGGAGGGTTAAAGAAAACAAACTTTTTGACACTGTCATCCCTCTCTCCATTTCTGGGAAACAAATAAACCAAATTTTTACTGTTGCGTGTCTCCTCACAAACTATCAATACGGACCACTGGTCAAAAAATGGGTGGTTGATTAAAAGCTTGAAATGTGTGTAGTCTGTGTAGTAGTATGTGGGAGAAGTAGCCAGTGTTGGGAGAATAATTTTGATATTGTATGTAGTTCCTACACACTGAATACTTGCCTTTAAATGTATTTTCCGTAACTTTGTCTAATCAGAGTTCTGTATTCTGAATAGTTTGAGACTTTTAGATCACATTCATTATATTTATGTATAAATATGGCGTATAATTACAAAATGAAGACGGAACACGTGTTACAAACTCGCTTACCATTTATTAGGAACTCTCTCTCAACTCTATTGGCAAATTCACAGGAGCAGCAGATCACAGCATCACGTGACACATATTTTAGGAGGACAAACAGGTGAACATTAAAAGTTCTTATGGAGCTAAAATTTAATGATTGAGTACTGGGATGTATTCCCTTGATATTTGGAAAGTAACTGTATTCTAACTGTATTCTTTACCAGAATATAAATGTTACTCAAAATTAGTATTCTAAATACATGTATTAAGTTATTCCCCAACACTGGAAGTAGCCAATTTTGTTACTTAAGTAAAATTGATGAAGAGCTAACAGTTCTATAATAAATCACTGGGCATTTAACTGTTACTCTGCAAATAAAACTGCCTTACTTTAACAGCATTGTCTATTGCTGTTCTGTGTGCTTCTTATTGACTGCAATAGATTTTGTAAAGATGCTAAATACTGTTTCCCTGGAAGTCCAGTATTTTAACTTTTAAAATCTCCATTAGTTTATAATTGCTGCTAATCCCATGATGTTTAGCAATATGACATCACATTGTCTCGTGATCGGAAGGTCGTGGGTTCGAATCCCAGCTCCCGCAAAAGCACACTGTCGTTGTGTCCTTGGGCCAGACACTTCACCCTACTTGCCTCCAGTGTCTGCGTACATTGGTGAATGAAAGAGAGTTCCTTACTGTAAAGCCCTTTGGGCCTGATAAAGGTAGAAAAGCGCTTTATAAGTTGAGTCCATTTAACTGCTACCTTCAGTTTAACCTATAAGTAATCATCCAT